>VCMS01000151.1:0-131569 GCA_022539475.1 Gracilaria domingensis | reverse complement strand
AGGAAAAGCTTTGAGGAGGTTCGAGGTTTTCTTTTATGATAGAGCAGTGTCTCTGTTCCGCGCGGCTAGAGCAGTGAGGAATGAACTGAACGAGGAAGAGTCCATGGAAGTGTTCCTGAAACGCGAAGTCAGTCTTTCTACTCCATCGAATGAAGATGACGTTGAAGACCCAGACAACAACGCAGCTGTGTATCAGTTCCTTTTGGGACAAGTTGTGAACTTCAACACTTTGCCGCGTGTTCGGAGCAGGACGAACTCAATTAGAACTGCCACGACTTCCGTTCAGAATCGATTGCGGACGATGCTCAAGGTAATTCCGCCCCCTGCACCAGTGAAGCAGTCCGTGACAAAGAGGAGGACTCCCGCTGCTGCTGCTGCAACATCTGACAGTGAAGAAGGGGAGCCGCGAAGAAGTGCACGAGAACGGGCGCAGGTGAGTTATAGGGAAATCGAACACGGCCGAAATCGAGGTGCCATAGAAGTTCTGGATAGCTCTGAAGAAGAACAGCGGGCTCCGCCGAGGAAGAAACGGAGAAAGACTTTCACACAACAGATGAGATCTACTCTGAACAGCATGACACCGGATGACCTGATGTCTCAACTAAATGAACATGTGCTGAGAGGAAGGTCGATGAAGGTTCAGTTCGTGGCATTGGGAGAGGGAGCGAATGCAGAGAACGCAGGCAGTTCTGCATTTGTGGATGACGAAGAGCTTCTTTCTGTGACAGTTCCACGGGTTGTCACCGTCGAGAAAGATGCTGCGCCAGACGATCAGCAAGAGACAGGTGGGGGGTCATTTGATGACGAGTTACCTACAGCTCTTCCGGAATCTGAGGAGCACGGACTTGTTCGAGGTGACCCATATGATGGCCCACTGAACCCATCATGGTGCGGGTATGCCAGGCTGAGACCGCAGGAATGGCAAGGGAAGAACGTAATTGAGCACAAGGACCCCTGGCTCAGAGTCATTCACTTGCCGAAGGGACATAGGTCGGAGCTGCTAAGTGTCTCGAATCTTAGAGATGTACACCATCTTGTCTTTTGGCACGCTGCAAGGGCTGAACATCGCCTACGGGCGGAGACATTTGGTATGCAGTATCCTCGTACTCGACCGACAGGTATGGATGATGAAGAGGTGCTGTGGGTTGCTGCGAAGGAGCATGACGAATTTGGGCAAATGTTCTTCGCCCGAATGCAAGCTGAGCTAAGGCAGAATGGATATTGCGTGCTTGATGGCTTTGCGACGGATAATGGTGTCCCTAAATGGGAGGAGTTGGAAGAAGTTCGGGAGTTCGGAGATGTGTCGGGGAAGTTGGTGGACTTCTTCGAGAATGAGTATGGAGCGATGCCGGATATACGGAAAGGAGAGGAACAGAAGTCGTTTGTTCAAATAATCAACGATGATAAAGGATGGAAGGACGGTAGCGATGGACCATTTGAGGGGAGAGTGATGTCGACACGTTGGGGTACGGTGGAGAAGCCGGAGGATAATGAGGAGCTCAGGTGGGTTGTAAGGTCGCGTGCTTTACTTGATGTTCGAATGGGTACAATTGCTGCGGCTTTGGGACTATGGGACAATGAAAGGGAAGCTGTGAAGATGTACACTCCGAAAACTGGTGGTCGATTTCTGGGGACGACGAGAAAGTGCAAGCGCCAGACGCTGCACACCGACTTCAGTGGTCTGGTTACGAAGGAAACAATGAATACTGGCAACCCCGGATACTTTGTAATGGCCCTGGGAAAGAGGGCTTTCCTCTCTGGGTGAGCGCTGGAAGCCATCAACTGGTGGGGATGAACAACCAACAGTTGCGAGTGATGTCGGAGGTGTATCCAGCGAAGAAGATAATCATCCCACCGTACTCTGTATTCGTGGGCCGTGGTGATGTGACACATGCTGGAGCAAGTGGGAAGGACAAGGTGGATAGGCCCGAGTCTATGGATTTGCTGGTTAGATACCACATGTACATGGTACCAGAGGGCTACGCACTACCTGATGCTGTTCATCGGGTGCGGGATTTCCGACCCACGTTTGTCAATGGTGACGAGGAGGAGGAGGCGGAGGATGAACTGTTGTCCGATAAGGAGGTTGGGGCGGTTGACATGGACGAAGACCAAGTGGTCGTGGAGATTGGTGTGGAAGCGGACGCCGGTAGAACCGAAGTGCTCGAGAGTAGTAGTGATGACGATTTGCCAATAATGAGGCTGCGAGCGCCTCGAAGTGGATGAGAATGAGATGATTAGTAAATTATGTGTGTCTTGCGAGTATTAAGAGTAGTATACTATTACAAGGCTATACATATGAACATAGAAAAGGTGCGGCAGGCTGGTAATTGAACAAATGTCATACGTCTTTGGTCCAGTTGCGTCTAATTGCAACATGCCAAATGCTCGGTATCGTTAACATCATTGGTGGCACCATTCAATTCGCAATTGAACATGTAGCGTCCTAACACTTCTGAAACTGCACTTAAGGTTGCTTTTAAGAGAAGTATATGCAGTTCCTGTCTATGCGGTACTTGTGGCAGTATGGTGACTGTATCAGGAAAAATGGCAGAGGAACAGAGAGACTTGGCGGAAATTTCACCAAATACCTTGTCTAAGTTCATATATGCCAATGGTTACGGTATATTAAGTTCCGTTGATGGAACGTTGAGAAGAGAAGGAGAGTCAATTCCAGAAGAAGTTGTGAAGTGTATGAAGTTCATTGACGAACGTGTTGGTTTCGGACTTGTCACAGGGGGTGATGTGGGCGACGTGGAGGGGAAAATGGAAGGACTCGGAGACTATAAGTTTGGTGTCTCGGCGAATCATGGAGCTTTCATGCGTTTCTCTGACGAGAGGGAAATTAAGGGTGCATTCAATGATCACACCCTTGACCACACTGTTGACGGACTACTGTTCCTGGCAAGGGATTTGAATAGGAGGCATGGTATTGTGAATGATGATGACAAGGGGTTCGTGGAGACCAGAAGTGATAGTGGCCTTCCCAATTTCGTGTACAACAAACTGTGGCAGTGGAAAGAAGAAGTGGATTCTGCTATTGGGGACCTGTTGCAGAAGATGGATGCGTTTGTTATCTATCCCGGCGATAAAAGTTGCGAAATTGTGGACAAGCGATACACAAAAGGAAGCGGAGGAGAAAATCTTGTGGATAATGAACCGAGATTTATTGATACGGATGACGTCGTGACGTTCGGAAGTGCTTTGAGCGACGGGCCTTTGCATGAGGTAGGCGTGTACGGCGTTCACGTCAAAGAAGATTGTATCCCGCGTGGAGTACACAACCTGTTCGAAAGCGTGGAGGATGTACATTCGACAATTATGTTGGTGGCTCTGTTGTACGGCTACGAGGAAAAGCAGCACGATAAAAACCACCATGAATCATAGAAGGGTATTGAGATATATACGACACTTTTATTACTGAGATCTCATATCATAGCTAAGTATTACAGGCATCGTAGCACTGGAAACAAATTCCAAGAGCATTTCTAAACCATTGACACTTGCATTTTCTGTACCCGTACAGTTCTGCCACCCTTCTGATGGTCTCATGCACGTCCTCCACCCCATCAACAAGATATGTTACCGCTGCTGGATGGTCTTCTCCCTTCACATGAACTGCCAGGGTTGCCATTTCATATAGAGGGCCATCATTGGAAGCATTCCCGAAAGCAACGATTAAATGTGTGTCGAACTGGGGGTCGTTTTCAACCAAGGCTAGCGCCCCACTATTTTTCGTGAAACGAATGTCCCCTATGTCACAGTTTTCATCTTGAGGGTACGCAACCAGGTTCGGAAAGGATGTCAACACTTTTGAAATACCGGAGTTAACTTCTGTTTTCCACTTCGACAGTCCATTGTACGTGAAGTTAGGGAGTCCACTGTCTTTTCTAGTGCTCACCACTGCTTGTTGACGCTCTTCGTGAAGTCCGTGCGATTCATTTAAGGAGAGTGCAAGTCTCTCAAGTTCGGCTGCACATCTTTCGTAACCTTCCCTGTCAAGGTCCTGATCAATTTCGGTACCATTGGATAATCTCACCCGTGCGCCTTGGTTTCCAGAGATGCCAAAAGTGTAGCCACCCAGGTGCTCCATGAAACTCTCGGCATCCTCTATATCTCGCCCAGTAGCAATTCCGAAACCAACGCGTGCGTTGATGTACTTCATGCATTTGACTGTTTCGGCAGGAATGTTCTCCCCAGCTCTTTTCAGAGTACCGTCAACATCACTAATCACGGCGTAGCCATTTTCGAATATTTCGTTAGCCAGCTGCTGAGGAGTTACTTCTTGGGCTCTAACTTCTGAGTTATACATGTTTTGAAAGCTTTCGAAAGGGTTCGTTTTGCAAATGGGTATGGGTATACGAATGAGAAGGATGTGATTGATGTTCACAAGGTGTTTCGTAGTATACAAAGAGTCTAAGAACGACCATATACGGGTATTGTAGTACTGTTTTAAAACGTTACTAGGAGGAGAAGTTTTTGCATCGATTTGAAGTAAAGAAAGGATGATTTAGTCATAAATTATATGTACGGGTTCAAGTGGGTAAAGAAAACTGTAAATATCTTTAACATGAGCTTAGAAATCAAGAAGAGTAAAACAACCTCCATTATGGGTTGAAACCCATAAAAGGTTTACCTTACTTTATACGGGTGCCCCAAGTATTGCAAAGGCTTAGTTCTTCAGAAATATCACAATTTTTGTACTTGTTTCGTTACTAGTATCGTGCACTTTAATGATATGGAATGACCATTTTCTATCTAGCAAAGTCTTAGCGAAGTATTAGTGATAAGGGATGTAGGATTTAAAGGGGCATATTTGAACCACAGAAGGACGAACAATATAAGTAATGTAATAGGAACAGGTCATTTCGATAAAGTAACTTTTATGTTTAACTATCTCTAAAAGGTTTACAACACCGAAAAGTCATGTGTTCTAACCTCAAAGCTGGGGGAATGGGGAGGGGGATAACTTTTCCTTAACAACGTTGACGTAGTTTGTATGAAAAGGAGCGGGGTCACCGCCTACAATGTTTCTTTCTTGGCGGGAAAAGTCGTAGAAGTACGCGTTCCTAAACTGAAAGTCGGAGAAAGAAGTAGGGAAGCCAATGAGAGTTTTCCCATATGCAAGAAGTCGCCCAACGGTCTCTTCCAGGTTGAAAGTAGTACCTGTCTTAAGCGAAACTATCTTCAACAGCTCTTTCATTATTGTGAGCACAACCGTACTGCACTCCGTAGCGACTACGTCCATAGGAATGAGACCTCTTGAGGCCCCGACGATGTTGAACGCTGATAGCCACACGAGCTTCTCATAATAGCTTACGAGAAATGTGTCTTCGTCGACAACCCCGCAAGTGAGACCCATAGACCTAAACCTGTCTGCAACGTTGGAGGCCCACTTTCCTGTTGCGACAGTGAGACCATCCGGACTTTGAGGAGTGACACCATCCTGCGGAGCTGCGTTTCTTGAGGGGACACCAACGTATAGGACAACTTTTGAACATTTGTCCACACCGAGCTTCGAAAGCAATGGTATGATGTCTCCATTCTGGAAGAAAACGAGATTCTCTCTGAGCGAATAAGGGCAAGCCTGAATTACGGTCTCCAGGGTGTTCGTTCTTCCACAAACTAGTATCGGTACATCAGAAAGATGAGAGGTAGCAGCCATGCTGCAGAATTCGTGTGCGGAAATGACCGTATCTTCTTCGTTCGCCAGCATGGTACCTATACGCCCCCTTCCAACAATAACGGCCCGAGTCCTTCGGGCGGGAGATGAGGCCTGAGGGACGTCAGAGTATCTGGGACTCGGAGGCGGAGTCGGAGGCATGTCGGACTGGGAGTTCATTGCAAGTGTTCGATTGTTTTTGTGTGACGATAAAAAGGGAAGATGGGGCGGAGAACTGCTGGGGTAAAGAGTGATACGTAAGTACAAACGGTTGGGAAGCGCAGAACGGGAACATGGTTCACTTTGTGAAAGTGAGCGAAATGTATGATATGTGATTGTACTGAATGAATGATAGGCCTTGTATGAGACGACAAGCCACAAAGTGTGATGATGTTTTATGAAAGGTAGGTGGAAGAGTAGAAAGTGTGCAATGAATGAAACTGATTTCGAACCTGAGTTGTAAAGTAGTTGTAAAGTACGATTTACGGGGAGCTTGAATACAGGATGAAAGGAGCCATTTTGGCTTCATAAATGACGTGAACGGGTTTTATAGCTTCACTCGGATTGCCATAATTAAAAGGATGGAGTTGGATTGCGCCCGAATACGTCTATAAAGGTCGTAGAAGCACTTATGAAGGAAGGAGTTGTAGACATGTTATTGTTGATGACGGTGGAGCCAGGGTTTGGAGGACAGGCGTTTATGGAGGGTGTTCTTGATAAGGTGCGACATGCAAGGGAGTTGTACCCAAGAATAGGGATACAGGTGGATGGAGGTATTGGACTGAGTACTGTGAAAGCAGTAGTGAAGGCCGGTGCAAACATTTCAGTTGCAGGATCTGCCATCTTTGGCTCGAGTAACCCAGCTCATGTCATAGCTGGTTTTCGAAAGGTTGGTTAGAGATAGTAGCATAAATTTATTGTTTATTACATTGTTACCTTTACGTGTTATCACGACTATATTCTCCGTCTCCATTGGAGATGTATTTCTCTTGTATGACAACCGGGAAAGGATGTGAGAGAACATAAATATATCCCCAGTGGACGCTGAGAGGGAGGATGAACTACTCTACGTGCTATCATTGTTACCCATCCGGTGTCGAGTGGTGACATATTCTTTTTTTGTCACAACCCACAAAGGATGTGACGGAAGAAGAACATGCCCCCAGTCGAGACAGAGGGTGAGCAACTCTAAGTACAATCACTAGTCCCTAGCTTGCCTCCACTGGCAATATCTTCCTGTTTTGCTATAACCATCGAGTGGGGTTATGGTGGAAGAGAAAAATATCGCCGGTCGAGGCGAGGTGGGTGGGGACTATGTGAAGAGGGGACAGAGAGATGGCGCTTAAATAGTGGAAGGTGCGGAGGTGTACAGTGGATGTTTTGGCGGGAAATGGGATGAGGGAAACAGGGACAATCATGGTGCTGGATATAGCCCGTGTGGTTGGACAGTGGGGGTGGACAGCACAGTTTAGCTCGATTGCACTGTATCGCAGCGGAAACTTCGATCCAACTACTACTTCTTCTTCTGAATATGTCGAACGGATACGTGAAGGATGAGGAGCTGTGGGTGCTGTTGGAGGGGAAGGAGGTACCGCAGACGCCGTCACCAAAGCGGGAAGAGGACGTGATTACGGCGGCTGGTCGGATGCCGCAGAAGAAGGAAGTGGCTGAGGAAGGAAAGAAGTGTGAGGCGAGGAGAGGGGATGGTGATGAGGTGGAGAAGGGGGTAGAATTGGAGGTGGAGGGGGTCGCAATGGAGAGAAGGGGTGCGGTGCATCTGAGTCAGTTAGAGGTTGGAGACCAGATAGAGAGTGGGGGCGGAGAGGGTGACAGGGAGATGCGGTTTGTGGGGGAGATGAAGGCGAGGGTGGGGATGTTGGGGTTGGTGATGAAGGAGCAACTGGACGATGGAATTGTGGAGATTGTAACGGAAATGGGCGGTGTGGTGCTGAGTGGGGGTGGTAGTGGTGTTTCGGTTGAGGCGATTTCGAGCTTGCGGAATTCGTTGTCGGTATTGGGAGTGGAGATGAGAAATCATGTGTATGGGATAGTGGAGTGTGCGGGAAGGGAGGTTGGAGAGTTGCGGGAGGAGAATAGGGTTCTGAACGAGAGGTTGGACGTGCTGGAGAAGGAGGTGAAGGAGCTGTGCAAGAGGCAAAGATTGGTGGAAGAGGAGAGGGTGAAAGGAGGTGTGGAGGGAAAGACGGAGAAGGGAAGTGTGGGAAGGGTGGCGGTGCAGAAGGGGTCTCCTGTGACACCGAAGACAAAGGGTGGTGGGGTTGGGGATGGGAAGAGCCGTCTGAAGAAGAGGCGTAAGGAGATGAAGAAGGTGGTGGAGGAGGTGCCGCGGGAGGGAGTGGGAGCTCCGGTGGTGACTGGGTTTAGGAGTGCGGCGGAGGTAGCGCGGACTGCGAAGGGGATTCTGAGGGGACAGGAGGAGAGAAGGATGGGAGGGATTTGAAGCCGTTTTGGGGCGAGGCGGGTATACGAGAAGGGGGAGAGTTGTGCACCTGACTTCTACAAAATGAACGCGTGATGGGCGAGAAATGGGTAAATAGCGGGGGTGGTGTGGACTGGGAAGAAGTGATGGGATGATTGAGGTGGGATGAGTTGCGATTGGCATTGCAACATGGGAGAAAATGGAAACGCAAACTAGCACGAGTGCAGTTTTGAGAGAGGGTCGCGGAAAAGAGTGAATGGGGTGGTGCGGCGAAGTAGAACCTCTACAAAAACTAGGGGACCCAAGCACTAAACTGCGCGAAATGGAATTTAATATTCCAAAATTTCTTAATTTTTTGAGTGCCAGCCTCTGCTACCCCCTCGCGCGCCCCAAATAGCCCCAAAACTAGCTTAGTTTCCAAAGCGAGCAGACTATATTCCACTTTGCAGAACACAGACGAAAGTGAAGCTTGGGTGATTCAATAGATCTTGCATTGATCTCTCAGAACGCCTACAATTGACACGGTTAGCTCAAAGTAAATGTGAGTAACACGAGTTCTCATTTCGAGATAGCGGCAGTATCAACATATTTCCCGTAGATCTACCTTCCCCGCACGGGCAATGTTCAACACAGGCTAATGTTGAACACCCAGAACATCGGCAGGAGACTGGCCTCGTAGCCTACATTAGCCCCGCGCTATTTTACACCAACAGACCACAGAAGGTCTTTACGTATTGCTTAACGCGTGATAGCTCACTTGTTGAAAAAAACGCGCCACTTTCAAGCGGCAGAGGTGTATGCCAGAGCCATCTTCGTCATATCCATGATCGATCTTGGCTATTTACGGAACAATTCAAACATAAAGCGCGCCAAACTACGATGGCGACTCTGACACTACTAAAAGCTCCCTCTGCCTACAAAGCAAGACGCACAATGTGCGCTTTGAACCGGACCAAACAATGGTCACGTTTTCTATGCGACGTCAGACGCAAAATCTAAAGAAACGAGATGCGTTTCAGCGAACAGTACGCATTCAGCGACAGAGATCGGTTGATCTGTTGAACAACAAAGTAGCCATTCCAAGCATTTCTCGAGCCACTAGCCTTTCCATTGGAACTGTTGCGAGCATCAAGTCGTCCATGGACGAGTGCGCACAGAAAAATATTCCGTACGACGATAGTGGTTACAAGCTCACGGGCGGCCGTCGTACGGTTCTTAACTACCACGAAGAGCGCACAATCGTTCGCAGACTCGAGGAAGTTGCCAATCATGGCTTTGCCATTTCGAAAAAAACTTTAAAGGCGATCGCGGCCGAGATTGCGAACGATGGTCGCGATGAATTTTGGGGTGGGTACCCAACAGATGATTGGGTCCGTAGCTTCAGAGCCCCACACCGCGATTTGACCTTTCGGAAACTGGAGAACAAAGAAGGGGCGAAACTTGCTGCTGAGCACCCAGACCATGTGAAAACATTGGTGAATGCGCTCAGGCACTGCGAGAGAGAGAATCCGGGAATTCTTGACGACCCTGATTGCATCTGGAACATGGACGAAAGAGAGGTCTCGATCAATGACAGTCCAACTGAAAAAGGATTTGTCAGGGCCTCTACGCACCATGGTGGCTATCGTCTGAAAGCAGACAACGATGGAAAACACCTTACCGCGGTTGTTATTGCATCGGCCTCAGGACACAAGCTTCCGCCGTTTTTCGTGTTCGCGGGGAAGAACACAATGAATCGATGGTTCGAACCTCTTTCTGACGAGATCTTTAAAGACGAGACCGGCACTCTTCATTGGTTTGCAGTGAAGGGATGGTATCCTGAAGAAAGCTTTGAAGTCGGAACCGATAATGGGTCAATGACGAAAGGTATTATTCATCTGGCCATAGACCGCATTCGCACCCACGCGCCAAAGTACGTCGGGAACAAGAAAATATTGTTAACGATGGACGGGCATAAATCGCGTAACGGCTGGGCTTGGTTGAAGAAAGCGAAAGCCAACAATACTCACGTCGTCCAAAGCCTCGCTAACACGTCCCACTTTTTAAAGGCCTAAGACCAGACTAGCAACAGTGTCTACAGCCAAACAGTAAAGCGCACATACGAACATTCAAGCAAAACGGCATTTGTCGACATCGGGGAGCTTGGCATCAAGTTCAAACTTGGGGCGGCTGGTTTTCGGGCTCTGACACCCACGGTTGTCAGGAAGGCCTTTGATGCTGTGGGAATGTGGCCGATGGATTTCCGCTTTCTTAGGTTGGCTAAACAGAAGTGGATTGGTAAGAAAGAGGCCAATGATGAACGCCTTCGTCGATCGCAGAGACGAGCCGACGCCAATAAATGGAACAATATAATGAGCATTGAGATGCTTCCACAAAGCTTCACGATGTGAAGAGTCTCGTCATGGGGGGGTCACTGAGGGTGGAGGAGATCGTCATGCAGCGAACGCCGACAAAAACAAAGATGTGGAACAACGGGGTGGTTAGCGTGGATCGGGCAACACTTGCGAGAGAGGCTCCTGCTGTGTATCTTACCCATGGAGAGCTCATCGCAAAAGAGAGCCCGCTGAGAAAGAGGCGGCGAAAGAAGAAGAAAAAAGGCAGAAGAGAAAGGAAGAGAAAGCAGTGGAACGAAAGAGAGAGAAGGTCCAGGCCGAGCAGAAGAACAAAGAACGCGAAGTAGCGGCACAGAAACGAAAGCTTCAGCGGGAAGAAGAGCGCCAACAGAAGTGCCTTGAACTCGAGCGCAAGCCCGCCGGGACTGCTCAAAAGCGCACTGCTCGAGAGGAAGAACGCAAGAAAAGCCAGTCAGAAAAGAACAAAAAAAGCCGCAAAGCCAATCACTTCCAATCATCAAAAACTACTGGTGTCGTCAATGTGCCTTCTGCTATGCTCGGCGAGGGTGAGAGTGAGAAGGGGGATGTCGATAAGTCTGTGAATGCGTTCGAAGAGGGAAAGGAGCAGTCTTTAGCACAGCGTTTAGGACTTTTAGAGAAGAGGTGCCTATCGAGCGTAGACAATTTTGAGCTCAAGGAGAGCGCTTATGTCTTAATGAAGATGCATAGCCCTGATGCAGATTGGCTGTTGTCTCACAAAGTAGAGTGGGAAGTGTCTGTGGGAGATCAGATGTGCATGGAGGAGCCGGGGTGGAGAGGGTGGAATTTGTTAGATAAAATGTCCGGAGTTCAACTCAGCCCTGCTTGGGAGTTGAATGCAGGGGTGATGAGCGAAGGGAAGATTTGAGGCTGGTCCGAAAAGTAGTAGAGCGGTGGTTCTCAAGCCTTGGGTGTGAAGTCCTGGCTTGTAGAGCTAATGATTGAATAAATCTTCTTTTATATTGCGGTGGTTATTGACCGTCTCCTGCTCACTAAACCAAAATCCGTTCAACAATGCCCGCGCGGGGAAGGTACGATCAGGTATCGGAGAAGAACAGCGATCAACTTGCAAAACTTCTACGTACAACACATTGCTTGCGACGCAACAGCAATGATACTTGCTAGTATATATGTATAAACCTTTTGTATAAAAGTAAAAAATGTTTTACATTTGTCATGGAAGTATTCCGAAATTTGCCATTTCCCGCTCTCTCCTGATGTTTCTCGCTTTATATCGGACTTCAGATATTCAATGAAAACGGGTATTGGTGTGTTACCAATTAAATTACTAAACGATTTAGATAAGATATTGGTTGCACCATCAATTCCAACAACACCACCGTGCTCTCCATTGATTATTTCCATGACTTGTTTCATCGTTTTCTGATATTCTTCAGCTAGAAGCTCGTTTCCTATTCGTTCAGGACTGGGTACTTTCCAATTTGGTGTGATTACCTCTCAAAAGTTGTGCTAGTTTTCGTTATCATAAAATTCAAATGGTGTTCGTGTGGATTGCAATGCTTTTGAAAAATCTCTTTCCAAATAGTACGTTGTTCTTGGGGTGATCGTATTCAAGATTATGGTGGACAAAGGACAAAAAGTTTTATGGGCGCTTCTTACTTTTAGTTTGCTGTCTAGACGTAGATTGATTGTAGTAATGCTGTTGTTTAGGAGGTTTGCATTAGAGGTATTTGTTCGAGCAGACAGTACTGATGCTAAAGCTGAAGGAGCAGAAACGCAATTACCTAATTGCGCTTTAAGATTTGCAGGCTTTGCGAATAGGGTGAGCTGGCAGTAATTGAATATATCCTTTTCTGTTTTCGAGGTCCCTTTGTTCTGTGTTCGAGAGAAGTGTCGCCCAACTGGGCTTTGCTTGCGTTTTATGCTTGCTGACGTTGCTTTGTATGTGGGGTAGACAATAGTGCATCTGGGATGTACAAAGACCATTGATTGGAAGACACAATCGTAACTGTTTCAACTTTGGAACTTATTGCACTTCAAATTTGAATCCAGTGTCTACGTGTTTCACGTTGTTTGTAACGCTTTTTATCGTTACAAACGTTCCATAATCGTTACAAAAATATAAGTAACGAATGTAATGATTGTATACTCTCAACGCACCAGGCCCGTATTTCTGGCTGACTGACCTGACAGGAAAAGAAATGAGTAATGACCGACTGACTAGCAAATGCAATAAATTGCTCGTCACATTTAGTCATGTACAGTATTACAGTACAAGTGGCCACAAAAACACGTGGCACTTTAACAACCACTAATATTCCTACACTTGTGTAATATGATAGTTTAAATGGCTTTCAAATTAAGTCTCAAGTATTATTTTCACTATAAATAGTATACATAGTTAATAATTTGTTAAGATGTCCCTTTGTTTGGTTAACTTTACCATTTTTTTCATTTTTCTGCTCATTTCTAAAACGTTTTACAAATTTTGAAGTTTGATATTACCATTCTTTAACGAGTTTACGTTGTTACAGCCTTAGAAATTGACATACATACTTTTATATCCCAAAGGAAGAGCAGTGCAGTTTATTTTCTAAGCAAAAACGCTCAGAAAAACAGCCAAAGAGAATATGACTAAATGTGACTGACAATGAATTTGTGTAGAGTGACTTTTGGACTTGCTCAAAAATCTAGTCACAAATACGGCCCTGCAACGCACCGATGTATCTCTATGAGAACGGCAACAGAATATTTCCGATATTAGCGTGATTTGCTAAATGAAACATACTTTCTATTGATCACCTTCATTCGACGGCTTGCCACCCTCTTTCCGGAGATCTACTTCCTTCCCCACTACACCATCAGTCACAAGCGGTCCAAGCAAGCAGTCTTCTCCCATCAATTCCCTCATTGCCACAAATGCCACTTCGTCAAAGTGAGTGGCTCTAGCATTCACTATAATTTGAATCATAGAAACAAGCACCAGAGCTATCAACAGCCATGCATTGGCAATGCGATGGTGCCTTACAACAGCCATTGCCGGTTCCATCTGTTCAAACGTATGCGACCTTCTGAACACCCATGGTTTACCAGTGCTGTTAAGTTCCAAATCCATGTCTCGTAGTTCAGCCCTAAGCGCCTTCCCTATCATTTCCGCAGAAACGTTAAACTCATGAAAATGATCAAAGAAGGTACCGTCAGAAACTTCGTTTGCACCGGAATCTTCGCCTCTGCGCCACAAAGTATGACGAACGTCCAGTTCATCGTATTTCAGTCGACGCCTAACGCCGTTCAACATGACATTCAAGAAATACTTGAGCTCCGCTTCGCTCTGAAGATCTGGACGTAGAGGCATCGTTCTCATAAACACCCTACTTTTCGAGACGACAAACGTCGAAAGTTCAATGCCTACAGCACTACCATTCGCTGAGAAAATATCAAAACGGGACTCTCCCGAAAAGTAGAACACGGAGAGTCTGATAGCTCCTCTAAGTAAGATGAAACGATCTGGGGGCACTTCTGAAACACATTTGAGCACCTTTCCTGCTTCGAACAACCCCCTGATGGGTACGAAAAAGTCATCACAATCGCTCCTGACGTCATCTTCCCACCGTGGCCGCTGTGTATCGCCCACCACAGAAAGCTTCGGATCGAAGTTTTGTTCGGCAATGTATTCTGAGCGTACTTGTGTCCCTGCAATAATCGTGACGAGTTCTGCAATATATAATCCAGCTAAAGCCGCAATAGGGAACAGAATTGTTCTGACACCGAAGCCAAATTCTTGGGCTTCCTGGCGTCGGCTGAAGTCCCCAAAGGGTTCTCGTCTCTTGAAAAGGCGAAGTATGTGACGGAAAGATGCCAGTCGTGAGAATATGATGAAAGCAGAGTATCCATTGTGATGAATACCTGAAAAGAAGTAAATCAGCCCTCGAAAGATCCTGCGCAGAAGGGCGACCACAAGGAGAGATAGTATGCCTCCAATAAAGTCGTTTGCAAGCTCGTTGGTGGTGAAAGAATTAAATTGAGATAATGGCGGAACAGAGAAGGGCGGTTTATCCAACGTCATGTTCAACGATGTCTGTATCGCGGTTGGGTCAAATGGAACAGGGTGTTGGATGCTTGCAATTCGGAACTCGAGTAAGTTGTCTATTAATGACAGCGATGAGACCGGAACCACCCTCCCCAACTTAGGAATACTTGGAGACATGCATATCGGAGAGAGTCTCATTATCTCAGAATCATTCCCCAGCCAGTACGAGAAAATTGATTGCTTTTGAAAGAATATAGAGGCGCAGATTTCGTCGGAGGAGTCACAACCAGAGGTAGAAGAACATTCCATTAACTCGGCCGGCATACAAACGCAAGGGCGCCTGGAGGCCCTGCACACAGTTACATTTTCCCCACCGGGATCCCCGCGACCAAGACAGTTTCGACCATCACGACAATCGGAAAGTGAAAAGCATCGATCTCCTGTAAGACCGGAACCACTCAAAGGCAGTGTGGACTCTATGGGCTGTCGCAATTCCTGTGCAAGAACTGAGAGCCTATTGTGAGCGCGGATAGACACACAAACTCCTGACGTAATGCCCACTGCTGGTTGCCACATGCAGAATTCTCCTGGCACGCAATCTCGTGACGATGAACAATTGAAGGCATCCGACAATGGGTTTTGTAAGCGGCACGTGCAATTAGGAGGATTTGGACAGTTCATACATATGCGATTACCAACGCAGTCCCCATTCCCGTTGCAGAGGTCTGCAGTGAGCCCGCTGAGGTTTGAAGATGGCAGCATTACAAGTTCTGGCCAGGTTGGATATTGGTTTGAAAGAACGAAATTGATATCATCGTACGTGACCTGGGTTTGTTCGGAGCGCACTTGAGGAGCAAGAAGCGAGAATATTGGGGCGCAAAGTAGTATCTTTAGGGGAAAAGTGAGGGAAAGCATTGAGGCGGAGTTGATTGTGATAATGCGAAGCAATTCGAAGCAACTTCGTTTTTGTCAATTGCGAGAAGGAAGGCTTCAAGATATGAAGTGTTTTGCCAGGGGGGTTCTTGAGAGGCCCCCGGAAGCACAGCAATGCATCCCCCTGGGGCAACGACAGCACAGCAGTGCAAGGCTGGAAGAAAATCGGAATACAGAGAAGCAAAACTGCGTTGAAGGAGAACCTTAGGTGATCATTATTCTGACTTATTGAGATTGTACAATAGCCAAGTTTAATCACTCTCATCAAAATGTTAGTAGCAGTTCCTCTTTAATGCTTTAATTGCTGTCGGCGCCCCCCCCCCCCCCCCCCCCCCCCCGCGCGCCGTAGTCTCGACGGCCGTCATCCAGCACGGCAATACCAGCATTCAGTGACGTTTATGTGGTGTTGCAGCACTGAATTTCAGTGAAAGTACGTATATTTTATCATGTGCGGAATTGCTACGCATTCAAAGGAAATCGACGCAACACTGAGAACGCAGGACGAAGAATGCTCGCCTGATCGAAGAAGACAGCCGTGGATCACGGACACCGATGTTGACGGTCGACAGATAAGCTCGAGCAGTTTGAGAGCCAATATGCTGATGATTTCTGCTCCAGGCAGCTTAAGGCAGCCTTATCAGAGTCAGGCAAGTACCGAGTCGCTCAGAACCACACTGCCCGGAAAGTTTCTTCTGGCTGTCAAACCGACAGTCAGTCTGCTACTTAAAGAGGACAGTCAACGTGGAGATGGCACGGAGAGGGCGAAACATCACTTTCAATCAGGCAGAAGAGAAGGAAAGCAAGCAGTAACGCCGACAAAACGTGACCCTTGCCGTAACATGCCCTATCGATATGTATAAGTTATCAACCGGGGCGAGACGACAATATGAAGGTCCCGAGGCGAGGATATCGGTCCCGAGGCGAAGCCGAGGACCGATATCGAGCCGAGTGACCTCATAATATTATTGTGTCGAGCACAAGGTTGATAGCTTGCTTATCGAGCAGAAATTTCTAACCGCGATATAGGAAGAACCAAGATTTGAAAAAAGCTATATCACAAAACGCACTGCATTTTTTTCATAGACTCACCGGATATTGAGTTCTAACCGCCATGATATAGCAACGGCCGTACCACACACGTTTGCTATATCGTGGTCCAACAAAGTAAACGGAATTCCCAATTTTTACGTCCCGTCCAAGTGCCCCGCTAGATATCAAGCTTGGTCCTGCTCGATAACGCACTGTTATTGCACTCGAGCGATGTGCGATAAACTGATCGGTCCTTGGTTATTGCCCTGGAAGAGGGCAATAACCAATTGGGCCTTGGTTATTGCCCTCTTCCAGGGCAATGTTATTGCCCTCTTCCAGGGCAATAACCAAATCGGGGCAGCATTGGAGGAGAACCAAGAAATTTACTTAAATTCTGCAGACTTCGTACGTTGTGCACATCACGTGCGCATACAGTGCGTTCCATTGCTGGCATGCAATTCCGTGGCTCTCCGGCGTCCAACCGTGCAATAAGCGCGTTATATCAAAAGCCTCGTGCAATACCGGGTCACTCGACAGCAAAATTGGTCCCTCGCCTTCGGCTCGGGCCCAAGTTTTGCTGTCTCGTGCCCCGTTATCTGCACTCGGCTGTTGATATAACCCATACATATTGTTGTTCCGGGCCAGTATTAGCACTTGAGCCGTGTGATAACTCTCGGGAGCGGATATGGAAAGAAAGCGTCTACGCGAGTTGACGCGGTGTCATGCGATTTTGCTTGTAACGCAGTGTGCAGCATACCCTAATGTGGGAAAGAGCGATCTTTAGCCATTCGATTCGGGCCCACTGTGAGCGGGCAAGTAAGGCCAGCGCGGCTTGGCCAGGTGGTTGGGGACCATTAAAGCGCGGAGTGGAAGCATCGACGCGACGGCTAAACGGAAACAATGCAAGAGAATAACGACGCACTCATCAAACCTGACAGATTGCTGACGGTGTATCGGCGCAGCGGTCGCACGTCGCCGCCGAGGCGGCCGCGCCACACGCTCCTGCTCCTGCTGTATCCGCACAACGCGTGAGGCCACGTGGTTCCCCTAGTCACGCGTCTGCGACAGCACACCGTGGCCACCGTGTCTGTCAGCGGCGAGCTCGGGCGATCTCTGCCCATTAACGAGATACGGTCGGTACCCGACGGTATCTGAGCTACCTGTAATACGGCGCTATAATCGAAATTAAAGAAGAGGCCCACATCTCGCCTGCTCCAGCAGTTGCGCTTCTCTCAATCTGAAAAGTTCAAATGATATCTAAATCGAAAACGGTTACAGAACACCGCGTGGCTTCACAAACAACCCTCATCACCATTCTTGTAGCAAGTACTTGCCAACACCTCCACCGGGACCCAAACCAAGCAAGGAGTCATCAGAGCTCACTGAGCTTCGCATGCTGCCGTCGATATCGGGGGAGTAGGAAGCGGCGAGGACTGTACGCTTGTTGCGCCGCATACGACGACAGCGACTGAAGCGCTGGATGCGCTGTTGACGACAGTCGCGTTCGCCGCCGCTGCAGCAGTACTTAGATCAAGCGCACGATTGCGTTTCTTGTTTATTCTAGTGGTAACTACCCTGTTGCGTCAATCGAACCGACCTCTTTCAGGAAACTACAGCTTTACGCCAGTCTTTGACCGTACGCGACGCGGCTTCACCCCGGAGCCGTAGGTCCGTTCCGCACATTGAGCCCATCAACGGGGCGCCACTGTGCTCGCCAGCGACCGCGGGGGCAACAGCCTTACTCCGAGGCCGCCACACCGAGCGCCCGCTGACAGCACTTGCCTTGCCCCACTCCGCGCCCAGAGCAAGTTTCTTCGACAGACCTCAACAGTCACACAGTCGAAGACCCCGCTCACACGTTAACGCCTACCAACAAAGGTGGTGCCTTCAAGAACGTCGGACGAGACTTCAGCATCTGTTTCAGCTCCACGTATAAAACGGGAAGAAGCTGGGGGTGAGTCAGGTACATGTGTAGCCGAAGTAAGCGTTCCGAAAAAGTCAGCAAAAGAAGCCGCAGCAGCAGGAGCCGGTTCTGGAACACCAGGAGGAAGAGCAGGAGCAGTAAGAGGAAAGCCAGGAGGCGTAATGGGAGCAGGAGGAAGAGGACCAGGAGCAGGAGGAGCAGGAGGAGCAGGAAAACCGAACAAGAAGTCAAACTGTCTAACGGGGGCTGCTGAAATGGTGAGAACAAAGAGAGAGAAGATGAAAACGAAAGACTTCATATTCTGAGAGCAAGATGGAGCAATCGGTCGGTTACAGGAGGGAGGTAGTAGGCAAATTGCTCTGTAGCGAGGTTGGAACTGAGTACGACTAGGACGCTGTTACGCGGCTTTTATAGTGAGCGGAAGTAGGATGTGTTTGTCGGACAAATTCCGTCCGCCCGAACGACACGGCGTGAACTTGACGGCTTGACGGAGGAATACAGCTTTGGACTAGGCACCTCGCTTCACATGCAGCTGGTGAAGATACACTATAGTTTACAGGGTTATGATCTTGTGCTCCGACCATTGCGACAAGCACGGCTGGTGAACCGAACCGAAATGTCGGTTCGGCCTGAGCTCGGGTTGATATTGAGGGAAGCGATGAACCTGTTCGCCACAAAAGCAGAAGCAGACTGTATGCAGGACGCACTGGGTGTTTGAATCCGGGTTCTAAAAGAAGATCTTTAGCTTGGAGTAAGTGACCGACGGTTCAAACGGCAAGGCAATATTCTATAATACACACACTTGGCTTGTTGCTGGCCTGCGAGTGCCAGAGCCTTGATTCTAGAATACAGAGGCTAACGTACCCGATGCTAACGCTTCTCTTTGAAAGGAACCACGGCTCAGCAGACGAAGGCAACGGCAACTGTCAGCGGCTGAGAGAGGCACGGCGTCGCTGGGGATGGGCCAAGGTGGAGCTGCGAGCGGCAAAAAGATGGGAAAGCAAACGGCGAAGGCTCGACGGCGGCGCCAGTGGTGGCCGGCCGTGCCACGCCGCCGCCTGCGGCTGTGCGAGTGCGCGGGCTGCAACTTGCGCGCCTTTGCGCGCCACAGCGGCCGCTGGCGCGGCGCGGAGTGCGGCGCGCACGCCGAGCCGTGTGTGCAGGCGGCACAGCTGCGCAGAGTTGCGCGAAACGCAGCGCTTCGAGGGCGGCGGCGCGCAGGCGGACGTGTGGCACGGGGCCACGTGCGACGCCACGTCGCACACGACGAGCACGGCGCGCTGGTGTCGCGGCGCTTCGCGCTTGCCGTCGGCCGACCGCGCCACGCACTACACGGGGCGGAAACAGCATTCGAATGTTATTATCGTTGCGGTCGACGAACCGCGCCAAGTGTGACAACAAAAAAGTGTTCCTCTTTGCGCTTCCTGGAGCACTCCAACCGCAGCAACGCCTGCCACGTGCCTCGAACGAGTTACATGCACCACATGAGCTCGTAGTATGACATCCCTCGTTTCACTCAGCTGGCTGGGCAAATCAAATGAGTGCATGCCCAGGAAACTTGTGACAAAGATGTAAATCCTGGCATGGTCGGCCCCTCTCCCCATATTTAGTTCATGGAAACAGGGTACACGTCTGCTCAAGTATTGGTTTCGAATAATAATCCTTCTCAAGTCTCATGCCTCCGAGAAGCTTTGTAATATTTCACGCAACCTCATTCATGGCTTCCGTATGGAAAAAGACCGCATATCTGACGGTTAATTATGTCCCTATCCGTCTCAGAATGATAACGTTGCATCAGGATACAGCGGCAGCACGAGAATTAATTTTTACGCCTACTGTCTCTTCCAAAGCGCCTACTGCCCGAGCTGCAGGGGGACAATCATGACTACATATGACAGCTCAAACATAGCTTTCCCGCCGCTTCTTGCTCTCTGAATCCGTTACCTCTCACGCCTTACCACCGCAACCCGCAGCCTTCACCAAGTCTGTCTCGCAATTATGTTTCCTTTTCGTTCTCTGCCTTGGTTGCGCTCTGGCAGGCATCGACTGTGAGCCCGGATAAGCTGAACGCAACGATGGAGTGTGCACAGCTTGTCAACCAGGTGAATTCGATGACGGCGATGGATGGTGTGCTCCATGTCCGCCCAATGCATTTCAACCACTGGCAGGTCAAACTGAGTGCACTTCATGCCCCCCAGATTCTGCTTCTTGGAGCGTCGCAACTGAATGTCTTTCCTGTCCGGAAGGGCAGATAATCATGGGCAGACAGTGCGGAACTTGCCCACCTGGCGAGTGCTTCATGGATAATATCCGTCTTTGCGTCCAGTGTCCGATGGGCTTCTTTAAATCAGAAGAAGGACTAGGAGGTTGTCTCCCGTGTCCGATACATCACTTCACGTTGGAAAGCGGAGCTTCGGAGTGTATCGACTGCCAACCGGGACTGATTCCAATGAGCAATGGTGCGTGCACCGTGTGCCCGCTAGAATAGTATTACGACGAAATCAGTCTGGAGTGCTATGATTGCTACGAAGGTGTGCATTCATATAACTCGCGGATTTTAATCTCGTGCGCTCATTGCGACAATAATGGCTTTCTCGATGGAAGCTGTCCAGGGTGCGCGGAGTGTCCTGCGGGAGAATTTTTCACGATGATGATTCAGAGGTGTGAGAAATGTAAGCCAGGCATGTTCTACGACGAAAACGATCAAGTTTGTAAGGATTGCCCTTATATTCAATTCACCGTTCATGACAATGAACGCCTGTGCAGGAGCTGCCAGTTGAGAAGCTTTGCCAGGCGCGGGGCGACAACGTGCTTCGCCTGTTCATCTTTTGAACAGGCCTACTTGGCGGAGAGCGAAGAGTGCGGAGAGGGTCCGCCGAATACGTACTACGATGTCCCTGAGCCAACATGTGATGCATATTAAAGTGGTCTGATTAAATCTTTAGTTCTCCCGAATGCAACATGTTCGGAATTATTTGGCTTCTACACAGTATCGGCAGTCTGAGTACTTGCATCGCGAGAGCCGTTTGTCCTCTCTGAGATTGTGTGATTTTCTGCGGAGGATGAGGGCGCAGCGGCGGGCGCGTGCGGCGTTGGCGACGATGCGCATGGCGCACCGTGGCGGACGTCGGCGTCACGCTTCGAACGGCTGCGTCGGAACGTGCGGCCGATGATTTGATCGGCGATTCTGAGATCGACGGGCGCGTTTTTGTGTGAAAGTACCAGATGCCCACTAAGTTTCGAATTTAGAATTATTTTCAAAATTCCAGTTTCGGACGAATGACGTGATCGGCTGTGTGCCGCTCTGAACACGTGCGTCCATTCACGAAGTGCAAATGCGGAACCGTCCGTGAAGATCTCAATGAAGACCTACGCTGCCCTCAACGGACTCGTTCCTTTCCTGCAGCTTCTTCGATACTCTCAAGAATCATAAAACAGAGGAGACATAGACAACGGTTGCGTTCCTGATTATGAAACAAATGTGCAATGAAAGATCCCAAAAACGCCATTCCGTAGCCAAAGTAGCATCCGTTGCTGAACAGCATGAATTAACCTTCCCCCAGTTCTTTTCTCAGCATAAATACACGTCCTATGACTTCCTTGCTCCATTCCCTGCTCTCCACAACAAGCCTTCCTGCACCAAGAAGAGAACAGCAACAGATCAAAACACCAGGAGCTCAGTTCTGAAGTATAGATATGAATTTTGAGGGGCAAGTATTGAAAAATAGGTGGGTGATTGGGCCTCAAATTGGTGCGGGCGGTTTCGGAGTAGTTCACCAAGCTGAAGACAATACAAATGTGCACGCCAATGCCGTGGTAAAACTGGCATATGTTCAAGACGCAGACTTGTCTGAAGACGAGCTCGAAGACCTTGTAGATCAAGCGGGAGACGACCTGATGAATGAGGTCGAGAAATTGCAAGATCTCGGCAGCAGAGCCCCAGACCTCTCAGTCCCGAAAGTTTTTGACAGCGACCTTGAGGCCGATACTCCATTCTTGGTCATGACCAAGTTTGGAGATACCGTCGATACGCTTCACGAGGCTGCAGATCTGAAATTCTCAAACTCTGAAATCATTGTAATTGTTCGACAAGTTTTTCAGATCATAAGAGCCATGCACGGTCTGGGTGTCACTCACGGTGACGTAAAAGAGGGCAATGTCGCGCGCGGTCTGGGTGCAGAGCAGAATAAGTTCTTCCTCATCGACTTTGGAGCGTCAAAAGACATTGTCTTGAGCTCTCCAGCTACAGATGTTGGGGATTTGCTCGATATGATGGTAAGATTGTTCCGTGGTGGCGGGGAGGGGCTTGTACCGGCCGGTGAAATGGATGATTATATTTGGTCCAACTTGTCAGAAGAGCAGGTTCAGACGCTCATGGCCAACTTTGAAGACGCCGTGCAGGTTCGGAACAATCAGGCCATGCCCATACCAGATCCGATAAAGGCTTTGGTGCATGAGGTCGTTGATCAGGCTCCGCCGAACTACGAGCGGATGAATGCTCTGTTGGCACAGGCCTATACGCAGACGGTAGATCCGAACCAACCCTTGTTCAGTTAGGAGACCAGAAATGATATGTCTGCCTAGTATACGAAAACGAAGGGATGAGGATCGCTTTTCTGAAAGCAGACGGTTGTATATATGGCTTACAATGTAAATAAACAATGATTGTAAATAAATAAACCCTTGTTCTAAATATATCGCATGTATCAAAACGTCGCACACGTATTGCAGATTTCGGCACAAATAGCATCTGGTGCGATTTAGGCCAAGCTGAAAGAGACGTGGAATACGTGGTATACGTTTTGTGAGCAAACTTAGTAACTAAGTTCAACAAATTAAACTTTCAAAATAAACAACTTTTATTCCGCATCGTCCACTGCGCCAGAACGATATCATCAATCTGATGATGAAAGAACCGAGTAACCGTTCAACATATTAATAGTAAATCTTTTCTTGAAGTCCACTTCTTCGGAAGTATGGAGCGCCTATCTTCATGGTACTTGCTCCAATTTCAACGAAACAAACTTCGCTCTATCAGCTGGAGCCCCAGTGATCATCCGACCGCTAAAAATAGAATTGAATTCATACGCGAAACCTGTCCGCGTGCGACTACACAACTACTCTCAAAAACAACGAAAGTCCATAAAGCAATTTGTCACCGACCTTGTCAACACAGAAAGAACCTATGGCAACCCGTCATCCCCATCGGCCATCCCTTTGTTATTACTCCCGAAACCTGGCCCCGCTCGATTTTGGTTCACCGTAGACCTCCGTTTTGTCAACAGGTACACTGCACGTTACCAGTAGCCTATTCCAAATGTTGAGCAGAAATTTTCCAAGCTTGCAGGGTCTGAAGCCTTGGCAACATTTGACCTTTTACATGGATATTAGCAGTTTCTGTAGTGCAAAACCGAGCCATGAGAACGACAAATAAAAGCGTTTCAAACCTCTCTCTTGTAAGGCTGCACAACAGTTCAGCGTCCTTACGGAATAAAAAGACCAGGCCGGGCGTAACTCTAGGATCAACCCTTCCCGACAACGAAGAAAGCAAAAACCAAAGAAGACGCTTCCAGCAATAAAGATAACAACACTGTCGGTAGTGAGACTACAGTATCCATTACAACACTCTCACACGAGCCCCGACGAAACCCGTAGGGGTAAAGAGCCAGGCGCGTGGTCGAGCCAAATATGGTAAGCACTGGTATCCAGTGTAGCAATACCTGATAGCAGGGTACAACACGAACAAACAAGCACACGAACTAAACATGCAGTAGCGCTAGTGGTCTTAGAGATGTCACGAGGAAAATAACAGTTCCCTAACAAGTTCAAGCTCTTTGAAAGCAGTTTACTACATACCTGGGGTGGAAAGTTAGAGCCAAACACTCGGTCGTTCCGTTGACTTCCCCAACTCTTGGTGCCGATCAACTAACTAAACAGTGCATTACGTTGGCCCACTATCAGTGTGGTACAGCAGTTATACAAATATCTACATAAAATACTCAAATGAATGGGTGCAAACCTTCCACACGTGGGTGACTCACCAGCTAGACAATGCACCTCATAACACTAATTCTAATATTAAGAATACCCAAGAATGGGCTGATCTCACCAGTTATTCACACTGAGTACCACCACGTCCCGTGATCGCCTTTAATATTATGAATCGCACCAGCCACAGAGTCCCGCAATCGCGTTGCACCACAGTCCCACTCTATGAAGGATGCCAAGCGCTGCAGTGTTTTTTAACTCTAGACAACATCTTGTCCCGATCTCGCGTGCTACACGGAACTACAAACGCGACAACTCATCTGCCGTCCGTGCTCGCCGAGACTTTTCCATCCTTCCACCCGAACTTTGGCAGCTGTTACTGTATTGGCTGGCCGACATCGTTCTTCACAGCAATGACCCGGACGGACTACTAAAAGAAATAGAAAAGCTAATTCGCCTTTGTGAACAGTATTCCATACCATTTTACCCTAAGAAGTGCATTCTATTTGCAACATCAATCCGGTGATGTGGTAGAATCATCTCAGCAGCAGGCGTGAAGTACGATGCAAGGCAATTAGAGAGAGTACTTTGCATGGAGTCCCCATCTAACGGCGCACATTTGCAACAGTTTCTCCGTGCGCTTCAATGGGCAAAGATGAGCATCCCGAATTTATCGCAGGTCATCCTCCCGCTCCATGAATTCCTGGAAAACGTGTATGCCAAGGGCGGCAAACGCACGAAATCTGCCGTGGCACGGGTTGAACTCGCCTCTCTAAACTGGTCAGAGAAAGAGACCAAGGCATTCATCGCTTGCAGAGATGCCCTCGTCCACAGTTTGACACTCGCTCACAGCGACTAAAACCAGCGCTTGTGTGTTTACACGTATGCGTCGGACAACATATGGTCTGGTATAGTCACTCAGGGCCCACCCACACCAAGCCACATCACGAACAAAGGCACACACCGCTGGCTTTCTGTTCAGGTTTATTCAACACGAGGCAGCTTGGGTGGTCTACCATGGAGAAAGAGGCATTTGCAATTGTCGCCACTCTAGAACATATTCACTGGATGGTCGCCATAATTGCAAGATTTGATCTTTACACAGATCACAACAACCTCGTGTTCTTATTAGACCCGCTTTCTATCATCCCTGACCTCAGCATGCCCTCCGTTCGCGAAGTTTTGCGCTGGGCAGTTCGAATCAGCATTTACAACTACATTTGTTTTCACATCAACGAATTGGAAAATGTTTGGACCGACTTTCTCACACGTTGGGCAACCCCTCCAACCCTACGCCGAATTGTGAAAGTTTCAGAGCTTCCAACTACCGCTGCCGAAGATTTCTGCTGGCCCAGAGCAGACGAAATTGTCACTCAGCAAACCGCCCGCGAACAATCTCGTCCTGATGGTTTTGTAGTGCAGTGAGAGGCACCGCCCTGACGGGTGCATAGTATTAGTTTATTTAGTTAGTGTGCACAGGGTGCACCTCGGGGTCCCACACGTGTAGGGTTGTGACAGTTGTCGTGTCGCCCTTCGGGACCCCCCTTATAGGTACATAGTTTATTATTTTCGACACGTGGCTTGTGCCCGTGGGAGGTGCACTTAAGCATCTCCCACCGGGCAGAGCTCACCGTGGTAAACCTCAAGCACCCCCTAGCCGATTCTTCCATCGTCTAGTTTACCACAAGGGTCATCCTACCGTCACTACCGGTGCTGCGCGCCTATCTCGCGCCCCGTTGTTAGCGTCCGTTGAGTGCTCCTTCGTCCCCGCTTGGGTGCTGCGCAATTTGTTCCTTTATCAGGGCATAGTACGTTGTCACGGCCCGTGGCTGTACTACAACTGGTCTCCCGACGTAGAATAACCCTCTCGGGTCTTTTCTAGTTTATTCGACCGTCACGGGATTCGCTTCGTCGCTTTCGAATCACTTCTTCCCTCTCGGGCCTTTTAGACCCGTCGCGGATCATTTGGTTTCACCGCTCCGTCGCTTTTTCTCTCTAGAGTTTTCTCGAACTTGCCCGCATTTGCGTTCATTTTTCCGCAAGCCGGACGAAAAATCCTTTCCGCCTCCCGTTATGGCCACCGCACCAGAATCCTCCCATGAACACGCCGGTTCTGCTCAACCCCATCGGGATAACGGCACTGACGAAGTTCCGCCTGCTCCCGGTTCAGAGGCTCCGAGCACTCGTAGTACCCATGGAGGGATTCTACAACCTGTGGAGGACCCGGAGCGCATACTCCGTCAGTCCTCCCCGACCGACTTTCGGAACCGTCTCGAGGCCATGCGTCAGCATGCCTCTCGAGAAGCGACTCCGCAGCCGCAGACCCCCAGGGCAACAGCGCCCGAGACCTTCGTTGGGACTCCGCAACGACCCGTAGGGAGTGAGGTTCAACCCGTTACGGGAGAGCTACTCATAGCCCTGAGGCCACTCGTGAAGTCTATGGTGACACTTGAGGTCGAGCGCCGTATTCCCCACAGGGTTAATGCTGAAGTGGAGGGCCTGCTGGATACCCTTGTCCAGCGGGTCGCTTCTAAGATGACCGTCACCGGAATTCTGGACGGCGCTATTGCCACCAGTGTGCACACTGAGGTACAGCGCCGTGTCCAGCTCGCTGCCATTGAGTACGAGCAAACTGTCAACTGTCAGCCGGCCGTCTCGGTATGGCAACCGACCACTATCCCTGCCGAACATGAAGCAGATTCCAGACCCGGCAGGGACCCCAGTAGTGATAGACCCGACTTGGGAACTCCTCCTCTAGGGAAACAGAAGAGTACCGGTGGCGTGACCCAATTGGGACGCGACAAAAGGGGAAGAAGGAGACGCCCAGGCCGAAGTCGGAACCGGAGGAAGTCATCCCTTTTGGGTCTTGACTTTTCCGACTCGGAAGACTCTCACTTGAGCTCAGATATGCCCGAGTGGAGCGAGTCGGACTGCTCCGACCCTGAGCGGGACGAATTGCAAAGCATTCTACCCCCACACGGGAACTAATTGAAGGCGGTTAGCTCCAAGCTCTGCTCTTCGACCCGCAGAAGTATCAAATGTATGCTTCTGTCTCTCCCGCTTACTCTAACTCCTGACAAGTCTAACATGACCTAACTAGGACGTTGTCACCACCGTCATGGAACATGGATCGGTTCGGAACCCATATGGGACAAGGACTGGTCCTACACCTCTCGACTTGTCTCGTGCAGGTACCCTCATGTGGGAATCATTTACACTTGTTACACAAGTTAATCGAATCCCCATGTCACTCTGGGATCACCCTGTACGGGATACTTGCCCATCACTAACTGCCTTATTATGTCCTCGACAACGTTTTCCGGTTGCGAGGAACACCGTTCTCTTTGAAAGTGCTTGTCCACTACTGTTCCTTAAAGAAAAATAACCCTGGCTGGGACAGTTTGTTTTGTTCGTTGGACAACGTACACGTTTTCAGAGTCTTGACTACCCAACGGGACTCTTTCTATGCTCTACTCCACTTCTATTGGAGTTGTGCAGGCTTTTGCGCACTGTTTCCTTTGCGGTGGTTTCGCTCATGCAGTGCGCTCGCCCAAGATGGAGAGCGGTTGGTTGAACATGCGTTACGGTCGTGAAACAACCGAAACGGTTCAAGCCCCAGTTTGGGACTCGAACTAATCTCAACCCGTTTTTCGTTGGTTCTTCGCATTAGTTTCTGCTTGAAAAGTACACCCTTCTGGGATTTATTCGCTTTCCCTTGACTTTCTTGTCGGGCAGCGCGGTTATTCTTTTCCGTTTTCTCTGATGGTCTTTCCTTTCCTTTTATCTATGACGAACCCTTTTGGGAGGCCTCAGGCATTACGTGTCTGAGCACCAGCAAGACTGGGATGATTTCGTCCAGCCCTTGGTCTTCGCGTACAACTCCCAGGTTCATAGAACCACCGGGACGATACCTTTTGATTTGGTGCTAACGCGACACCCCCTGGGATCGTTGTTGATGCGCCAACCACCGCTATCTCCCCAGCTGGGTCTGACAATCCGAATTCGGTCACAGTGAAACGTCAGAGACACGCCCGTATTCGGTATCTCCTCTCGAAGGCCAAAGCGACATTGGACCGTGTCCAGCGGCGCTACCAGGCCGACTCTGATTCTTGTGTACGAGCTCAGCTCTCACTTTCCCCTGGGGACTACGTCTTTTTAGACCGCCCTCCACGGAAAGCTACGGAGACTGCGGAAGAAGAATTTGTCTCCCGCAAGCTCCTTCTTAGAACAACTGGTCCCTTTCGGGTTGTTAAAGCTACAGACACAACCGTGACCATCTTGGACGCCAACATGCACGACACGGTCTCCATCGACTGTATCACGAAAGCCCCACGGGGTTTTGACGCAGCCGAGTGACCAACGACACTGCCGCAGTCGCCTAAGCCCGCATCAGCCCAACAGGGAACGCCGACGCCGGTTTCCGAGGCGTCTGACCCCACTGGGAACACTCCTTCTGAGTCACAGGCTACTGGCCCGAAACAGGTCTCGGTCGATCCTACTACCTTGCCTGAACTCTTTGGAATACCCCATCCAGACGTGTAATTGTCGCCTGAACTCCTCGAGGAGGAAGGCGACGATTCACGCGAACGGGTCGTAGAAAACGTCCTT
Source organism: Gracilaria domingensis (assembly GCA_022539475.1). Classification (NCBI taxonomy): domain Eukaryota; phylum Rhodophyta; class Florideophyceae; order Gracilariales; family Gracilariaceae; genus Gracilaria; species Gracilaria domingensis. The sequence continues at coordinate 102,622 of VCMS01000151.1, read as the reverse complement.
GACGAGGGAGTGGCCACCGATGGGTCCGCTGTGGTCAAAGTCCGATGGTACGGTTACCCACCTTCGAGAGACTTCTGGGAGCCTCTCAACAACACTCCCTTTAACGATGTCGCCCGATTTCACGCCCGCCGTGATCGCGAACGCTCGCGCAACTGAACGCAACCTCTTTCCTGGACTTTGGAGTGCTTTTCCCCTTTCGGGTACGAAAAAGTTTGGCATAGTCTCCCACCGGCCATGGCGGCCAAAACTTTTCCCGGCGGGATAGCGCTCGTTTGAAGTCCCTATGGGTCTCGCGGAGGCCTTCGGAGGGATTCGCGACGCTTTCAGAGAAGTTTGGACCCCTTTGAGATGATCTAGGACGACTCGGAACGCCCGGAGTACCAAGCGGGCGACCTTTTGAGGACTATGCACACCCTGTGCTGCGCACGGCCTTGCTGGCATGCGACGTTGCACGCGTGGGAGGGCCACGATGGACACGCGCGCGCCATTGCACGCTCGGAATACCCACGTAGGACACGCGCGCGCCATGCACAAGCGCGTGCACCGCCATGCGCCGTTGCAAGCGTGCCAAACGCCACGTGGCCCACGCCTGTCGGTAGCCAATTGGGTATACAGTATTGCCCGTAGGGATGCGTTCTGGCACGATCAAAAAATCCTAAGTACTTTGATGTGCCGCGCACCCCAAATCAGGCATTGCGAGCCACTGAAACGCCCGCGTTTTCGAGCTACGGGCAAAACAAAGAATCGGCGTTTTCCACCCCATCTGAGAGGGTAATTGCCGGCGCGAATTTTTTGATTCGCCTTGCAAGTAACCCTCTGGGAAATCAGCCGATTCTGGGCTATTCACCTATCGAGGACATGCCCACTTGGCCGCCGCGCGTACTGTGCACCCCCCCAGCCTTGCTGGCACGTGCCGCGCTCACGCGCGCAGTGCCACGCACGCGCGCGCGTGCCGCCAACGGCTCTCCGGCTCACCCGGCCGGGAAATCTCGGTGCTTGGAGTCCAAGCGCGCCCCAAGAAGGGGAGGGGACCCAAGAAGGGCTCAATTTACGCCCTGAGCGCCGTGCCGCACGCTGCGCACCCTGCGCGCGCATCGCCGAAGTGCCCGCGCTGGCCGTCGGGAGGGATAATCTCGCCGCAAACAGATCTCGAACACGCATCCCTCTAGGGGAAAAGGGCAAGCTGAAGCTCTTTATTGACTCAAGAGAGCAGAAGCGCGTTACGCATTCCCACCACGGGTATGAAGACGGCAACGGACGGCACTGATGGGAACGTCCATGTCCGATTCGGAAGACGCGTTAGAAGACTCACCTTTCGCAGGCGCGTGCAGCGAGCGAAGCCCACCGGGACCATCACCCACCAGGGAACCTGGAACCTTTTCGGAATGCCCCTCGCCAGGGTCGTACACGGTAAGAAGAGTACCCGTTGTGGGATTGGCTGCCCTTGGAACCGGCAAAAGACACGACCCATGGGGGACACCTGAACAGTTCTGCGACCGTCGGCAGCAGATAGCGGGTCGACTGAGACGCGTAGCACCCAGTAGGATCAGTGAAAGTCGTTGCTGGAGAGAAAGCGATTCGTGACGACGCGCAGGGCCCTTATGGGATATCGTTAGAATCTATGTACGAAACGCCAACGCCTGTCATTCAGACATGTGACCGCTTGGGAAAACAACTTCGAGAGCCTCTGTCTCCTGTTGTAGACCCCTGGGAAGGAAATTATACCCATTGGGAACAAACGTTTGTCGTCGACGCGCGTCGTTTCAACACAATGCGTAATCGGAAGGAACCCTACAGGTGGATACAGTAGAAACTGAAGCGCCTGCAGAGGAATGTCGTTGAGTGAAACGGACCCATACGGGATTGAATGTACAATTATTCGTACTATGTCTCAGACCCTCCCCGGGATCGGAGAGCTTCTCAGCTCGAACCGTGTACTGGCCACAGGTGCGTCAACCCTCCATGGAGTACAGCGAGACCCATTCTAATTTCGATAGATCAATCCCATGATGGGCTATTTGAAATAATGGAGATGGTATCCGTGCCACATGAACGCCCTGTTGGGACTGCCTTTCTACAGATACATGACAAGTGCGCTGCGTGACATCTGCGCAGGATAGGCAGCGGCCCTATGGGATAAGCGGAGAGGGCTACGCTTGCCCTTTGGGGAGTTGACTCCTCTACAGAAGCTAAGCAGGTCATCCGTCATTACGGATCCAGCTGGGAATCACTGCCTCGCTGTATCGAAGCGTGTTCCTCGTACCTTCACTGACCTAACAGGAAAATGCTGCGTCCGGTAATGCGGTATGCGTCTACTAGCTTCTCCTCGAAAGAACAGTCTGTTACCCAACCACGGGCTCTACTCATGATTCCGTGCATGGCGTATCACCCCTCTAGGAGTTTTGAGGATGGTTCGAACCTGCTCTTGCACACTTGGCACCGCTGGACCCCGCGTGGGATTCTCGCATTAGGGAGCAACCGCGAACCTTGTTTCGGTCGTAGCTTGCCCAACCGGGATCCAGATTGGTCTGGAATTTGTTTCTGGTTTGCTTATCAGACTGTCGACCCAAACGGGATTTTTCCGCACTGAGGCTCCCCGTGTCGCATCGCTCGCGCGCGCTTCGCAGGGATTGTAGGAATTGAAACTCCAGCAATCCTTGGCGACTGTCGCCGGTTCTTAATTTGGTCGGATTGCCCACTACGGGACTGCTGTAATCTCTACCTCGCTGTTTCAAGGTCGCGCTTGTTCGTGACCCTCTCGGGATTTCTTCCTTCGGTAATTCGTCTCACGCCGTGTCGGTCAGCCGCAGCGCTCGTGCGCTCGTGTGTCACCTGGCTGGGACTTCGAGAAAGGCAAAACGTGGTTCACCCTGTTGATTTCGTGTGCTGGTCTTGTTCCCATCTGGGTACTTCGTGGCGCTCATTCACGCGTGTTTTCGCTTGTGATATTCACCCGCATGGGATTCTTTCGAGAACTACACCGTTGCGAACGGTTTCTTTTTCCGCCGCTTCCAACCCTTACGGGATTCTCGACGATTTGAACCTCGTCATTTCGCCGTGTCTGTTGATAGGCATTGAAGAACGGATCCCCCCATCTAGTGGGATTCGCGCATTGCTCCCACCGTTCCCATTTTGGTGCACTCGCTCGTTGCCCAAGTGGGATTGTGCTGGTATGGAACTGAGTGTTTCGCCGTGCTACGCTCGCGTTCGCTTTCCGCATGGGACTTGGCCGACCTGTTAGGTCAGGCCTAAGAAGGGGAGTCGGTAGTATAATTGGATGCACTGCCCTGAGGGGTACCATCAACTGACCATGGAGAGCAATCTAAACGACTACTCTCAGGAACCTACAGCGCTCGCGTGCGCAACGGACAGTGACCCGTTGGGGAGGTGGGAGCGTCATCGGCGTGTCGCGTGCTCCCCAGAGGGAATTCAACGAACTTAACTGGGAAACCTGGCCGTTCGGCGCCATTAGGCGTTACGCGCATGCTTAATATCGCGCTGGTTGCCCCATTCGGGATTTGATGCTTGGGAAAGCACTGTGCCTTCTTGGCCTTGGCGTTTTTGTGCCCGCAGAGACTGTTTCGGCAGTTTGCGCTTCTGTGACCGGGTTTAGTGTTGTTACTTCCCATGCTCGGGGTTCTTGTCGTGCAACGCATGCGCGCGCCCTGACTTCGACCCATTGGGAAGCACCACCGCTCGCTGAGACGTGTTGGTCGCTGAACGGGCGACACATTTGCCCATAGGGATTCTGGCGGTCTACGAATTATAGGGCGCGCTGCCAATGGTCGTAGTGCCCCAACCGGGAAGTCAGTGACAGGCCGCACATCTCCGCGGCCCGTGGGGGAATCGACGGCGGTATCCTCGGGCACGAACGCCCTCGTCGGGAAGATTATTTTGAGTCCTTTGGCCAACCCAGTGGGCCTTATTCGATCTGAGGCGAACGCACCCTATGGGCGCTTCGGAGCTCCAATTACCCGTACTTCGCCGTGTCGGTCAGCCGCAGCATTCGCGCGCTGACTCGCCACCCAATCGGGAATTCTAGGGAAGACAGGAAGTGGGTCGCCGTGATGCTCGCCACATCGGTAACGTTTCCACCGCGGGCGCTGTGCGCCGCTCCCTCGCGCGTTGCGTGGAGTATGATTGTCACCCAACTGGGATCTTGGTGGACTGGAAATTGTTGTACATTGAAGGCCGAAATCGCGGTCGCTCCCCGAATGGGAATGTTTGGCCAGCCTCGGGACGAAGCCAGGCCTAAGAAGGGGAGTCTGTAGTGCAGTGAGAGGCACCGCCCTGACAGGTGCATAGTATTAGTTTATTTAGTTAGTGTGCACAGGGTGCACCTCGGGGTCCCACACGTGTAGGGTTGTGACAGTTGTCGTGTCGCCCTTCGGGACCCCCCTTATAGGTACATAGTTTATTATTTTCGACACGTGGCTTGTGCCCGTGGGAGGTGCACTTAAGCATCTCCCACCGGGCAGAGCTCACCGTGGTAAACCTCAAGCACCTCCTAGCCGATTCTTCCATCGTCTAGTTTCCCACAACGGTCATCCTACCGTCACTACCGGTGCTGCGCGCCTATCTCGCGCCCCGTTGTTAGCGTCCGTTGAGTGCTCCTTCGTCCCCGCTTGAGTGCTGCGCAATTTTTTCCTTTATCAGGGCATAGTACGTTGTCACGGCCTGTGGCTGTACTACAGGTTTCGAGAAGAAGAATGATCTTTGGATGAACAATTCTGGAGCAATATGGTTACCAGAACCACGCGACTCACTCCAGCTGCGGTTATGCATCATAGCACATACAGAGCCTGCAGGACGCAGAGAAAGCACGGCAACTGAAAGGACTCTCAAGAAGCACTACACCTGTAAAACGCTCGAGAACGACGTGCACACTCTCGTCAACGTCTGCATACAGTGTATCTCTACTACCGGAGGACAGAAAGTTCCTTGACCTTTTCGTCCCACCATGCATGGCACAGGCCCAAATGATCTGTCGCAGTTCGATTTCTTGGAATAGGCCAAAGCAACTCCTGCACGAAGTATTTGTTGATGCTCTGTGACGACCATTCGGACTATAAATGGTTTTTTGCCTGCCCATATACCTCTGCGGAGCACACTGCACACGTTCTGGTGGACTGGTGTGCTATATTCGCCGTACCGAACGGGCTCATGTCCGATGGACACACGCATTTCAGGAAGGAAACCATCCGAATTTTGTCCCGGTCATTGCATGTCCCACAACTCTTCACGCTTCCATGCACTCCATGGAGCAATAGCGCAGTAGAACGACTTGTTCAAGAAGTTTTGCGAATATTCCGAGCGCTGACGTCTGAACTGCAAATGGATTTTATCGAATGGCCGGATCTACTTCCCGTCGTGCAAAGTGCACTGAACAGCGCCGTTTCCTCTCACCGAATGAACGTCGCTCCCGTAACGGCATTTATTGGAATGGAATCCACCCTCCGATAGCTTCTTTTATTCGTTCCGCATCACGAAAAACTATAGAAGTGTCCGAAGTCGTTCTCGAACGTGCCATAAACATTTGAAAGCTCCAAGAGCATTGCGGACTCTCCACCCATTAGTACAAGACCGATTGCAGAAAAACAGGGAGAAGTCGCGAAGGAAGACGGAGTCTGGCGTTTTACCCAACTTTATTGAAGGAGATTTTGTGCTCGTAGCGCGCAATGAATTTCACGCCGGAGCGAAGTTAGCTTTACGCTGGGGTGGGCCCCGCCGTATTCTTAAGGCCGTATCAGATTACGTCTATCAAGTTGAAGATCTTCGAAATGGCCGGATAGAAGAAATACAGGGAAGTCGATTCAGATTCTATCACGACAAATCCTTGGACTAGAAGGCTATCATGTCTCATGTGCTGACGTCCGAAACTGGCATGGAAGTAGCTCGCCTCATGAAGTTGTTGGAAACAGATGAAGGCATCAAGGTCCAAGTGCGCTGGGAAGGTCTACCAGCGGAAGAAGATACACTCGAACCGCTCAGTCGCATCTACCAGGTGTCGAGATCTGTCCCAATGCGTGCCTTCTGGCTCTTAAGAGAGCTAGAGCACGAACCAACGATGTCCGGTCTCGCGGCCTCCAGAGAGGCTGGTTGAGCGAACGGCGTCGGGGTGGCACAGTGGCGGCCCCGGAATAGGCTGCATGCGCAGATGGACGTGCGGCCCCAAAAAGGCTGTGTCGCGTAGTGTCGCAAGACGACGTAAAGTTGAATGTACTTTATTGTAGAAGATAGATAGTCGATTAGTTTTGTTGAAGTCACTTGCCGACCACTACAAGCTACTTAAGTACTATCTTGAGATGGCGTAAACCTCCAAAACTGCGTATCTCCCCACCGAGCCAGATTAATTGCAGGAGCTCTATCACTGCGCATATGCGCCTGTAATATAAATCAATTACATATATCCCAGTATATCTCTCGAGAGAGATGTTCAGTATCATTCCTAGCAATGTACGTGTTAAACCACCACGAAAGAGGATACCAATCCCTTGGCCTTCACGGCCACAAGGCGAACGAGATCCAGATGAAAATCTCGAACATTTCATAATGTGTAACTCTAAACCAGGACGTGCCGGTCATGCTGCAACGTCTTCCGAAACGCAAAAACAATCCCGCGAAGCTGGCTAAGAGCGCCTGTTTGCAAATAGGTCTTTGAAAGAGGGGAGTGTAGCCAGTTCTGGCTTCAATACAGTTGTAGATCGGTGTAGGTTGCCGGCCAGAACGGCCACCTAAGACCCCACGAGTTGTAGGACATTCTAGGTTGCACTCGTGGGTAGAGTTCCCGATTGGGAAACATTCGGATAGCGAGTCGTTTCCCAATTCAGCGTCACCCAACTGCTCTTAAGCAGTCATTCTTTGCCCTCTCAGTAAAATAGAGGCATCGAACTCTCACACTTTTTCACGAGCACTCTCGTAGTTCGTTACACAGAGGCAGCGAGTTGGTTCTTGATGTCAGCGAAAGCCGCATCATGTTCTGTGCCCCACGTGGTGGTGATGGATAGATTGCGGAGAGTTCGTTTCGTGTGCTTACCTGCCCTGGGGTAACAGTCCTCAAGCAGGTGATGTAGCGGTGCGATGCGCTTAGAGTACTCAGGTATGGAGTTTCGCATCCAGTTCGTGGCGCAAACAAACTGTTGAAGCTCGCTTGCAAAGGATGGTGTGCGCATCGAGAGCATTGACTCATAATGATGAGGTTGGTATTGTACGCCCTCCGGAGTTATGATTCGGCCGCAGAACGTAACCTTCTTGGTAAACAGGGTTGTTTTCTCAGCGTGCACCTTCAGTCCGATTTCCTTACACACGGATAAGAGGGATCGTTGACTGCTGAGTAGCTCTTGTTTGTTCTTAGCGTAGAACAAGAAATCGTAAATCCATTGCAGAAACTTTTTGGACGTGACCTTCGAACTTCTGAGCAAGGACTGCTTGAAATTGATTACCAGAATCATTTCCACCCTCTAGAAGGCGTTTTGATGAATAAACACCTATGGGTGTCTGGATGGACATCATTTCCTGTGATTCAGGAGAAAGTGGCACCTGCTAATAACCATGAGCGAGGTCAAGATTGGCGAAGCAAACGCTTTCACTGATATCTTGAAATTTGGAGTCTAAATGAGTCATTGCTGATTGGATGGGTATGGTGCGCGCGTTTGGGCCTCGGAGGTAGACAGTAAAACGAAGCTTAGTAGAGCCAGGCTTTGAGACAGCGAGTGCAGGTGAAGCCCAACGAGCGGAGGAGTTCTTGCAGACTGCACCAACCGCTTCGAGTTCACGGACTGTTTGGATAATAACGTCTCTTTGCTGCGACGCATTGCGATGTTGAGAACATCTATATGGCTTAGCATTAGAAACCGGAGTTATGACGAGGTTTTCGATATTAACAGGAGAATCAGGTCCTAGCTTGATGCGAAAAACATCCCTATATTCCTGGAGAGGATCTTTCAAATCTTTCAAGGACTGTACTGACATTTCGTTATTTTCCGCTTCAACAAGCATTTTGGAGAATGCCTGATTGATGGATGCCTCACTGTCTGTCCCAATTCCGGCAGCGAGAGATTCAGGAACTTCAATGGGGTCATCGTCCTCATTGTTTGCATACGGCAAGCCTTGGTACTTCGCGGCTGCCAGCTTCAACTGCTTTGAGTCGAGTTCATCCACATGTCGATCGTCAATATCATCTCGGACGAGCTTCAGGTAGTCTCCTATGATGAACCCAATAGAATTTAGGAATGGTCTTCCCAAATGCATTTCCTCCATCGGTCAATCAACGACAAAGAACTCTACGCCTCGTACACCACTGAAATGTTGAACCCAGGGAGGTATATGGTGATTGAAAGAACCACGGATTGAGAAGCATACACAGTACTGTCCGTGTCAGAGGTGAAAGCGCCTGCCAGAGGAATAGGCTTTTCAAACACTTTGACAGATAAACTAGGCACTGCAGAGACAACTTGGTTGAAAACATTGGCATCGATGGCGCTGAAATCCGTGCCAGAATAAACCAAGTACTATATCAAAGAACGAATCCTCCAATGAGACCCTAAACCGGACCGTACTTGCCTCAGGTAGTGTAAAGTTAGATGTTATAGCAGCGCTTACAGTCTTCGCATATTTTCTGTTCTTGTTTCCGTAATGCTGTTCGAACAGTTCCTCTTCCCGATCAGTAGATGTGTTCGGACAATCCTTTAAGCGATGAATCCTTTTGCAGTCGGGGTTGAGAAAAGACTGATCCCATTCGCTCTCCTTTCGCTTTCCAGTCGCTTTAGCGTCGCCAATCTGATATCCATGTACCTTCTTGGCTGGTTGACTGACCTTCGAGGAGTCATCCCGTCTGCGAGGACGATCTCCTAGGGCTCTTGATTGCTTTGGGTGAACCCTCGCAAGCGCGGTCTCAGTTAGGGATATTTCTAACGCAATGTTAGACACTTCGTCTTTGAATAATTTGATATTGGCCAACTGTTCTTTCTCCCATCCACGCCGTATCATTTTAATCCGTTCTTGGAGAACCTGCGTTGTAAATTTACTAACGAACCGGTCAATAAATTTCTTGGCCCTATCGACGTCTTTGAGGACTTCAGAGGCGCTATTTTGATCCAGAGCCGTAATAATATCAATGCTAAAACTGGCTACACCACCAGCTGGGTCCTCTTTCTTCGCCTTGAAGGTAACAGATCGAAACTTAGCTTCTATTCTCTCCGCTAGATCTTTTGGAATCCACTTCCCAAACCAGGTTTTGACCATTTCATTTGTAGCTTCTTCGACCGTATTGGCACTGTTGATCTCTCCAATAAAACAGAGTGCGTGTAGTGTTGCTGATTCCATACAGTCCTTGATACTGGCGACAGAAGGCTTTGAGCTCTCGTCATGGTCTTTGTTCACATCTTTTACCTTGGCGCGATATGCGGCGTACGCCTTTTCAAATTTGATGAGTGAGGGCTGATCAAGTTTCTTCAGTAACAGAGGCTGGATAACAAAAACAACGCCAAAATTAGAGGAAACCGTACGGCAGACTTTCAACAGGAAAGGAAATAGAGATGCCCTTTAAAAAGCGAAGCGCTTTGTTGACAAGTATAGCGCTAGCCTGTTGGTGGCCTGCAAAATTTTGCGTAGAAGGATATGAGAAGCTGTGCAGTGTGCGTGGAGTAAGAGAAAGAGTAGAACGGGTACATCTGCCCTATGAACATCGAAAATGGCCGAAATATGGCCCAAACATCACCGAAATGTGGGCGTTTAGCTCGAAAATTTGTGAGAACATGTATTTCGTCAAAAAACACAACTTTCATCTTCGAAGAGAGTGCCAAAATATGTCCCAAATGGGGCCGAAATATGGCCACTAAAAAATGAAAATTGTTTATCTTCACCAGTTACACATTCTGATAAACTTTTGAGCTAAACTCCCACATTTCGGTCATGTTTTGGCCATATTTCGGCCATTTTCGATGTTCATAGGGTCTGTTCGTGAAGCTGTCTGCTTCACTCCAGGTTGCCCTCCGAAGTCGGAGAGGCATTTATAGGCATCCCCACCGAGTCTGAAAACTACTGAATCGGTGGATGTTGGTGTGGACAAGTTTGATCCTCGCAGTGACATGACAAACACTCTTCGACTTGGCACTCCAGAATAGAATTTCTAGGAACCGGAAAAGTCGATTTATTTGAGCAATTGATTCAGCTATCAGGCGTGAGATGCTCTATCCAACTCGGTGGACTCAGACGTCCGCCGTCGAGTTGTCGTGTTCAGAGCACTTCGATAGCTATCTGCGCCTGTTTGCTGCTGAATCTGCAGCTCTATCCCTCTGTTCGCTGCGAAAATCGTCTGATGGCTGTTTGCAATCTCTGCAAGCTCTTCGGTTCAACATTATTCGCTGTACCAAACGTCGGCGTATTTGGTGTTTGACATCTGATCGCTGTTTGGCAGCGCGAGAAATCGTTTTTTGACAATCTCTATTTCTTTCATTCACCAATACGTGTCGCGCATTAATTTGCTTCTCTCCTGCACATTTACATCGTGTTGGAGGTCAGAAAACCTTTCTCATACCCTGATTCTTTTCCATCAACATCAGATTTTCTGTTGAACGCTGCCTGCGTGTCTATTACAGCACAATTCCAAACGCGTTGCCCCTCCGTCCTTCCTGTCTAATCACCTGCGACGCGATCTTTCTGTATAACTTAACAGGTGCTTATATGTAAACCGTTTCACACACCATTACATCCGTCACTCTTTGATGTAACCCCTGAGTTCACCCTCTTTTCTTCGCGCAACGCTTTCAAGACTCTTTACATGCGACACAGATGTTTGTCTCAAACCAAAGACCCTACACCTTGGTCATTCACTACGTCTTTCTTATCCCTTTCTTCCTTCGTTATTCACTAACCTTTCTCGTTTTCACAGTATTTTGCGACTGAAAACGGGCCATGATGCGCCCTACTACATCTCCCTTTTCAAAATCTGCTTTATCTATGCTCAGGTCCCACCGTGCCGATCCGTCATCGACGTGTCTCGCACAATTCAACCAACAAAGTCTACAGAATTGAAGTACAGAGTCGCCAAGCCACCACTCTCTTACTGCTCTAGCAGCCGCTCCTTTCCTCCAAACAGTTCTTGAGCTTTTCTTTTTCGTCCCTCCAGACGTTTCTTCGAAGAAAATCTTTGGGTATCGGCTAAAATCTGTCCGAAACGGCAACTGAAGTACGAATCAGCTCTAGATCCTTTTATGAACTCTCCTTGTTTCGCATCCGGATTGTACCTGACCTTGGATCAACGAATTGCTACATACATCCAAGAGCAATTCATGCGAAACTCAAGACCTGGTAATCGCCAGTAAATGTCCAACCTTCTTTGTATGGTGCTTCTCATGATTCTTTCCCTGAAGCACGACTTTGCTCTTTCCAGGAGATGTATTGCAGGATGGAGACATATCAAACCAGCGCTTTCTTCTGCTCCCTTGACGAAGGAAACATGTCTCGCCTTTGCATACGCGCTGCTGCGGACAAAGCAGAACACAGCTGCTGCGGTTTTGCTTGTCTCGTACGGAGCTTACTTAAGAGTGTCTGAAGCTCGTGAACTGAGATGGAATCACATCGCTCTACCCAGAGATGTTCGTTTATCTTCCTTCGGTCTGAACACGGCGGGGATCAACATACGTAATGCGAAGACGTTTAGAAAAACAGACCGCTTGTAATTTGTCCCAATCACCGACCCGGATATTGTCAAATTCCTCGTCCTGTACCGCAACACAAATCTCCGCCTATCCTTCTTCGCTCCTAATTTGAGTCATCAATCTTACGAACTCAATATCAAGCGCGTTGCAAAACAATTTCAGATATCCCAAGCCAAACTCACATCCCAATCCGCTCGCATCGGCAAGGCCACCGACGACTCCATCAAAGGAAACCGAGTCGAGCAAATCGCCATTAACGGGCGTTGGAAATCTCTCAACTCCCACAGAAACTACCTCGACAACGGCAAGTCGTGGATTCTTAACATGAACATCCCAACACGAAGCCAACTTCACATTCGTTCTTGCGCAAAACCAAGTACTTCAACTCTTGAATGGCGCTTGAAACGCCCTTCTCTGCTCAAGGCGCTTTAACAATGACTCCACTACCTCCTGATTTTGAAATGAAATCTCAACGGTCAGACATAGTTCAGTCTACAATTCATAACAAACGTTTCTAACCCAACAACGACGACCGACCCAGCTTCACTCGGAATCCTATCCGTTCACTTCTCCCTGGACTTCTCACTCTACCGCATCCACAGTAACTGCCTTTATTGTTAACATTCGACCAAAACCGAACCTGCTTGGTATCGTTTTTCGTCTTATTGACATAGTAAGATGTCTAACCAAGTGCAGCCTTCAAACCCGCAGGCACCCGCAGTCGGTGAGGGCATATCTCAGGTCCCAACTTTCCTAAGTCTGTATGATTCTATGCTTGTCACCTCACCTGGAGCAGTCCCTATCGCCGAGCAGCCTCTAAGCGCCCCATCGTCCTCACTTCCGACCTTCGGAAACCTCAGTTCTAAAAGCTCCGCATACTTTATGACTAATCTGTCTAATGGTCAGCTGCTTACCATCTCTCAAAGCGCCCCTCCTCACCTCCGCACCAGTCACGGCCCATTTCCGGGCAAAGACCAACTGTTGCTGGATGTTTTCCGTCTCCGAGATATCGAATTCACCTTCCTCAGAATCAAAGTGGAACAGACGCCCAGAATTTGGATAGTCTCATGAAAATGACCCCATCTCAAGTCATGGCAATGGCGCGCCATCACCGGGATCAGCCGAAGAAACTCAGGAATTCGGCTTTGAAACAGGAGCCGTCCTTGTCGCCCTGTTCCATTCCACAGAACGATCCGTTTGAAGCCGCATCGGTAGTCATGTCTTGGCTAATTGCCACCTCATCCCAAATCAAGCAAACTGGCACTCCCGCTGTCATTCCAAACTTACGACGATCCACTGCCCCATCCTCAGTCTCTTTCACCGCAGGAGGTCTTCTATTCCTATCAGGTCCATCTGCACAAGCGAATCAGAACAACGTAGACTCAGAGAATTCAGAAGATGGCAATGGAGAGCCCCCTATTAAGAAGTTGAAGCAAGTAATCAGCCCCAAGACCTTCTCTTTTGGAGTATCCAACGCACACCAAATTGCTTTAGCTCACGATCCGGGAAAGGGTATAACCTCCACAAGTTTAAAGGTCGAGCAGCTCATCGGTCCAACGATATTCTCTATACTCACCTCCAAAGGAACGGACATCTCAACCTTCCTTCAACATCATTTCAAACATTGGAAACGGAGCGTAACTGGACAGCCACTCCCATCAGAGATCGAAGCCGTGACTCTTGGAAGAATCATTCATCTAGAGATATTAGTCCACGAGTCCCCCCCGCAAGCACTCGAGCAGAGTCCTTCCTTGGAGGTTGCCCTTCGGCAACTATCTGCAATTCTCCGCGTGGAAAAAGACCTTTCAAAAGGGTTGCACACCCACAAGCGCGACGCGTGGGAGGAGGTAATGCACCTTATCGAAACACTCCCGCAAGGAACGGTGAGATCCCAGGATCTGGAGGACGTAGTGACAAATAATATTTCTCTACAGAAGAAGAGACTGTCGGCCATGAAAACAATTCAAGAAGCAAAAGCCAAGATCCGACACCACTCGAGACGAACTCCCTATGCAGACAAACAATCCGATCACCCAAACAAAGACAAGGGCCACACGGAGCGAAGCTAGGAAAGCCTCTATTTCCATTTCCTTCAGCCCACACCGGCATCCCGAGTTCTACCCATGCCGCGCTGAACGCTATTAAAAATTTGTATCTTGGCCCCCATGCTCCGTCATTGACCTCTTAGTCACCCACTTACGTCACTCGTCAGCAGAAAACTGCTGTCACCCATGTTTCGGCGAATCTTTCGTCCTTCCATAGCCTTTGCACAGAAGAAATCAGACTGGAAACGCTACCAGACTTCCTCTTTCGCCTTCCCTCCACTGCTCCTTTCTCCGATCCCTTGAAACACCCTTTCAGAAACCCCAAAGACTCCTTCGCTCGAGGTATGTTCAAGAGAATCAACCCAGCTCTAATTGCTCTTCCGCCTCCAAAAGAGCCACCGAGCGCCGATGTCTGTCTTCTTTGGATCTCTAGAATTCCCCCAGCAGTCTACCAGCAACTTGCTCAGTCCCAGTCTCGACTCAAGCAAACCCTTTTTGAGGCTAGCAACTCGGCAGCGATACGTGAGCGTTTACCACTCCCAATAACGCATGGGGCGCAGTCAAACTATCTACAGCTCTTGGATTGAATGAATAACTCCGGAATGGTTAGATGGTCCTTAGTAGCAGAAGAAGACAGTTCTTACTCAAAGCTTGCAGAAGTTATCCAAATACTCTCTTTTCGGTCACCAAATCTCCGACCGATGACCGTCTTACTTCCTGGCCAATATTGCAAAACGAAGTGATACAGGATCCCCCGTACGTCTCTCTCTCTGAGTCCTCCCTCTTTCACTCAATTGGCCCCGGAAGACAATTGTCTGGGATGTACTTGGACATTGCGAATATGTTTCACAATGTTGTGCTACCGACATGTTTCTCGGAGCTGTTCTCTTTACTCAAAGTTCGTGCTGAAGATCTCTCACCATTCCTTTTCACTAATATTTCCTCTCAGCATCAATACGGACATATCTGGACAGATGATGCTGCGACCCTGTCAAGCTTCAATGCCTATGGGGTTTAAATGATCGGTATATATTAGTCACACGTTCGCGTCAAAATTGCTTCAGGAGTCCTTCTATATCTTCGAACAATCTCGAATTGCGCCGCAAGCTGCGAAGTGCTTGGTTCTCTTTTGCCGTGAAAAAAAATTCTCCCTTTTCTTTCGCTGAGCAGGCATTTCTCCTACACATAATCGACGATATCGCAGTCGTTGTCGAGTGCTGGCCTCATCAATCGCTCTTATGACTCCACAGAACTATCAGGACACTATTTCGCTCTGCAAATCTCCTGGTTCAGCTCAGCAAATCCTGTCTCTTTGACCAAGTCGTCAAGAAATACTTACCGTTTATCGGATGCACTTGGGATCTCCAGAACGGTTTCATTTTCCCAAACGCTCAAAAACTCACATTATTGAGACCATTCTTAAATACTTTGCTTCGTTTTAGCAGCATTGGACGGATCGAATGTCAATCGCTCCTTGGCAAGCTCATCTGACCAGCACTTTTGAACCGACCACTACTCTCATGTCTCAATGACGCTTTTAGAATTCTCCGGGAACCAGAGGACCGGCCGATTATAATCTCCAAACAGGCAAAACGAGAAGTTGCTATGCCTGCGAGCGTTCTACGTATGGCTTGCATCAACATCAATCTTCCGATCTCGTTACTGGTTATATTCTTTAACGCATCGCCGATTGCTGAAGCAGTCGTCTCTGCGAAAGTTAGCGTTAATGTGGCAAGCACTCTATTGATTTTCTGCCAAAACCTGCGACACGCAGATCCCAAACATCAGCAATACATGAATTGGCAAACCGAAGTGCAGCAATTGTACAAATCTACGGAATGGACACCTGAATTGGTTCACAAGTGGAAAACGCCTGAACACATAGACTGCCTAGAGGCTGCTACAGCTTTGTTCTCTCTAAGCTGGATGGTAAGTCAGGGATTCAGTCATTGCAAAGTTATTCTCTTTACCGATTCGCTTGTGACACTTGGTGCGCTCTCGAAAGAAAGATCTTCATCCATGCCAATTCTTTTACGGTGCCACCGATTTGCCGCTCTATCCACCGTGTCAAACATTCATGCTGCGCTTCTACACATTCCAACTTCGCTTAATGCTGCGGATACACCTTCAAGACCTGAAGCGTAACGTGACCCTCTGGGTTATTATAGAGCACCGTCATTATTGGTTGACGGATACGGGAACGGGAACAGTACATCTCTTCTAGAGTGTACAGAGTGTCTTGAGTTCTACTCAATTCGCATGGTGAGCAGGCATGGCCGTCTGCACTTCCGCCAATTTTTTCCAAACACTAAATATCTCAGGCTCCAAGCTTGAACTAGGCGAACAATAATGCTTTCGTAGACAGATTGTGCATACAATGACACCACGAACGAAGCATACTGTAACTACTTTGCAGGGTGGAAAACATTTGCGCGCGCACTTGCGCGTACAAAAACCTGATGTCAGGTTCAATTGTTACATACAGTACCGCTGTAGGTACAACAATACTGTAGTCTTACTGAGATCATCATCGTCACCGTCGATGCCGAATAAAATACGTATTTTGCCGCCCGTGCTCTGGATTTGTATACATCCAGAGCACAGGCGGCAACACGTGCCAAACGACTTTCCAATTCTTTTCCTGTAACACAGCGTCGGAGCCGCATCACCGTCCGTCGACAGCAACAGCATGAGAAAAAGACACTGCTCTTCGAGATGTGGTGCAATCCTCCGAGTGGGCAAACAAGAGCCGCCTCGCGGGTAGCGCACGGACAGGTTGTTCGAGCCCGCTCTCTGTAGGGGTACGGTCGATGGTGGAACCCTCCGGCATGGCTCACACAGGCCAGGTGTAAATCCAAGCAGCCCCGTTCTGGGTGTGCAGCCGGAGATTGGGGTAGGTAGAATCGGCGTAGAATCCGGGTAATTACGAAGAGCCACAGCGAGTGGAGATATCCAAGCCAACGGTGTTGGGTAAAACGGGCAACCAACGAGCCACGCAGTGGTGCACTGACTCGCGAGATCGAGAAATATTCCCAGACAATGTGGGTCAAACCTGTATAACAGGGCAGAGTGATCGGAGCCGTATGACGGAAATAATAACAATAAAACAACATCAAAGATGCCGAAACGATGGACTAGAACTCCTCAATGGTAGAGGTCGGATGACTAGCCCGGAACTGCGGCAGCTTGCCCGACTATAGACGAAGACCGTTCACAACCGGCAAGAAAGTCAGAGCCAGAAGCCTCCTTGAGGTTTACTTCCCGTAAAGTGCCGGCAAGTGCCGCCACTTATATAGGGCAGTTGAAAATATCAACTAGAAATATCTAACTATCCGGCGCTGGGGGCCAACACCCTACACGCGTGAAACCGTGGCAGGCTTGCCACGGTGCACCCGGCATCGGGCTAACTCAGAACACGTGTGCAGAAACAGTATCCTTTCTAGGCATACCACATAATAGGGCCACTATTACAGTAGCCTCTCATAACATGAGGTGTCGAAGCCGGTAACGGATCAACAGACTATGAAAAACACCTCGGTGCATCCCTTTTCAGGGCATTTTGCTCTACATCTCCCCCTTGTCGTGCTGAGACACCGACTTCGTCGGCTCGATGCGTCCGAACTGCCTGCAGGTTACCCAGGTCGTGCGCTGAAATCCCTAATTTTGGGTTCCCTTTCAACAACCGAGCGGCTGTGCCTCCCGATACACACATCCCAGCCAGTCTTACATCTTCCCGAGCGAGACTCCAGTCCACGAATGTGGTCGTTCCCCAAAAAAAAATCCCGACTGGTATCGGTTACAGTAGGTTCTTCGCCAATATCGGGAGTTCCGAGTTTTCAGCTTGCCGTCAAGCACGGAGCAAACCGGCCCCTCCGGTGATTTTCCAGACTCGAACAAGAAGATTAAGTCAAAGAAAGCCGGATTTGAAGACCGGAAAGTGCCTTAAACGAGGTCGTTTCGGTTCGGCCTCACTGCACACATCCGAAAATCGGCGAACTGAACACCTCTGCTGGGCGGCTTGAATGACAACGAAAGTCAGCATTGTTTACAATTCCTCGTAGCCCTACCGAAGTTCTATTCTGACGCCAGTTCCCGGAGTAATTGGCAACTGCATTGCGGAGATAGCGCACTCCCAAGTTATGCTAAAAATAGCTCAACCGAGGGGTGTTTCGAGAACGCCATAACTCTGGAACCGTTGCAAACGGCAGTAGGCCGTCTCGTTCATGTTTAAGTCTTTCTAATTAGAGTCGATTTACACCGAAAGATCGGAATTTGCGCTTGATTAAGTGGGTCAAACGAGATCGTTCCCGTTCGGACATCCCAAAAGGGCAAGTTGATTGACCAACCGAGATGACTTCGGAACTTCGCATCCAACCTTCTCACAATGAAAGAGACCTCATAGAGGGGGCTAATACCATCCACAAAGGTGTCTTCGCGACGTTGAGATATTAGGAAATGCCGTGTGACGGAGAAAGCACAAGTCCGATCCAGTGTATCAGCAGTACTGTAGTGCTTAGACCTTCGTCACATATGAAGGCATGCAGTCAATAAACGGTATCCGGACATGTCGTAGAACGGTGTAACAGATACCAGACACCCATGAACGTGCAAACATTCCAAGAAAACTGGGCTATGAAACCGTGAACAGCGAGAACGGTCAAGCGCAATTTCCCAGTAATGGCGAATGTAAGTCCGTCTCTGCGGCAAAGAAACCGACGAGGCTCGGCACTGCTCTATATGTAGTGGCACCAAAAGTGATATAGACGATAAGGCATGCCCCGTATAGCAGAGGTAATTCATCAAGCCCTTGCCGGCTTGGCTCAATTTTTTCTTCTTGTTCTCCCCCTTCTCAGTAGGCAATACCTCGTTCGAGGCTGTTGCGAATGGCCTACAAGAGAGGGCTGACTTTCCGCAGAAGCGGCTGTAGCGATAAAACTTCTTAGTCTTCCTTCCAGTGTCCTGGCTTCTTCTCCTTCTTCTTAGGCTTCTTTCGTCTTCATCCTCTTCTCCGCTCTACGTGGCTTCCACGTTTTGCGGCTCGTCTGTTCAGCAAAGGCTTTCCGCATAGAGCGGCATGTTAGTATCAACAAGGTTCCATCCGCGTGAAGCGGAATTTTCCGTCTGAGACGGCATAACTCACAAGTTGTGGGTGGTCAACCTACTTGGGCTTTGTCCAGCGTAGCCGGTATCGGTGTCCGTGTGAGACGGTTCTACTGTAGGACCTTAGAGCGAGGCAAATGCTCGATAGGCTCATGTGTGTTCTTCGAAGAAGGACAGCCGTACCAACGGACTCGGCACAATAGCTCTCCATCAGAGACGTAGACGTGACTAATCAGACGGTCTATAACGTATTCCCTGTCGAGGACAAGCCGCTCAGTGTGCAGTTCGGTTATTGTGCTCTCTTCTGAGATGTCGTTGATTGCTTTCCCGTCGTGGGCGTCGTTGCCAAACGGCTCCATTTCTGACGGCAGTGCGTTATGTACGCCAGGTAGTCCTGGTGGCGATTGTGTGTTCCTGACATTCAGGCTTCCAGATTTCTGGATTTCCTTCCCGAGTTGTCGGCCTGTGACCTTGCTTGGTCTTCTCGTACAGAGAGCTTCCGGCGTTCCGGCGGGATCTCCCGTCGTGAGCATGAACGGTCCGCATTGCGGTGCACCAGCGAGTGGTGCTGTCGTGCGCGCCGTGGCGGCGTTTCGCCACTCACTGCTGGTGATGCAGCCTGCGCCGTTGCACGGCTGTGCGCTGCCGATTCTAATTCGGAATTTCCGTTTTCGGCGGCCGCAACCCTTACAGCAGGCACGTGCTCGGCTCGTGTGCTGTCATTCTCCACTGGAGACGGATCGCCGGCGGAACCAAAAACTTCGCGCAATGTGCGCGTGTGTGCAGCGTTGTGCTTCTTCCCACTTACTGTGGCGTACCGGTTCTCCATATCGCCGGTTTCTTCCCTGTTTTCAACGGCTTCATCACTCGATGCTTCACTGACATCTCCCAAGTCGGGTCTGCCTCAACAGCACGGTCTCTTTTGACTAACCTTTCTTCCGGACTTCCGGCTTTCCTTGATGCATTTCCGCTCCTGCTCGCGGGCTCCGACTGCAGCACTCGTGTATTCTCCGCATTCGACGCGGCTGTTGCGGTGTTTACTAAACTCTTTTTCGGCGTGTGAGTCTCACGCTGCACAGCTGGGGCAGGCTGCTGTCCCTCCGTCTGTGACGGCAATACAGTACTATCCGCGGGCGAAGCGGCGGCTTCTGCAGCAGCTAAATCCTGGTGTTCTTCCGGTTCTCCGGCTTCGTGCTCCACCGAAGTGGTGCGTTCCTCCTCAGGCTTTCGCGATAACTGCGGGTCATTCTATTCGCTCTGGATCTCCGTCTGTTTCTCCTGCGTCAGCGCGTGCTGCGTGCGGACAGAGGCCTGCGAAGGCAATTCCGTCGACGATGGTGACAATGATGAAGAGTGATCTGCCTCCTCCCCCTCCTCAGTTGGAGCGTCGGGGGCGGTAGTTATAATCCCTGGAGGGGCCAGTATTCGCGTGCTTACGTGAGCGGCAGCAGAGGCTGACTGGTAAGATTCCGGCTTATCCGGCAAATCAGCGAGTCCGCGGTCATGCTGCGGCAATACTGACAACGAAGTGCGCGCTTCGGCTTCGGCGGCTGGTTCGACAGTAGGCGTAGCGGTTTCCGGCGTTTCCGGTTGCGTTTCTTGAGAAGCAGGCGTTGGCGCAGGCGTTACGCGATTCCGCGAAAAACGCTCGTGCTCTCCGTTGATGTCAAGTACAACCGTAGTGTCGGTAACTGAAATCACCCGATAGATACCATCCGCCATAGGAGAAAGCTTGTGGCGCTTCTCCTTCTTGGGATTGTAATATTCCTTCCTTATGAAGACATAGGTACCCTCCCTGATCTGAGGGGCATTTTTGCACACTCTGGCGTCAAAATTTTGCTTGTAGGCGGCTTGTGCTTGAGCGATATTCTGCCTAAACGTAGGAATAATCTTCGTGAGCCATCCCTTCCACACGTCCCTATGTAGGCGCGGCGAGGGGAATTTGTCCAGTACTGGCTGTAACTCGATGTCCACCGACCGTGGAACGCATGATAGCACAAACTCGAACGGCGAGATCTGAGTACTGCGATAAAACTGCGTATTGTAGGCATATGTCACCGCATCGGTGTACTGATCCCATTCCGACGGATGCTCGGCAAAGAACGTTCGTAATGCATTGAGCATTGTGCGGTTAAAGCGTTCAACCTGCCCATTACTCTGGGGATGATATGTTGTCGCGGACCAGTTTTAGATCCGCCAGATGCGGCAGACATCCTGAAAGAACTTAGCCGCAAACTGCGGTCCATTATCCGATAGCAAGTCAATCGGCGGTCCGTAGACATAAACCAAGTGTGTAACGAAAGCTTGGGCGACCGCACTGGCGGTAACCTTCTTCAAAGGCACAGTCCGTACCAGCTTAGAAAAGCGGGCGGTGATCACAAGTAGAAACCGGTTTCCCTGGGGAGTGCGAATAAACTGGCCGAGCAAGTCAATAGCCATGAATTCGAGTGGAGCCCTAGCAGGGAAGAGTACCAACTTCTTGGAGTACTTCCGCAGTTTGACGCGGTTCTTTGCGCAATCAGAACATCCACGAACAGTGTCATACGCATCAAAAGCCATCGCTCGCCAGTAGAAGTCCTTCCTCAAGGTGTAGTACAACTTCCTGCCACCAGGGTGGGCTGAGAGCTTCGCATAGTGCGACAGATGCAGTACTCGTGACTGAAGGGAGTGCGAAACCACAATCTGTGGCCTGTATCTGACAGTTCGGATGAGGAATCCTTGGTCGTTCTCGACGAAAGGCAGCCGTGCTTCGCCATTCAAACGGCTACGAATCTCAGTACAAAAAGGTCCGTGTGTTGTTCCCGGATGAGTTCTTCCGGCTTGAGCGGTACGAAAGAACCCGGTTCTGGGTGCTTGTCAGACACGGCTAAAACAGCATCGTAGATCTCCTATCCGTCCGAATCTTCATCGGCATCACTAGAGCCGTCTTCCGCGAGGAAGCACAGTATTTCCAGATCATCGACTGGCGCAGCTTCAGCCGCTGTTTCTAAGCGCGACAATGCATCAGCCTGAGTGTTCAGGAGTCCTTTCTTGTAGCGGATTTCAAAGTCGAATTCCGACAAGCGAAGTCTCCACTGCATCAAGCGGCCAGATGGCTCTGCTATAGAGAGTAGCCAGCGTAAGGCAGAATGATCGGTATGAACAATGAAGCGAGTTCCCATAAGATAGAGCCGCAGTGTCTGTAATGCCCAGACAACTGCCAAGCACTCCTTCTCGGATACCGAGTAATTTCTCTCGTGAACGTTGAGCCTTCTTTACCAATACCCAATTGGAAATCGCTCGCCATCTTCGGTGGTCAGGAACAATGCACAGCCAACTTGGTAGTCGTTCGCATCCGTATCTATTGCATACGGCAAACCAGCCCTAGATAGGGATGAGACAGGTGGCGATGTCACCGCGTCCACGAGCGACGAAAAATCCGCAGCCTTGCGGTCGTCGAATTCTTCCAGGTTGACTGACTGTCCTTTGCGGGGGAGCTCATTCAACGGGGCCGCGATGTCCGCAAAGTTCGGTATGAAGCGGCGGCAAAAATTACACAAGCCGAGAAAAGATGAGAGTTCAGTCTGCGTCCGCGGATGCTTAGCCTCTTCGGGGGATTTCACACGGATTTCATCTATCGACAGCCGTCCAGGAAGGATAACGTGGCCGAGATACCTGACGGTCTCAGTGAAGAACTCACACTTCTCGAGCTTGAGCGTAATGCCTGCATTGCGTAGGATTCGCATTACCTCTCGTACGTGGGTCAAGTGCTCGTCCAGGTTGCTGGAGTAGATAATGATGTCGTACAGGTAAACCAGGCAAATCTTCCACTTGAAGCAGGAGAGTAAAATATGCACAGCTTTCTGAAATGTGGCTGGCGCGTCCGTTAACCCAAAAAGCATCCGATTAAATCGGTACAATCCTTCATGACAAAAGAAGGCTGTCTTGTCACAGTCTTCGGCCCTCACGGGAACTTGCAAAAAGCCCCAATTCGCGTCTAAGGTTGTGAGTCGCCCAACGAATCGATGCACGCATCCATTAGTGGGATAAGATATACATCCTTGACCGTGGCCGAGTTCAGCTTGCGTTAATCGATGCAAAATCGCCAAGACCCATCAGCTTTGGGCGCGAGCAGCACTAGAGATGCCCAAGGTGACTGAGGCACCTCGAGAACTTCAGCGCGGAGCTCTTTCTCGACTTGAGCTTTCTCCTCTTGTAGAGCTGTCGGTCCTGCTCTGTAAGGGTGCTGTGAGATTGGCCGTGTGTTCGGCATTAGATCGATCCGATGTTCAGTTATTCCAATTTTATCCAGTGTGCCATCCCACATGGGCGTGAACTCTTCGAGCATGTGCCGCAATTTATCGCAGTGAGTCTCTGGGACATGTTCAAGATCCAGAGACTCCAGTTCCTGTACTGCTTTATCCTTCGTGTCAGCAGCACTCCGGCCCTTCTTCTTATTATTGTTCGACGAGGTCGGCCTTGCTTCTTTCGACAGGCTGCGGTCATTCGCATCCGACGAAGTCAGTGCAGTATCTCCCGACAGACTCTTTGGTCCAGTGTTCGGTCCGGCACAGTTCCGTTCCGCCTCCCCCTCCTCAGCTTTCAGGATACCGAGAGCTTCGGCCATAGAAGACTGAGTAGGAACTATAGCCGCAGGGTGCGGAAGCAATGATTCAATAACTTGGCTCCTAACCAAACGTTGAGGAAAACGGCTGACGTTCGCAACCAGCATCTGAAAAGGCTTCTTGGGTTCGACGAAAACAATCCCATCAGCCAGGGCGAGCTGATGCTTCTCTTGCAACGCAGGCAACGGTTGCACCGTTTGTAAGCCACACTGTGGAGATGTTACAGTAACCCAGACCTGCGATTCGGGCGTAATGCAAAAAAACCGAGCAACTCGGAGCTTCGTAGACTTCCGTTCATCAGCGGCAGACTCCTGCGCAGCGGGCAAAGGAAATTGCTTCTCCAAAGCCCGTCGAAGAGGACGCCGAACGATCGGTACAATGGTCCCATCCTCCAGTTCGATGGTTCTTTGCCGTGGTCGAATTGATTCGACGAAGCGGTCAGAGAAGTCACATCCGAGTATAACCAACGCAGCGAGCTGCCTGCTTGCAGACGAAGAAGTGGAGCTTTACCACGTAGCGGCCAAGCCTGAAGAGCAGGTCTATCACTCCCACTGTAGAGAGTGGCGGATTATTCGCATCCGCGATATCAATATGTGGCGCCGCACCAACGCGAGGCCGCAAGTGCGGCGGAATCATAGACTCAACCAAAAAGTTTGGCCCAGCTCCTGTATCAAGCACTGACAACTGCCGAACCATATACTGGTCGGAAACCCCTAGGTCGGCGTAAACTTTGTATTTTCGTTCCGTTATGACCAACCAGGACTCTATCTGGGGACCGGCTGTTCCTGGACCGTATCCACGGGCGACGCAAGACACCAAGCTGCTCAGAGTTCACGTCTGTAGTGGCTATTTTCCTCGAAAGGATTGTGACCCGGGAGCGAGGCTTCTCAGCCTCAGGCGCACTAGACTCCGTCGCTGGGGGCGCCTCTCCAATGCTTGGGGCTCCCATGCTCAGTTTGTCTGAGCTTCGCCGCCAATCTGCGGAGGTTTTGATTACACAGGAGCGGCTACAGTTCCACCATTCGATGGCACCGTTTCCTGACTTCCAGGCTGAGTCTCCGCCCTCGCACGAAGGTAAGATTTGTCGGCAACACGTTCCCGTTCGGCGGGCGTCAACGACTGATACTGAGGCACGATCGTCGCCATATCCCGTATGGGCATTAAAAAATTCGGAGCGATGTGTCCATGCCTGTAACAGGTGTAACAAATAAGGTGCCGGAGAAGATCCGGATTTGGCTGACGGCGTTCCTGTCGGGGAGGATAGAAATCCCTCCAACCAGGGCGTTCACTGCGATATCTACCAGAATGTGGCACGTGCAAAGCCGGAACGTGTTGACCGGTGTACAGAGCGGGGTCTACGTTAACAGTAGACGGCTCCGTCGCCGACGGAAACTCCGTAGTCGGCATTGAACCATCATGTAACAGGTGTAGGTTGTCATAACCCTCTTGAACCGAACCTCGTGATAGAGGCAAAGAAGAGTCTCGGCCTTCGACATGAAGGAGGCAGCGCGTGCGCGTCTTGACACGAGCGCGTGCGCGAGCTGCATCTCCCTCAGCTTGGGCAAATTGTACGAGCTCCGGATAGGTAATCCGGAGCTTGTTCTCCCGATAACGGGCTACCAACGTCCGAATTGATCGGTCCAAGCCATCAACAAACATCGTGCATCGCTCTGTCGCAGAGTACACGTTACCACAGCGGGAAAAGCCTTGTTCAGGCGTGTAGAATAAACACTTTTCCTTTCGTCGGCTCCTTGCTTCGTGTCTCGCAGCGTGAGTATAGCAGCCTGTATCGCGTTGCCTGTCGCGTAAGAGCGCAGGAGATATTGTACCGCTTCCGGCCAGCACGTAACTCCTCCTTCGGAGGCACGAGATGACCCACGAACCGAATTGAATTTATCTTCGGCTACGCCCGTCAAGAAGTACGGCAGTGCAATGTAGGCCTGTGCCTCACTCATCCAAAGTACATCGGCTTCCGCCACGAAGCGGCCAAGAAAATCCAAGACAAGAATTGGACCTTCCCCAGAGAACTTGTCGGGCTTTCGCGTGAGCTCCATTTGTCGGAGATGATTTCGCACTTTGCTAATCCCATGTGGGGTCCTCTGTGGCATCGTGTCTTCGAGACGATAATATCTGTACGACAGGAACTTCCGATACAGTAGATTCGTCGGCTTCAATTCCTTCAATTCAAGGTGCCTCTGTTTTTTCTTACGGCCTCGTGCAACACCAGAAGTGGCTTCAGTAGCCCGCGAACGGGAAGCACGCTGGCGAGAGCGATCTTTCTCGCTGTCCGACGAGTCGGATGAAGATCCTACATTTTGGGCTTTCTTTTCTGGAGAGGACGAAGAAGACGAATGAGGTTCCAACCTAACCTTCTTCTCCTTAGCCGGGTGACCCCGGGAGCGGTGCGAATGCCGAGAACCTTCGAAAACCCGGGTTCCGGGCGTAGTAGCATCAGAAATGATGATTTGTTCGACCGTCTCCAGACGGGTAGCCAAGCGGTCCAGGCGCGCGGTAGCCTGCTCGTGCAGGGCAGTCGACATCTGTCGGTGTTCCATAATCTGGTTGACATCATACTGTAAAACACGGACGTCGCCCGAAACATCCCGGACACCGGCTTCATCGAGCCGTTGCCAGAGTTTCGTACTATCCCGGATGAGGCCCACTTGAGAGTTCTGCAGAATGCAAACCTGAGCCTCTAATTCACGGAAGGTGTACTCGTCGGACCGTGACGACATAACTTCAACCTCTGCGGCGGAATCAGCCGCAGGTGCGGTTTCAGTTGGGCTACGAGTGGGTGGGGCCCCGTTATCAGAACGGAGACCCCTGGAAGCCGGTTTCGGATCGCGATTACCGAGGAACTCAAGTGTGTCCTTCGGCAGAGGAGGCAGGCTTGCCGGCAAGCCGGACGAACCGGGCACAGAAGCGGCACGTGGCGCGCACCGCCTGCGACAAAATGACATCGTTCACCGACACGGTCGGCCAATTGGCAACCAAAGCAACTTACGGAAACGGACAATGAAAGAACCGTAAGAACGGATATTCCCAACTATCTGGGCTCCAAACAAACGAACGAACTCCAACAGATGTTGGCAAATAAAGCGGATTTTAGGTCGAGAGACCCGTTTGTGGTGCAGTTCCCCAAGTGGGCAAACAAGAGCCGCCTCGCGGGTAGCGCACGGACAGGTTGTTCGAGCCCCGCTGTCTGTAGGGGTACGGTCGGTAGTGGAACCCTCCGATATGGCTGACACAGGTCGGGTGTAAATCTGAGCAGCCCCGTCCTGGGTGTGCAGCCGGAGGTTGGGGTAGGTAGAATCGGCGTAGAATCCGGGTAATTCCGAAGAGCCACAGCGAGTGGAGATATCCAAGCCAACGGTGTTGGGTAAAACGGGCAACCAACGAGCCGCGCAGTGGTGCACTGACTCGCGAGATCGAGAAATATTCCCAGACAATGTGGGTCAAACCTGTATAACAGGGCAGAGTGATCGGAGCCGTATGACGGAAATAATAACAATAAAACAACAGCAAAGATGCCGTAACGATGGACTAGAACTCCTCAATGGTAGAGGTCGGATGAATAGCCCGGAACTGCGGCAGCTTGCCCGACTATAGACGAAGACCGTTCACAACCGGCAAGAAAGTCAGAGCCAGAAGCCTCCTTGAGGTTTACTTCCCGTAAAGTGCCGGCAAGTGCCGCCACTTATATAGGGCAGTTGAAAATATCAACTAGAAATATCTAACTATCCGGCGCTGGGGGCCAACACCCTACACGTGTGAAACCGTGGCAGGCTTGCCACGGTGCACCCGGCATCGGGCTAACTCAGAACACGTGTGCAGAAACAGTACCCTTTCTAGGCATACTCCATAATAGGGCCACTACTACAGTAGCGTCTCATAACATGAGGTGTCGAAGCCGGTAACGGATCAACAGACTATGAAAAACACCTCGGTGCATCCCTGTCCACGGCATTTTGCTCTACACAAGATAAGGATGCCGCAGGCATTCCTTGGGATACAAAGCTCGATACCGCGCGCGAAACTCATAGATTTGTGTGTCAAATTCGACCTACAACAACAGCACGTCAGCGCCGTCTTCTTCGGATGGGAAGATGTCCAACAGCTCATTTTCGCAGTCGAATACGTGCCCCGCTTTCGTGGTGCACCTGTTGGACTCGCACGTGAGAATGAAGCTCGGTGAGAACGGGTCCAGCGACGGCGTTGGCAGCAACTGTTCCACCAGATCTACAAATTTCTCCAGGTCAAAGCGTTCTGGCGCGTGCGCGGCACGTTTAATCACGGACAGGTCTGTCAGAATTGCTTGCACCGGCGTGGGCGTTGAAGAAGACGAAGCCGCGGCCAATGTACGTTTGGTGCTTGAGAATGCTCTCATTGAAGAAAATCAATCTGTTCTAAATCTAAGCGGTTAGTTTCGAAGGTGTACCAAACAGTAGGTTTCGAGTACCTTAAGGCAAATACTTGTCGCTTTAAAAGAGGTTTTGAGTTGAGCAAAGTGCTCTAGTAGCTCAACCTTAGCTCAGAATAAATGTTAGTAGAAGATTTGCTATGATAGCGTAACGCACTGTGCCAAAATGTGGACAGTGAGCTCTTGTTCGGTTGTCATAATATTTACCTTCTTTGGCCGAAATTTCTTTTTCTGAGGGAGCAAGGAAGAGAAACGCAACTTTCCGACTGCGCCATGGTCACTACAGCGCTTTGTGTGCTTTTTCGCATGTGTTTCGGTATGAAGAAAAGCCTCTTTCTCTGCCATGTTGCCATAAAATGGCCGTGAAAAAGACAGCAGACCGCAACACCGCCATTAAAATGACATGTCGGTGCTAGAAAAGAAAACGTAAATGTTTTCACCGGCAGGTGTCTGATTGTGGTCCTTCGTCTCCCTTCCTCCATTCGACACTTTTTAAAATCGACCGCCCAACTCAAGTTCTTGTGGAGCCAGTGCCGATGACCGACAACACGTTGGAGGTGATGGGTGCTTTGCTGCGTCGTCAGCAGCTTGAGATTAAATCTCTGTCGGCTTCTTTCATCAAATTAGAGGTAGAGTACTACAATAGAAATCTGTGTGAGGACGATTGAAAACAGATAAACAAATCTTTACTACTAGGCAGTAGTTGTCGAGTCCCTTTTCTCCTCCCATCTCGGACGAAACCAGTCTGTGGGGGTTCTTATAGCGGAGTAAATCCACTACGCAAGACGGACGGGGATTGCAAAACAACGGCTGACGTGGGCAGCAGCAAGTCTAGCGCTAGTCTATGTAGAACGCAAATGCGTCATACAATCGTACACGCACGAGTCCACGCAGTTCCTAACGCGAGCCTTGATAGTGTCATTGCCAACTGTACCTTGCAGCAACACATGCACGTACCCGGTAACACATCAAACATGATTTCTACACTCATTCCCTTTTGAAAAACCACTAACCTGTGGATTTGTTGGATTGGATTGACAAAGAGCCGCTAAGATCAATGGAAATTTTTCCGGTGTAGAGAAGAATTTGAAGAGCTTCGCACATCTGACTGTCCGTTTTCGTCACAGGATCTGCAAAGTTGCACTTGCCAGGAATCCAAACCATTCGGTCAATCTTTCCAGTTTCGAAGTCGTAACGGACTACGCTTACGTCGCCGCGAATAGAGCGATCAGTTGCGTTGCGGCAAGTAGAGAGAGTACCGTACAAATCCTTAGAATCAAGTACCATCCAAAGAGAAACCTTAATTCCCAAGAGAACAGAAATAGCGTTGACTAACACCCTGCCTCCTTCACAGCAGTCAATGTCTCGGCGGAACCAATCGACATAACTGGGCGGCGGGACTTATGGGAACTCCAACTTAAGGTGTGGAAGGTTGTCCCAAGAGATAGATTTCCAAATAAAACTCCTGCAATGTATCCCAATTGTCCGTAATCACTAGCGCGGCTGGCGTCACAGAACACTGCTACATTCACAGATGAGCTCTTCGTATCAGGGGCGCGAAGGTACTTGAGCAGGGAACCGCGCCCCTTGAGTTGTTTCAGTAGATTCAACTGTAGAAAAAGATCTTTCACCATCGGGTGTGGCCCTTTTTGCTGCAAATAAAATCGCAGCATGCGAGCAAAACGGTGAGGCGGCGATACCGAGCCAGCCAATAGAACTGTTCATAGAGCGAAATGCAGAAGACTCTATGGAGTTCAGAGCCTCGTCGTACTGCTTACGCCGGGGCCTGCTCAGCACATAACCTTCAAGGGCTTGAAGCTTCTCTTCTCCGTCAATCGTGATGGTGCCAGTCTTCTCTTGTTAGATTCGCAGTCCATAGAAGTTCAGCTGCCCTGGTCCATACACGATTGTGCCGATTTCGTACTGCGTGCCAATCTTTTCAATCGCAGAAGACAGCAGTTTGCGTTTGGCGGCAAAGAGGATATCATCGACCACCTTAACAGCGACAATGCAGATGCGACCGTTCTTCGAGAGGTAAAATAACTGTGGTACATACACCAGTTGCTGAAATCCTAGACTGCGAAGTACGTCATCACTCACTTGCTGCCATTTGGCTCCGGCATTCGCTAATCCGTAGGCGGTGGACAGAAGCAACCAGTAGTGCTGACGTCTAGTTCTGCACTTCGTAGGTGGTACCACGTACACATCTCTCTTGGCCTCGATCTGAAGAAAGGCACTCTTAAAGTCTATCTTCGCTAATGTCCAATGGAAAATACTGGCCATTGACAGTAAGATGCGTATTCCTACTGGTAGGCAGGTAGCTGAATCGGTTTTAAGGATACCCTTGTCTCGATCCTTGTTACCGTGAACTGCAATGCGTGCCTTAAGAGTACGAGAGCCGTCGTCACAAGTCTTGACGTTGTAAAAGACGTGGCTAGTTACAATGTTGGCAGTAGTGGGTACACTTTGCACTAGCAAGACGCGAACAATTTTCCTAAAGGACTGCTCTTCCTTGTGGTACGCATTCTGGTTGGCAAAGGGTGGGAGGCCTTGGGCTTGGTGTAGCATAAATTCTTGGTTGCCAAATGCCTCGTAGTAAGTTCTGATAATCTCTCGTTCCTTACTCTCCAGCTCTTGTCCCGGCGATAATAAAACTTCTGCGGCTTCCAATGACTTCTCGGCTTCGCGGTCCATTTCCTGATTACCACTCGGTTCTGCTTGATTTCCGGGGTCTGAACCAGATAAATACTTCCACTTCTCATCCTGCAACTTCAGAACTTCTCGGTCTCCGTCAAAGTACTCGATTGAGAACTTGTCTGTTCTTGGATTACGTCGCGTAACATTTCCACCATAGTACCTTTTGTCGCCTGGCCAGTAAACTTCGATCTGGTCTCCTACACTAGGGTACTGTGGGCCGATGTTGGCGGGCTCTTCCAGAGAATCATTGACCTGCGGCTGATGGAACTGATGCCTGGATGGGTGCATTCTTCGTCGTCGGAATGATTGACTGCTTCACGAAGTTTGTCTTCTAACGTTCGGTCCATGATGTCAACGGCCTCTTGCACAGCGGCAGCTAGTTCGTCGGTACGCGGTGCCGGTCTAACGTCCTCAATAGCTGCGGAGACTGTTCTGCCAGACGCTCCGGGTACAGTTACAGTTCGGCTCCGTCAAACGACAGCACTTGCTTGGATGTCGACCATTTGCCGCGTTTCTCATGCTGTTGTTTGATGTAAAGCTGCACCATTCGCCTACTGAGATGGGTAACTCCTGCGAAGACTTCGAGCGGAGTATTGGTGTTAGTTTTGCGTTTGGCGAGAAGCTGTTGGTGTGCGTCTACGATCTGTTGCGGAATCAGAGTGGGAGACTCGCCAGATTTGATGGGCCTCGAGTACCCCTTTGCTAGTTCGTGGGAGGACATGATGTCATTGCCGTAAAGATCGTTGGTGATGCAAATGGCTTGACTAATTAGTAACGGCATATTCCCTTCGTAGTCGCTGGTGGAGTCTTCCTTCAGGCGGAGGAATACATCACGGATGATTCTGTGTTTCGACTCAAGAACATTCTTGTTGTGTCTACGAGGTGGCAGAGGTCTGGGTTCAATTGCGTTTCGGATGAGAAAGTTCTCAAAGATGCTGTTTCTAAACGCAGGGTCATATGCGACAGTCTGAGGCGTCCAAAACGGAGTAGTCCAATGTGCGTCGAAAACATAATTCGCATTCTTCATCGAGGTGTTGTCCACTACCACTCCGACGGAATAGCGTGATGTGGCGTCCATAATGTGCATGACACAAAACTCGTCAAGGTACATGTGGTCGACGCAAACTACTTCATTGAAACTCCTGCTCATGCTGCTGAGCGATACTTTGCGCGTAGTCTTCGGCGTGGCCGTAGCTATGCATGAGGGGCATTCTTCCAGTACCTGGCAAAGGTAGGTGCCTATCTGATCGTTCCATAAATGCAAAAGCAACTTGATATCCGAGTACGTAGAATGGCCACAGATGTGACGATGGACCTTATCGACAATTTTCTTCAGCTCCTTCCAAGGCCTGTCAGCGAGTCCTTTGTCTAGGTGAGCTGTCGCGCAGAATAGAATTGTCTTGTTCTCCGTCGTGAGCGCTGAGTTGTGATCTGTAAACACTGAGTACGGTATGTAGGTGTGCATGTCTTCGTTGATGAGTGTGATAGTTCTTGTTTGCCCTTCATGCTGATCGTTGGGCAATCTTAACAAATTGTGATCCATGTGTAGAATGTCACAATGTGTCGTTACGTTGCGCCCTATCACTCACTGGGAAGATCCTTCGATGACAAGGTGACGGATCTTGACAATGTGACCTTCATCTGTGCGTCCCGTTAGTAGAACGGATCCAAGTTGGGGCCTTGGTTCACTTCTGTGATTTCCAGATCTATATTGCCAATGCGTCTTATCCGCCACGGCCTCTGGCAATGGATCAAGCGCGCCGTTCCAGTTTGGTAGACCTAGGTCTCTGATCATATGTAGTTCTTTCAAACCGATGCCGCTGTAGGGCGCAGCGTTGTCCAGCAGTGGTCCTTCTGCTCCAAGGATAGAAGATGCTGGATTGTCCACTTCGCGTAGCTTTGCCATATTGAATGTCAAAACGTTCTTATTCTCCTTGTCAGTGCTAGCTGGGTTATCCATCGCCTTGAAGCCAGGCTTCAACAAACCGTCGCGGCGGTGATCGTTAGCCCATTGTCCGTACTTTCCACATCTATTGCACTTCGTCTTCTGTTTCATATCGTTGATCTGCTCTGGAGTCATACGCTGACGTTGTGTGCCCTTGCGACCTCCAGAGCGGGACGAAGATGCAAAAGACGCATTGGTAGACAGCGTTGTCGTAGCAGAAGGAGACGTCTGACCACGGACTTTGTCACACTGTCGAAGGACGGAAGCAGTGGATTCGTATGACACTGCCTTGAGAATGTCGTCAGTGGTAGATGTGGAGGTGATTGTGAGATCCTTCGGAGAACAATTAGCGAGCACCGACACTCGCTGGTTGCTGTCCACATCCAAATTGGCCAACAACCTGAAGACAACTAAGGCTTCTGATAGCTTCGCCTCAGAGCCGTGAACATTGACTCTTGAAACATGGGCTTGAAAGCGCGATTCAAAATTTTTGAAGCTCTCATTGGCATTCCTCTTCGTGTTGAGTAGTGCCAGAAAATCCTAATAGACATCAGAAACAACTGCAAGTGGGTCTCGCTTGTACAAAGCGTCTACTCTTGCCTGCGCTCCTTCTTCGGAACGAATCTTCTCGGCGGGGATTGACTTGCAGATGTCGCGGGCGCGACCAAACAATTCCGACTGCAACATAATGCCTTGCACGTTTTTTCGAATCTTGTTGTCGTTGGAGTCAGTCAAAGTAGCGTGGAAGGCTTGCCACAGCGAGACGGCATTGGCATACTGTTCCTGGTTGCCACGGCCATCTGTCCAAGAGACGTTACGGATGTCCCAAGAGAAGCGAGTGTGCGTCGGGTGGTCGCTTGAAGAACTCTCTGGGCCCATAACAATAGAAATCGGTGTGAAGAAGATTGAAAACAGATAAACAAATCTTTACTACTAGGCAGTAGTTGTCGAGTCCCTTGCCTCCTCCCGTCTCGGACGAAACCAGTCTGTGGGGGGTTCTTACAGCGGAGTAAATCCACTACGCACGACGGACGGGGATTGCAAAACAACGGCTGACGTGGGCAGCAGCAAGTCTAGCGCTAGTCTATGTAGAACGCAAATGCGTCATACAATCGTACACGCACGAGTCCACGCAGTTCCTAACGCGAGCCTTGATAGTGTCATTGCCAACTGTACCTTGCAGCAACACATGCACGTACCCGGTAACACATCAAACATGATTTCTACAACTACGAACTAGCCGCCGTTCGTTATGAAGATTTAGATCCAGTGCAGAAGCAAAAGTTCAATAACCGTTTGAGGGAAGTAGAGAAGCAGAGAAGTGAGGTAATGGAGAGCATTGACAGGCCGTCAAAGCGTGTACAGGCGACAACGACTCTCATGACCGCTTCTGGATCTCCTGAACCACCAAATGCAGCCACGGGAACTTCCCGAACCCTGTATCACAGTATTTCTTCGCTACCGTCGTTCCGTGGAGACCGCAAAGGATCGATCAAGGACGCTTTCGAGTTCTTGGCAAAGATCAAGGCTATTTTGTCTGCTCATGAAATTCCGCGGGAACGTTGGTTCCGTGCGCTGTTGACCGCACTGAATGGTTATGACAGACAATGGGTTGAGAACAACCTTGCGGAAAAGCACTGGGAAACCGTCCATGCTCTTTTCTTGCATCATTTTGAATCATCCGCTATACGTGACAAACTGCTACGTGAGCTAATGACGATTATCCAAAGACCAAAGGAAACAGTCCAAGAGTACAGTGACAGATTTACGAGCCTAATGTCACGCACGGGTAGGCGTGATGATGATAAAACGCTGGTCGCAGTCTACATCGAGGGATTGGACAGCTCGCTGCAGGACCTGATGCAAGTGGCTCGTGCTGCAAGTGTGAACACGTGGAAGAGAGCCAATCACGGGGATCCTCCCACCTCTATTTCCGATGAGATCGCCAGCGCAATCACGCTGGATTCTTCGTCTACCTCGAGACGTAGACATGGATCAGGGTCTTCCGGAAAGAGCGAAACCTCGAAGCATTCAAGAAACAAGAAGAAACGTTGTACCCATTGCGGTTCACGCAACCACTCCACCGAGAAAGACCGAGGAAAGGGCATTGCATCCCGGAAAGCCGATGAGTTAGATGCAGAAACCCGAGAGCGCCTGAGAAAGGAGAAAAAATGCTTTCGGTGCCAACAGTCGTGGAAACCTGGACACAAATGCACGAAAGAGAAGGAGAAACCACCCCAAGCTGCCAATCTGCAGATCGAGGAGCAGTGTGTCTCGGACCGCGACGACATCGGGTCGGTGCAAGATGACACGCTGGACTTGGACATTCGAGCGCTCTTAAAGTATGATGAACACGACCAGGTGGCCCAGGTGGCCCCCTGTCTTCCAAACGAGGAACAATCTCAGAATCCGACCATCAGTGCACTTAGTGCTGCCCCGGCAGAGGCCAACGACTTGCTATACACCCCCGTGGTAATCAATGGCGTCGAAGGTTGGGCCATGGTGGATTAGGGAGCGACCTCAACGTTTATCTCAGCACAATTCGCTCACAAACATGGACTGCCAGTATTGGACGCTCACGGAAACATCCTCGATGGGCGTGGAAAGGTCATGGCGGAGCGTGAGGGACTTGCTCTAATCCAGGTAGAGAGCGGAACGCGCACCGTCGGGCTAAACGCAGAAATTATGGAGATGCATCCACGCCGAGATATGGTCATAGGCCTTCCGCAATTCCCCGCCTTTGGGTTTTCTGTAGAAGGCATTCCACAAGTGGTCAGCTTGGCTGCGGACACGGATGATCACAGGCCAGAACCGGTCCCAGACGCCACCGAAGCCAGAGATGGAGGAAAAGGTGCCGGTCACATATCCCCAGAAGTTGCAGATGCCCTGCAAAGGAATCAGGAACTCCTCTTGTCGGCTCGTTGCACGCATCCTTTGGCTGTCCTCAATATCAGACACAGCACAGCAGCACCAATGTGAAGCCGAGTCAATTTCGTCTCGAAGAAAGACACTCAGCGTGTAGACGCGGAGATATCTAGATAGCTCTCGGCCAAGGTAATCGAACATGCCCCCAGCGATTGCGCCAACTGCTTTCCAATTCTATGCGTCCCGAAGAAAGATGGGGCAGGGAACCTGGTACACGTTCGCCCATGTATCGATCTTCGCCGCCTTAATGCCAAGTTGCCCGACTCTGACTATCCACTTCCCCGAGTCCAAGAAATACTCGATGCAGTTGGCTCTGTTGCTGGCTCTGACGCAATATTCACGACGCTTGACATCCGAGACGGCTACTTTCGGTTCCCCATTCCTGAAGAGGATAGAAATTGGGTAGCTTTCCGCTGGAATGGTGCCCACTATCGTATGAGAGCGGCTCCGTTTGGAATCAAAACCATGTCAGCAAAATTCCAACAGCTCATGGACAAGATTCTTGGTGAGATCCCATTCGTAGCTGTCTACATTGATGACATCATCATCTTCTCGCGCGACAAGGATGAGCATGCAGCGCATGTCAAATACGTCATTGACAAGCTAACGGACTGGAACATCCCCATAAGGGTCGACAAGTGCCGATTTAGTCAGAAAAAGGTTCACCTACTGGGATTTGTGGTCACCGGAGATGGTATACAGAAAAATCCCGCAAAGATTGAAGCCATAACCGAGTGGGAGCGCCCTCAAACCGCGAAACAGCTACTGAGTTTTCTTGGTGCCGCCAACTACTATCGACAGTTTATCTCAAGGTTCTCCCACATCTCTAAACCCCTTGACGTAGCGCGTAAGAAAAAGGGACCCCTGACGTGGACGACAGAAATGGAGGAAGCGTTTGACACCCTAAAGAGGAAGATGGTGGAAGAAGTCACCTTGGCATATCCCGTGGACGACGCGCAATTTGTTGTCGGTACTGACGCCTCAGACTACGGCATTGGGGCCTGGGTGGGTCAAAGGCACACGAATGGAGAAGTACGCCTCATTGCCTTTGCATCACGATCCTTGTCCAGATCGGAGCGCAACTACTCGGCCACGAAGAAGGAGCTTTTGGCCATTGTCTGGGCACTCGAGAAATTCCGTTTCTACCTGTTAGGGAAGAAGATTACACTTTTCACAGACCACTGGGCCCTGTTCCTTCTACACTCTCAACGAGCAGTCAATTCCATGATCGCACGGTGGTTCGACCGTATCGCCGAATTTGACTTTCGCATCGTGCACCTCCCCGGACCACTGAATTACTTTGCAGATGCGTTGAGAAGAAAAATGCCAAGTGTTTCCATTTCCAGCCGAACAGTTTCGCAACTGGTTCGCGACAAGACGGCCCCAAACGCTGAGGGGGGTAGACGCTCCCTAATTGAGCGTGCACACAGCTTCGGACATTTTGGAGAAGTCGAGATCTTTCAGAAGCTTTGGAACGACGGTTACTGTTGGGACGGAATAAGGAAGGACATCAAACGCGAGACTACGTCCTGTGTTCCCTGCCTGCGTTACAACATCCAGAAGCGTGGCTTCCACCCATTGAAGTCAATCACTGCCGACCTACCATGGGACCATATTGCGGTTGACCTCGTATCGACATTGCCGACGTCCGGCAGTGCCCATAACACACTGTTGACAATAGTATGTCTTATGACGAAGTTTGCTATCTTAAGACCGTTGATGAGCAAGGGGATGGTCGAAGTAGCTCGAGCGCTTTGGGAAGCGATTTTTTTGTTCGGTGTGCCAAAGAAAATCCAGTCTGATAACGGAACTGAATTCGTTAACGAGCTTGTTTCGGAACTGACAAAGCTGAATGGAATTAACCATCGCACTATATCACCATATAACCCACGTGCAAAGGGGGCTGTTGAGAGATTGAACGGTACTGTTGAACTTATGTCTTTTGTGGACACCATTTTTCGTAAGCAAACGGAACGGCACGGGTGGTGACAAACCCAAGGAAAGCAACAAAACAAATGCCCGAGAGTACCAGCCTAAACGGCGAAAGATAATACGGTAGCTCAGCGATAAACGCAACAGCCGCACAACAGAACTGAAGCCACACGGCCTGTCTCAATGTTCACGTCGAGACTAGCAACTGACGACAGAAACACAGGCCAAGTAGCTAGCGGATGCACCGCACAACCTAAGTTCGGGGGTAGAACAACGGCGTCGGTACGATGGGAATCGTTGCAGTGTGCACACGAGCCCAACGGAGGGCCACACACTACAACTTCAAGGACGAGGGCGAGAGACCGAGCCGCCCGTAGAGAGAAAGAAATGGAGAGGGGGAGTAGTTGATGGCAGGGAAGCACAGAAGGTGCTAAAGGAAAGTGGGGATGCCAAAGGAGAGGGTCGACGACAGAGAGGGAGAGGGATGAGAGAGGGTAGGGGGGTCGTCGTGAGGGGAAGAGTGGTCAGCCCGAGTCGAGTTGGCAGTGAGGTCTCGAACTCGGGGTTTATATCTACAATCACAGTGCTTCGTGTACCCTACGCCACATGCTGAATATCGGTCTCCACTAAATACCCTAGCAGTGATGACATGCCATGATGGCACAAATTCAGTACATCTTCCGGCTCACCTCAGGGCTAAAGCCCTACTATGGTCCACCACTTTGGGGTATCTTCCCCATAATGTTACAGGTTCGAGGTACCTACGTGTCTTCTCACGTTTGTTTTCAATTTGTACTGTCGTGTCCAACCTCGCTTCTGGTATCCGAGCCGTACTCACGCCACCAGCTCACAATGGTCAACGTAATGACCGACATTCGTCAACTGAAGGACGACGAGACTGATAAATCCGATATTCCCCGTATGGAATCCACCGTAATCGAATATGAGGCTGAAGAGGCGTCTTCTAGTGTTAGGTCTAGCCCGGAAGATGATTCTGCCGATATGGAGTACACGTCGGACGATTACGCTCCCCCTCCTTCTCGAATGGAAAACTTGGAGCAGCTGCTGTTGGGCATCGTGGCCAAGAAAGTTGAGGTGGATGTGGGCATGTTGAAAGTCTATTTAGCGGTTCCGCAGTTCCTTTTGGGCTACACTCGTGGTCTAATGGCCGGCTTATTGTTTGCTTGCAAACACCATAGTGTCCTGATGAATGGTCCTTCTCTTCTTTTTCAAGGTGTATCGCGCACGTAAAGTGCAGTACGATTCCTCCAATTGACGTCATTGCTTCTAGATAGGTTTTTTTGAGCTCGTGTGGTCGGTGCTTTTGTAAAGGCGTTTCTGCTTGGTTGCATTAGAAAGATTCGTTTTGATGCGTTACAATCTTGCCCCAAAGCGTCATCGCCCGTACACCATTACAGGGCTAGCCAGCACCCTTCCAGATAATTGTCACTGCAACATACGTAGCACCAGCAGCACCAGCAGTCTGTAGCACCAGCAGCACCTTTTTGGCGCCTCGTTGAGCCACGGCGCGCAATGATGATTTCTTCTTTGGTAGCGGGCGCGCGGCAACGCGCGGCGCGCCACTCTCAGTCAAGTTTTGCGGCTCACGGGCCGCAGCGCGCGGCGCGCGAGCTTCACTCTTTTCATGCGGCTCGTGCGCCGCACACCGCGGCGCGCCAGCTTCCCTCTTGCATCACGCGCGCCGCAGCGGGCGGCGCGCGAGCTTCCGTTCTTCAAAGCGCCTGGCGCGCCGCAACGTGCGGCGCGCGACACAACGCCGAAGGAGGAGGTGTGAAATGCAGCTTCCACGCTGCGCTTTCTCTATCTCCCCCTAGAAATATAAAAAAATTCGGTTGAGGGGGTCCTAGAGGGTGCGGGATACCCACCCACAATCCGCCAACACACTTTTGAAAGAATTGGATGGAGCTACGGATAAATAGCAGGAATTTGTCCCGTTTGTCCAACTGGTGTACAACTGTAAGATTGCCGCTCTAACGGGTTCGACACCGTTTTCTCTGATGTTTGGTCGCGGCGTAAATAGCTTTGAGAAGTACGGCCCGACGAAGACGAAGTCTGCCCTGAGGTTGCAACTGTGGAAGAAACGCCACGAATCTCTAGTATGGTGAACCGTGAGGGGAGCAAAGCAGAGCTTGGGCTCGAACCCCGGACAGCCAGATCACACAAAAAGCACACAAAGGTGGTTACCGACTGAGCTATGGCCGCTGCAGTGCATGTGTTCTACAAGCTGGCACTGCGGAGGTGTTATCGTGACCCTTTGTGACTTTCATGTGCAGCTGACAGCACTACACCTAGTCAATGAGGTCTACCTCGCAGTAAAGGAGGGAGTGCTCAAGGTCAAAGAAAATAGCTCACATTCGTTCGGGAAATCCCACCGACTGCTTGGTGGAGAAGCGTTTCTACGTGCTTGCCAGGTACTGATGAGGGATATGACCCAAGAATCAAAGTGGGATCCAAAGTACGAGGGGCCATTTACTGTTGTAAGGAAGAATGGAGGGGGGCCTACGTTTTGAAAAATGCCCTTGACACGCTCAAGAGAACAGTACCTCCCGACCATCTGAAACTAGTTTCTCGTAGTGGAGACAATGCTGCGTACGAGGCCGCGACATTCGAGATAGAGAAGATCTTGGACCACCGTACGGACAAGAGTAGAAAACTGAGGTATCTGGTAGTGTGAAAGAGCAAGGGAGTAGAGCCTAGCTGGGAACCAGTGGAAAATTTAAATGACGTAAACATGATCAAAAAGTATTGAAAAGCGGTACGACTAACACGTAGCTCAAAGAAACGAGTGCAACTCTAACCTGGGGGCGTGATGTGGTGTTGAGAATTACGCCAGTCGTGAAACATGGGGTTTACTTAAGTTGATTTGGTTCTTGTTAACATCGCGGATAAAGCTGCCTGTTTGGCCTAAGTGGTGAGGTGTGAATTACCAAACCTACATTGTTTTGAACGCTGACGTCAGCCTACTTCAGGTAAGGATCGTTGACAGCAACAGAGTAGGCTGAGAACCAACTTAATCTCTCCGCTGACTAGCAGCGGGCTAGAAGCGGCACTCAAGTGCATTTAAGGCGCTCGGACTGACCAAGTAAATGTTTTCATCGGCAGGTGTCTGATTGTAGTCCTTTGTCTCCCTTCCTCCATTTGACAGCAAAGACAAAACGTAGGAAACCAGTCCACAGCACAAACCAGTATGTGTGCCTTTGTTTAGGCAATGTCTTTCTTCACGCATTTCAAACCCTGCCAGACAACGCTCATATTGATAAGACTGGCATTGATTTAATCCAATTGCAAAGAAAGTGCAAAAACAGAACAAAATGCGCCGTGTGACACGTTGCATTGTTTTAAAAGTGCAAAAGCAGGACAAAATGCGCAGTGTGACACGGCGCATTGTCTTAATTAAAATTATTGCCTATCACTAGCATTTATGATACACAATTTGGCAATCTAAATGTAAAATACCAAGAATGTAAACGCCTCTATTTTCAGGATACATTGCCAAATTGAGCGCAAAGACCACGTTTCGCATAGAAGTTACTCTAGTTTTGATCAAAGTCAGTCATTTTTGCCCCATGTATAGAGCTTTGCTATAAAATCTGCTTGCTCCTTACTGTGCCACGGAAGTGTTGTGGTGGGTGGCACCATTCAAAATGACATAAAGAATGGTGCCAATCGGACCGATAGTCGCATGATTCATTCGTTAAAACGCAAAGGAGAAAGCAGAAAAGAGGGGTATTTGGCAAATGGCGTGAAGAAAAAGAAAACAGAGTTAGACTCTTTACATGGGAATATTGTTGAACTGCGTCGCTTGGAGCAGCTGGCTCCAAGTCCGGCCGCAATACGCGGGAGACAACAAAATGCCCTAACAAAGACGCTGCAGTCGTTGGCTTTGTGCAGTTTTGAACTTGAAAGTTTTAAGCGACAGGTATAGAG
Organism: Gracilaria domingensis; assembly: GCA_022539475.1. Lineage (NCBI taxonomy): Eukaryota > Rhodophyta > Florideophyceae > Gracilariales > Gracilariaceae > Gracilaria > Gracilaria domingensis. The sequence continues at coordinate 61,346 of VCMS01000151.1, read as the reverse complement.
CTCTTTCTTTCCCGCACTTCCCAGTGCACCAGGGAGGCTCGTAATTGGATGATGCAGTTTAAACGAGTAGTTTTTATAGGCTACTTGTCACCTGCGCTAGAGATATTTCAAATTACATTATGGCTCATCTTTAATTCTGTGCCTGATTGAATAGGTTCTTCTGCTTTGAGTCTGTTGAAAACCATTGAATCATGACTTCCCGCAATGCACAACTCGCAGTTGTCTGTATGCTGTTCGGCTGTTATAATGCTATAATCGTAAAAGCAGCCGTAATCCCGGCTTCACACTAGTGTGGAGATCGAGATGTGCTCTCATCACCTATCAGCATGATGTGCTTTTCGAAGAACCAAGACTACAGGCACATGGTACGCTCGGTATTTGGGCGGTACCTGTCGGTACCGCAGTACCTCAACTCCTTGGACTGCTCCCCTGCACATAACACTGTGCGAAGCCCGAATCAGATATTGCTGCCAGAATGGTTGAGGTGCCCTTTGCAAGTGGTGTTGTCGCTGCCTTCATCTTTCTTGTCTTCGAACTCCTAATCTTTCCCGTGCTCATTTATTCCACCTCCAGCGCCGCTGCCGTCTTTCTGCACTCAGAAGCGCAAAACGGACGTGAAATTCGGGTGGAATCCTTGAAGTTTCCGCTCTGGAATGAAGGGCTTTTACGTCATCAATGGTCACATAAGCTTCTCCTTCTGCTCCGGGTCGTCTTTATTGCAATTCCTGTGTACATAGAAACAGGGCTTGAGCCTCGTCGTGAGTTCATGCCAGTCTCCAGGAACGTCGAGCACGCTTTCGTCGTAGCACCAATACGCGAATGGTTTGAGTACTCACGTAAATGGGAATCCAACATCCACAACCTAACGGGACAAAGCGAAATTGTCTTTGACCATTGCTCGAAGATGGACGGAAGTGGGTGGCTCACTGCAACAGTTGCAAATGTCACAGGACAAAGTGGCTTCAGGCAGTTAGTGCACTGCATCGGAGAAACTAGGAAGCCAATATACCGAAGTAGTCCTAACGTCGATGCCATCGAGAACCCTTCCAAGTACGAACATGTCAGAAGTCTGGGGATAACATGGATCGAAGGTCCGCGAGAAGCGTTTCCGAATGATTTCATTACTCATTTCATCCCTCAAAACACTACTGTGTTTCGAATCGAGAACTTAACCATGTTGAATGCCCAAGGATTCGAATGCGCCACTCACAAAGCTTTCAACCAATTATACTTTTATGAGGGACAACGAGAACTGAGTTTCATGTGCGAGAAGGTGACTGGCAATGTCACCGAGTTTTACGGCACAAAGGATATCAATTTCTCTTCTACCCCTCAACAGATTGGAACAGCTGGGAATGAATCGAGTCTTATTCGTACAATGAATGCAACAATCGAGCTTCGTACGTACTACGTAGAAAGGTTGCAGTTCAAGGATACTCGTATCACAGCCGAGCAGTGGATTAACTCGCACTATGGGCTGCCTTCACCCCGAGATTTACCAAATTTTTATTGGATTTTGAGACAGGTTTTGTACACAAGAGCAAGTAATGTGACAGTCGAAGTTAACGGTGCTGAATCCCGAAGAACTGAGATAGGAAACTTGGTCATTGCACTTGGCTTAACAGAGGTGGTTTTTGTGCTTTTGTTTGGCCTGACAATGTTGATATACACAAGGCTCAGACGGAAAGAAATTGAAACGCCGAACACACTAAATGGGCTTGCGGAAATCTGGGCACAGTCAAATGCTTCGTATGCGCAGAAGGTGGGGAGGCGGCGTATCACCGTTCTTCTGAGGCTGAGGAAGGATTTGGAAGGCAAACAAGCGAGCTTTCTTGAACCGGCAGCTCCAGAACGGCATGATTTGATCACCGAATCCGACTCCAGTAGTGAAAATCAGAAAGAGATTTAGCCGCTGAAGGTTCCGGTAAAATTTTGTTCCGAAACCGCGACGTTGGTGCTTTTTGTAGATTCTGAGAGATGATATCTTGTTGCACGACTTGGCATACGTAGGTACGGGGACAAAAGTCTGGACGCATGGCCTCCCGTTCTGCGAAAGGCGGACAGCTTTACGGGATGGAGGTACGAAATCAAAACCTGATTATCCAGCTGCTTTCGCCTTTCATGATAACTTCCTTATTGGGCCGCCATGATGGTGGGTGATGATGGGCTCCTTTGGAGATTACCACCTCACCTTTTCTACCCTATTACTATACTGAGAAAACTGTTGCTTGAACTTTTGCCGGCATTCAGTTTAATTTTCGTGTGTGTTTGTTTACGCTTTACTAGGCTTCAAACAATGCGCGCAGTCTTTAGCTTCAGATCGAGACGGAATTCCGTCTCGATCTGAAGCCAGTACTCGAGTAGCTTAGGCTGCTACTCTGTATTCGCAGAATAACCGTTTCGTGTAGCCGCTTCGGCTATTCTCCGAATACAGTGTAGCATCTCAAACTACTCGAATTATTATGGCTTCAGATCGAGACGGCTTTAGGAATTAAAGATCGCCAATTTCTACGATTTTACACCCCATTTCACCCCACTTTCGAAGTCAAACTTAGCAGGTTTCTGCTGGAGAGAGCGGGAAATGGCAAGTTTCGGAATACTTTCATGACAAACGTAAAACATTTTTTATTTTTATACAAAGGGTTCATACATGTATTCTAGCAAGAATCATTGCTGTTGCGTCGTAAGCAATGTGTTGTACGTAGAAGTTTTGTAAGTTGATCGCTGTTCTTCTCCGATACCTGATCGTAGATCTACGGGAAATATGTTGATACAGCCGCTATCTCGAAATGAGAACTCGTGTTACTCGCTTCACTTTGAGCTAACCGTGTCAATTGTAGGCGTTCTGAGAGATCAATGCAAGATCTATTGAAGCATTCAAGCTTCACTTTGCTTCAGTTTAGTAATACATGTTAATATTGTCTTACAATGTGTTCCAAATAGCGATATGAGCGGTATATATCGTTGTTTGGAACGGCAAACTTTTTGCTGTATGAACTTGAATATTATTCATTTCAACATAATTCGTTACGTTTATGTCACATGCACTGAAGCACTCTAATCCTACTACGACTGCCCGACAACTATTGCGTCATGCCATCGTTCTACTTCCTACTTCGTCGATACCTGAAATAACGCCATAATCCCGAAACACAAGGACGTTGAACATGTTCAACTGACATCGAATTACTAATTTATTGAATGAACCCAACGCACCAGCAAGGTGACCTGTAAACAAATCAAATAAAAGAAGATTGTAAATATTTTTTAAAGTTTTGAACCAATGATACACCTGATAATTTCGATAGAATATCTGCTATTTCCCGCTCTCAGACCTGGCTTTGAAAATGGGGAGTTTTACTCCTTCCCAGTTGTTGCCCAACCGTCCACTGTCAATCAGTCGGACTACAGTGTTGGAAGGATTAAAACTCCCGATTTTCCAACAACTGCATACATGTACGGAAGCATTAAAACTGAGTTTCGAAATCCTGGATTTCGGCAGAAGTGGAGAGTATTGAGATAGTGCTCCCGTCTTGCATGTCTCTCCGCTCCATTGTCATGAGTTGAAGACAGATCTGCGTGCTATCGATCAAAATTCTCTCGCATCCACACTATCTCCCAGACCTGGAGTCATTCACAATGATCGAACTTCCATTTGGAAATGGTGTCACGGCAGCCTTGGTGTTTCTTATCTTTGAACTACTGGTATTTCCTATTCTCATTACTGCCACGGCCAACGCCGCTTCTCTCTTCTCCCACACATTGGCCAAGAAAAACAAAACCATTCGGGTTCATTCACTATCCTATCCTCTGTGGAATGAGGGCCTCTACAGCCGTCAATGGTCGCATGCGCTGCTCTTTCTTCTTCGACTGGTGTGCGTTGCAATTCCAGTCTACCTGGAAACGAGACTGGACTTTCGAGACCATCATCATTTAGTGACCAAGCGTGTGCAGAACGCGTTCGTTTCTGAACCAGTATTAGATTGGTTAAATTACAGCACTCACGCAAACGGCTCAATCTATGACCTTCGCTATCAGGCGGAACTGGTTTTCGATCGTTGTTCGTTTACGGATGAGGACGGGTGGGTCACTGCCAGCGTTGGGAACGTCACGTACTCTTCGAGAAATGACTTGCTGTTCATCAACTGCATTGACGGCACCGCCAAACAAATCTACCGAACGAAAGGCGAACTGCCTGGTGAAGCCGACCTGGACTTCTGGCTCCACGGTAAACTCAAACCAGGGGATCTGAGAGGTAAACTGAGTTTCTCGTTTGTTGAGGGTCCCCTTGTTGTTCTTCAGCCATCTTTTGAGGACGACTTCTACCTCCCAGATGAAACAGCCTACGAACCGAAGAGTGTGAATGTGAGCGTTGCCAATGCTTCTGGTTTCGAATGCTTTCTACCGTCATTCGATACTTCATTTGGATTCGCTTTCCAGTTTATTTGCCACAACATCAGCGGAAATGTGATTGATTACTACTACATTTTCAAGGATGTTATCGAAGTGTCTTCATCTCAGCGGGAAAACTCTTCTAGGGGAGAGAACTCCAGTGTTTACGACGTGAGTATTGGGCCTTTCGACGTGGTGCTGCAGAAACTTGCAACTCTAGAATTCCGAGAACGGGTACTGGTGACTGCGGAACATGTCGTGAACAGAGGCATCGGTTTCACTTTGGCAGGAAGTTTGGAAGGGCTATTCAGCGCCTTTCGAAGTGTGTTGTATACAAGAACGAACAATTTGACCGTGATAGTCCCAGGAGAGGAGGTGTCGCAGAGAACGATTGTGGATGAAGTGATCATCATCGCTGGCGCGATCGAGGTGGGGGCGATTGTGGTATTTGGGCTGGCGATTCAGCTGTGCTTCAAGTACAGATGGGGGCACGTTCAAAGCCCCAACACTGTGGATGGGCTTTCTCAGTGCTGGGCCCGCTCAATCGCTTGCGGGGAACGAAGCGGAGCGACGGGCGAGAAGGTGATCAACTTGAGATTGAGAAGAACGGCTGCGGACGGCGACGGACCGGCGCTGTTTGAGCCCGTCACGCGAATTGGATCATCCGTCTGACGATAAGAAGTGTGCAAAGCGCTGAAAGCCAAAACCTTTCGCAATTTTAAGTTTTTTCGAAAGGTTTGGAGTGCAATGTTTGTACAGCAACGACATGTGGACAAGTTGCCACTGCCACGTCCAAAGTCGAATTCTTGCTTCCCAAGAATTCGGCGGAGCGTCGGCGCTCAAGACTCATCATCATCGCCGCCGAAGCAGGCGACAGGTATGAGCCGCATGGCAAGGGCCCTAGACCGCGCCCTCTTGGGTGCTTCGAGTACTTCTACCGTTGTTACCAAGACCCATTATTAATAAAAATTAAGCGGCCTTTCTCGCAAAAGCTCTTATACGCACCTAGAGAGGTCTTTTACTCCTTTCTACGAAGAGGGTAACGTCACGAAGCTTGATAAACAGAAGAGAGCCACTCTTCTTTTACTGATTCAATGAGAAACTCTAAAACTAGTTCAAAATGCAGAAGCAATTCGGCGGATTTCAATTTTGAACCATTAGGTGGAATACAACTGACAGTGTTTCCGATTCCAATCACACGTCTCAGCAGTGATATCTGAAAATAATACAATGTGCCGGATCAAGAAGGGGATCGTCTTGGGCGTCAAAAGTAAACTGCTCCTGTGGTGAACATGATTGGCGCACAGTAACATTCATAGTCTCACCATCATCCAGGCAGGTACGTTGAGCTAAACAGATTAGTTCGGTTACCAGCTTCTCATCTACCATTTCCATTCCTCGTCGGAAAGGTTCACATACAGACTCGGCGTCCGTGTTGTTTGCTTTCAATTGCTGCGCACAGAGTTGCCTCAGGTCTTCACCAACTTCTTCATCATCAATTCGGAGAGAGCACGCACAGAGAGTCATTCTTTCAAGAAAAGAACTGTCGCATAACAGAGAGCTTCCAGCTTTCAATGAAGGAATCAGGTCAGTCTCGCCGTGCTTCAGTTCCTGATTGGTTTCGAGCGGCGATGCCCAGCAAGATACAAGACCCAAGAGAATAATGAGAGAGCGTAGCTTGCAGATCATGGTGATGCAAAGTGATGTTCAAAGTGATTGCGTATCTGCCCGGGTTGGCAACTGCAGATGTTGTTGAGGTTTCCCGAATCGACTCGACCGCCAGGTGGGGCGCTTATATATTGTCGGTACTGTAGCTCCACTAAAACGACCGACGCCAAAATCTGCCTGTTGCCACAATACGTAAACTGTCTCATACACATGAGTCCCAATGTGATTTAGATGTACATGTATCACGGCAGGTTTCTACGAGAGACTCCTTACTCTGAACAGAAGATCTTCTTATCAGTCCGATTACCACGGTTGGATACTACACGTATACTTGTGAACGACGCTTTTTGGCAACTATTGACGCAAGGGAAGCATACTTTCTACTATACGTATACGAAACCATTTAGTAGTTTTTCTTCTCATCAGGTAAGGAGTAGGACAGCCACCTATTGCGTTTCTCCCGAGAACGAATGAACACTCGCAGACAATGACTGAACTCTGGGGATCGCCATACAAAACCGGGGCATAACTAGGAAGTTACTAACCACATGTTGAAGAAGTACCTTCTCGTCGAATATTGGGAAAGGAGGTATTAACTTTAGTCCGCACAGTGCAATGGCCAGATTGCTTTGGATTGGAATACGCTCACACACGTCGGAGTTGCGACCGATGCAATGTATAACAGTTTTCTTCCTCTCTGACTCTTCGTGAACGATTGAACAAGGTTTCGGTTTAGTTTTCTCGCGAAAGGAACCGAATGGGTGTAAATCGCTTGATGGGATTATACGACAGCAATGAGGTCAGTTGTGCTCTACGGCTATATGTGCAACTAAGGTTGCGGATTATATTTGTTTTGTTTTCGGCAGCGATAATCGAGAGGTTTCGGGTAGAATTTCATGACTTGAGTGCTTCAACGGTTGAAATCCCGTTTTAGGGGTGCAGTTTGACGTGTAGATGTTGAACTTTTGTTGTCTTGTGCGCTTTGTGCAGCATCTGGGCTTTGTACTCTTGTGGATGACCGAAGCTGACTTTGGGCGCCAACGCTTTCAGCGCGGCAACACTCCACGCGCAAAGGAAGACACGAGGCTCGGAGCTGCGTGCAACTCCTTTGCCAAGAACAAGTAGAGGTAAGTCTTGTAGCTCTGCGGACCAGTTGTTAGGTATTAGTACCAGCCTAAACGGTGAAAGATATTACAGTAGCTCAGCGATAAACGCAACAGCAGCAAAACCAAACTGAAGCCACACGGCCTATCTGAATGCCTACGTCGAGACCAGCAACTGACGAGAGAGACCCATATCAAGTAGCTAGCAGATGCACCACACAACCCAAGTTTGGAGGTAGAACAACGGCGTCGGAACGATGGGAATTTTTGCAGTGTGCACACTAGCCCAACAGAAAGCCTCACACTACAACTTCAATGAGGAGAGCGGGAGAACAAGCCGCCCGTAGAGAGAAAGAAATGGGGAGAGGCAGTAGCTGATGGCAGGGAAGCACAGACCTTGCTAAAGGAAAGTGGGGATGCCAAAGAAGAGGGTCGACGACAGAGAGAGAGAGGGGTAAGAGACGGTCGGGGGGTCCCCGTGAAAGAGGAAGTGGTCTGTGTTAGTAGAGTTGGCAGTGAGGTCTCGAACTCGGTGGTTTATATGTACAATTGCGATGCCTCGTATACCCTAAGTCGTAACCTGATTTTCTGCTTCCAAGAAATACCCTAGCCTGTTCACCATATTTCTAGTAAGGAGTGATGTCACTCTACGGTTTTTCATTATGTAGGTCGGTGGTTGGCCAGATTTCATTTGGCTATTTAGGTTCTCAATTAGTTCTTCGAGTAATATCTGTCTTCCACACAATCCAGTGTGAAGAGGACGCCACACTCGCCGACGAGGACGACGACGAAGAACGTACCGAAGCCCAGATATTCGCGTGTGAGGAGGCCTTGTATTTCTTTCTTTTCAAGCGTAGAGTGTCGATGGATGAGCTGAAGGAAAACCTTATCGAGCTCCCCGAACTATTCTGGCGCCGGATTGTTGTTGGGCTGACTCTTTCGATGATGGTGCTGCGCTCTCCTTCCCGTGCACGTGCGCTCCATCTCGTTCATGCCGCTGTCAAAACGATGTTGTCGACTGATTGATACTCCCTCACCCTTTCTTGCTCTTTCATTAAACTGAGTTTGGCATTGTACTGGTTCTTACGGAGCGGCGCATGACGTCCACTTCTCTCTGCGTTCTCGCGCCACGGCGGCGCGACGCGTAACATGCTGCATTTGCGTCGTCGCGCCCCGCCCCGTTGGCGCGACGCGCAACACCCGGTTCTGCGCTCACACGTCACAGCGGCAGGACTCGCAACATCCTGTTTCTTACGCCGTCGAGCCTCACCGCGGCGCGACGCGCGCAACGTCCAGCTTCCGCGACGTCGCGTCTCGGCGGCGCGACGGGCGCAACGTGAGGCTGGGAAGAAGGAGGGGAAGAGTGCAGCTTCCACGCTGCACTTTCCTTATCTCCCTGGCGAGATATGGGAAAAAATCCTTTTGGGGGTGTCCCAAGGACGGCGGGTCACCCCCTAAGAAACGCCACCACATATATGACATCAACTCCAGAAGGATCCTTAAGGTGCGCCACATACGTTTGAATGAGATGGTCTTTCCAGGGTTTGAGGTATTTAATAGCCCGAGAAAGATCCTCAGTGAAACTAACAACCATGAAGATGGAGTCAGTGAGATTATGATTATCGAAGAAGGAGATAACGGCCGCAAAACTGGCATGGCGAAAACTGGGAGCGGTAATTCTTCGGCACCTAATGAGGATACATCTGAAGACAGTAACCAAGAAGTTACCCCTGGGACACATGAAAGAAACTCATCGGATCATTCTACAGCAAAGCAGTTCACTGAAAAAGAATTGGAACTACTCCCTCATTACCCAATACGCCGATATCCGGATAGAGAAAGACGACCACCATCTTGTTTCGATGCATCTAGAGTAGCACGTCTGAGAATAATCAAGCGCACAAACTGGAAACAATTCCGAAAAATATATCTGAAGCTCTATCTCTACCCGACGCAGCCGACTGGAAAAAGGCCATTGAAGATGAACTGAATACACTTGAAGGTGTACCGACCTGGCGGCGGGCACAAGTTCCAGCTGGACAACGCGTAATCCAATCGCGGTTCGTGTTTGTGAAGAAGAAACTTGCCGATGGCAGCCTGGATAAGTATAAAGCAAGACTAGTGGCTAAGGGTTGTCAACAAGGCGATGTTGATGATCTATATGCGCCAGTAGTGGACTATGGCAGTGTGAGAGTCGTAATCGCTCTTGCTGCCATGCTGGGATACGAAGTGCATCAGATGGACGTAAAGTCGGCTTTCTTGAATGGTTCATTAGCCGCAGAAGAGCCCGTGTATGTGTATCCGCCCCAGGGTTTGGACATGGGACTCAGAGAAGGTGAAGCTTTACAGCTCCTGCGCGGTCTGTATGTTCTGAAGAACTCGAACAAAATCTGGGCCGAGACTTGGAAGGATGCATTAATGAAGATGAGCTACAAACCAGTCCTTTCAGAGGAATGTATCTTCATTAAACAAGCAGAATCTAGTCTTATCTGGGTACTTGTTTATGTGGACGATGCGCTTGTTGTTTCACCGGAAAGAAAGGCAATTACCGAAGCAGAGGTTGAGTTGCAAACAGCCTTTGAGATGAAGTACTTAGGCCGTGTGAACTCATTCCTGGGTGTGGAATTCATACACCACGAGTATGAGATAATGCTTCGGCAAACGGCTTTCACGGACTCATTGCTCCATTCTTTTGGTATGAGTGGATGCAAGACCGTTAACACGCCGTTGATATCATCCAAAGAAACTGATGATAATATTTTGGTTGGTGAAGCTGAGCAAACCCAGTTCAGAGAGATTGTCGGATCACTGCTCTGCTTGGCATGCCGAACCAGACCAGATATGTAAGTAGCGGTGAACGCCTTAAGCTGCAAACAGATGCAAGCCACTGGAATGGATATGATTGCAATGAAGCGCGTTCTTCGTTACCTGCAGGGAAGGAAAGATTTTGCTCTACAATATCCAGCTGCAACCAGTACTCTAATTCGACTAACCGCATATTCAGATAGCGACTGGGCTGGGTCTGGAAAAGACCGAAAATCTTTTTCTGGCTTTGTTATCTTTCTGGGACCCTGCTTGGTGGCGTGGAGGACGATGAAACAAAAGTGCGTTGCATTATCGTCCTCTGAAGCAGAGTTTGTTGCATTATCCGATTGTGTCAAAGAAGTGAAGTGGCTTCGTTCGTTGCTCGGCGAGCTTGGGTTTCCTCAGAACGAGCCCACTGTCGTCCACGAAGACAACTCAGGAAATTGCTTGGTCAAACAGTCAAAAGCGCCGAAAACACATTGATATTCGATATCATTTTATTACGGACGCTGTCTATGAAGGCATTATTGTTGTAGACTACTGCCCAACCGATCGTATGCTCGGCGAAATTATGACAAAAGCGTTACAGAAGGCTCAATTTGAAAGGTTAAGGAACAAGTTAGGACTTGTGAACACTAACATGATGGGAGAGGATGGTAAGAAGGACATATAACGTATCATGTAAGTGTTGTGAATTTGGTATCTCACGTTGATACAGTAGGGCAAATCTCCCAAATAGGTATTGTTGTGGAAGCTACATGCGTGGGGTACAAGATGAAGTAAGTGATAGACTCCCTGTGACAGTGGTCTACTTAGGGTATCGGTTTAGCAGGGTTTACGATCCCCATATATATCAGAAGAACCAACTCAGAGTTGGGAGTAAAAGTCTCAGCGCTTAGCCGTCTTGCGATCACTCGTCCTGTACGATAGCGTCCAGTACCTCATGATCATTCTCAATCTCCAGCCAGCGCGACACATCATCCGCATTTACGACGTCACATAGCTGATCGTAAAAAGGATCTTTGTCTCCTACACTCAACGAAAACCTCTCCAACATGTTAACCATTACGGAAACGGTCTTGTCTTTTCGATCTTGCCGCATGCGCCCATCAATAGCATTGATATCGGCATCATAAACTACCGGTAGTATACTAGCCTTGCGCCAACATCTAGAAATAGTCATCTTTGATACTTCCTCCCAGCTTCTATAAACCATGTCAGCTACATCGAGCATGTGTTTATCGTATCCTTCCTTTATACCCTTCATACCTGCCTTCAAACCATGGTTCTCCTTCCTACGTGCCTCTCTATTTTCCACATCAGCTAAAATCCCTCGCAGCAAAAGACTTCGGTAGCCTCGTTTCCAGGCGGCAATAATTCCCATGTCCATAGGCTGGTGGAGAGATTTGCAGTTAGGAGGCAGTGTCAGTAATACTACTTGCTCTCTAAAATCAGAGAGATCTGTGCCATGGGAACCGCAATTGTCCATCAAGAGGACACATGGTTTCGAAGTAAACTCCCTAACCGCCGGCAAAAATATCTCAAGAAACCATTTTCGAAACGTGACGGTGTCAGACCACGCGTTCTTCTGGCTCAGGTACGGTACAGGTGGTGCACGGAGACGGAAGCAACGCAGATTAGCAGACTTTCCGATGATAGCCATTGGCAATTTGAAAGAACCGTTGGCGTTCGTGCACACATAGGCTGTAACCCTGTCCTTGGCTTTCATCGCTTTTACTCCTCTCACAGATTTCCGATCCTCGTTACGCATGATGTAAGTTCGTTTCGGCAAGAGCCGGAAGAAAAGTCCTGTCTCATCGACGTTGAAAATGCACTCCAGGTCATACTCTTTCAGCTTCTGGCGAAGGTCTGATATGTCCTGGGCCACTTGTGCTGCGTTTACGCTTTCTGCCTCCCCAGAAAGAGAGACGGATCTCAGTGCATGACGTCAAACAAATTTAAAGACCCATCCCTTTGATGCACGAAATCGTGCCAGTCTCCTTCTTTCTTCGTCGTTTAAGGTGTTCTCCGAAAGTTGATCGCGAATCAGCAATCCTTCTCTTGTAAAACGCAGGCCGTAACTGGAAGTTTGCTGGCGCGTGCAAAAGAGACGAATGAAATTACTTTTTGCTCTATGTCATTGTAGACAGCAGATTGGTTGCTTTTGAGGGCAAGGGACGTAGAACAAGAAAAGGCTGCACGTCGTAAGCGTTCTGCGTTCCGACGAAAATTGGTCACATTCAGTCTGCTGATCTTAAACTGTCTCATAACAGTCTCTGCATGATGGCCGCGACTAAGGAGTTCGGCTGCTTCAATTTGCTGAGCCTTCGACAATCGCGTTCTTCGTTTTTTGGCTTTGGTAATGGCCATTGTGAAACGGCCCCGGAGACAAAAGAGAGAAGCAAATGCTTTCTACGGTTGCCAATCAGTCTTTAAGCTGACTGATTCCGCATTTGGCGGGAAAAGTTGTGCCATGCCGATTGGGGTAGCACTATACTGAATCAGGCACTATTCAATTCGGCACTATATCGCCACCCCCCCTGTACGAAACTGGGCATCTCCTGAAATACTGTTGGAGTAAGTGAGAGTTACAAGTCGAGAAGGTGGAATGATGAAATTAATTCATTTATTGTGCACTTGCGCGTCTTGAGTTGGAATCCTGTACGTACAGCAATGCATATGCGTTGAATATGCCATAATAATGGTGCGAGTGTTGCACAACATTACAGATGTGTCGGACGTCCTAGATGTCGTTCGCAAACTATTTAAATTGCGTATTCAGAACAGTTTCTATGAGTAGGACCTTAGTAATGCGTACTAGAACGGCGCGTAGAAAGAATCTGATGAGTATAAAAGAAGCTCTTGAAGCTGTTCCAGTCTAAGACTTGGTTGACAGCTTCAACGCTCACACTTTGCGTGAAAGGTTATGGGTTACAGACGCACCAAAGCGCTCTGAACACGCTAGAAACCGCTTTGCTTCGTCTCTTTTCTCTGACCCTTCTCCGACATTGAAATACGCCTGTTAAGTATCTATTTGCTCCGACCTGTCGCCATGACAGAATCAGATAGGCCGGGTATTGAGGCGTTGAAGGATGAACATGACTACGCTATATGGAAGATTCGAATTGAAGCGCTGTGCAATTCCAAAGGACTCAGCGAAACTCTCGAACATGAGCTCTGCCCTGTCACTGAGGAGGAGGAGAAGACAAAATTTATTTCGAATCAGAAGGAGGCCAGCAGAATCATAGTAACAACGCTCTCCAATGAAGCTATTCGAGTTGTGCGAAACGATGTGCACAACCCTTACCGAATGCTAGAAAAAATAGGAAAGCGATATGATTCAAAAACAGCAGCATCGCGAATTGCAAAGATGACTGAGTTAATCTCCATGCGATACACTACTGTCAAACAGGACATTGGGAAACATATTGATCGCATGAAAGGAATATTGGAAAAGATCGAGTCAATGAATACCAGCCTACCAAATGAGCTATCAATTGCAATTCTAATTGCTTCCATTGATGCTGTGGAGCTCATTCCCATCACAGCTGCTCTCAAAACATTGTCTGACAAATCTGCGACCTGGGAGACAGTGTCGGCTCGCCTTCTTGAGGAGCAACAAGCCCTAAAATCTAAACACAGGAGAGTCGAGAGGGCGCAATCAATGACTACCTATTGCCATATATGCAACAAATCAGGCCATCCTACAGAGAAATGTTGGCTCAAGCCAAAGAATCCGAACAACAAGCTCCATATGAGCAAGGAAAGCAGTACCACTGTGGAAGACTCAAGAACTGGGGTGTCGTCTGGAAACTGCTCTCGAAGGAAGAGTGTCAAGGACAAATCTACCAAACTCACACCTGTTCGAGCTGCTCCAGCTAGAACCTTTTCCAACCCATTTGGAAGATGTGTGATGATGCTTGATTCGGGAACATCAAGGCATATGACTCCCAAAGAAGAGTCATTAACCAGCACTGAACAGTGCACTATCCCAATAGCACTCGGTGACAATTCACTTTTAAGTGCTGATCTGAAGGGAATTAAGCGGGTAGAGTAGACTGTAAACGGATCCCACACGGAAGTACATCTCAGTAATGCACTTTGTTCATCAGAACTGGCCATAGACCTACTGTCTGTTCCTGCATTGACCGACAATGACATGATTGTTCTCTTTACGAAGACTCATGCCGCAATTCTAGACGTACGTGATAGCTTCCGACCAATTGACATTGCTCCAAGGGACAGTGACGGCCTATACTACATGGAGAAGTTAAGCGGTACCACCGAGTTCGTTCAGGATAAGGCAATGATGGCAGCGGTACTTGCTAGGAAGTGATAGAAGTCTCTGTGAATTGTTAGTCCTTTCGAGAGGTTAGATATTATTGGTTTACAGTTCAAAAGAGTATGGATATATCACCATCGCAGCCTACTCGGATACTAGACACTTTGCCGTAGGCATTGGGTAAGTAGTTCAATTGTAGTGAGCCCCCTGCTGCAGGCTCTGAATGATAGCTATGGTCCTGGTTTTCCTGCAGGATTTTACAGCGCTGGATTGGATATATAAATCTACCGCTTTCGGGCAACCAGAGTAAACGGGCGGTAACTATCCGCAATTTCCTCGAATCTATCAGTGGTAGCATCGCCCGGGACGTCGCTCCCGGCGGTGGTTCTTTTCCTTTCGCAACGTTCAGCAGCCATTTCTGAAGAGGATAGTTCGAAACGCGTCCCCCGTTTCAAGGCGGAACGAGTGGAGGACTTTGTGCTGTGGCAGATGAAATTCGAGGCCCTATTGGAATCGAAGGAGCTACTGACCACTGTGATGGCAGATCCGATTGAAGAGGAACTCGAGAGTGACGTGAAGCTCAAGGTGGCAAAGGCCAGGGTGCTGCTGGTCCGGGCGTTGGGCGACAAACCGTTACGAACCATCTCTACCGATCACCGTAATCCGTACCGTATGTATGAGAAGCTGATGGAGCGATATGCCGCAGTGAACACCGCATCTAGGGTGCAGATCCAGACTGAATTGCACCAAAAGACCTACTCAGAAACCATCAACATGTCAGAATACATTGGTGAAATTGAAGCACTGTTCAGTCGTTTGGAGGCAATGGAAAGTCCAGTTCAAGAATCAATGCAGGTTGCGATTCTTCTCGAGAGTTTTGGTAATACTGCAGACACTCTTTACGGCCCCGTTATCAGTGCATTGCCGACTTTGAAGGAGTCAGAGTTGACATGGGACACTGTAACGGCACGGTTTCTGCAGGAGTATAAAACACGCGAAGTAGGGAAAACTTCTGGGACCCAGGGCACCACGCAGATTACCGAGAAGGCCCTGAAGAGCAAGGCGAATGTGCAGTGTTATTTCTGTGGGAAGCTCGGCCACTCTAAACGGGAGTGCCGAAAGCGGAAGAACATGACGAAGAACCAAGAAGGAGGAAGTGGGACACAGTATGCGTTTATGGTCAGGGAGGGACGGACCCCTTCCCACTAAGATGATTGTGGACTCAGGTGCCACGAGCCTTATGATCCGCGACCGTGCTCTTGCTAAACATTTCCGACTGGCGTCGCCTAGAACCATTTCCCTTGGAGATGGAAGGCACGTCATATCACATGGCGTCGGAGATTTGCAGCTTGATGCAAGGTCACGTATGGTGGGCAGGGCTACTATATCCCTGAACCGAGTACTATTTGTACCAGGATTGGACTGTAACCTCCTCTCTTGCCGGGCTCTAGCCAGCTCTGGATAGAAGACAGTGTTCGACCATCGTGGATACACAATTACCAACGGGTCAGTGCAACTTGTTGGGAGTGAACTCCGGCATGGACTGTACGACGTGCACGGGACAGTGTCTCCCTTACTCCCTGCACACTCAGTAATGACTGCTGTTGCTACTGGAGATGAACAGGGGCTCGACTTTTGGCACCATGGGTTTGGTCACGCAGACGGAAATGCAATTCGATGTATGGGTTCAATGGCAGCTGTCAGAGGCCTTGACCTGAATGCCAAACCGCACACTGGTACTCGATGTGAATTTTGCATCGAAGGCAAGATGCCGCGCCTACATCTGCAGCAACGAGGCACTGATGCCTTAGAAGTGGGAGAGATAATCTACTCTGATATCTGTGGGCCCCTGAAGACGAGCAGTATCGGAGGGAAAAGGTATTTTGTCACCTTCACAGATGGCATAACAGGCTTTCGCTCTGTTGCGCTGCCAAGAAGGAGCAGTAAAGCTTCCGACGCATTCATGGAGTTCCACAGATTCTTTGAAAGGAGGTTTAGGTGTGTGATCCAGACGCTACACAGCGACAATGGGCCGGAGTATGTCGTCATGCAAACTTATTTGAAACTCTTTGGCATAGAATGTACATCCTCCCCCCCGTACACGCCACAGCAGAATGGCGTTGCAGAGAGACTGAACCGCACCCTACTCGACATGGTCGGTTCTATGCTTATCCATGCTGACTTGCCGCCAAGATTCTGGGATGAGGCCCTCATGGCGGCAGTAGGACACCGGAACCTGACTGGGAGGAGCGGCACTAGAGGTACAACGCCAATGCAAGCGCTGACAGGCAAGGCACCATTGTCGGCCATCTGACAGTCTTTGGGTGCGAGGTGTGGGTTCAATCGCCTAAGAGGTCGAAACTTGAACCCAAGGCAAGGAGAGGGATACTCATGCGTTGCCTCCCGCACAATAACTACAGAGTGTATGACATCGGCTCTGGGAGGGTTACCAAAGCAAGGCATGTAATCGTGAATGAGACCCGGTTCCCAGGTAGAGAAGTTTTCCGGACGGGGCCCCGAGCGACGCACTTACTCGGAAACGAACACTGGCAGGGCTCGAATGGCGACGACTTTGAAGTAGATTACGAAGACGGTGACGGAGACGACGAAGGTAACCTGGTCACAGACAATACTGAGCCAGCATCGATAAATTTGCAGCCTGACGCTGGGCTCGGAAGTGACGCGCTGCAGTCTGGGGGTGATGAGAACAACTTGAGCATGAACAATGCAGAACCTCCACCCCTTACCGAGTCCGAACTGGAATTTGTCACCCACTGCCCTGTTCGCAGATACCCTGAACGCGAACGAAGACCGCCTGCGCGGTATGAGGCCTCGAGGGTTGCTAACGCACAAGACGGTGGAGCAGACTCACAGGAGAAGAACCCCAATACTGTTGCCGAGGCTCTACACTCCAGCAAGTCTGCTAAGTGGAGAGCTGCTATCGATGCTGATATGGCAACGTTGGCAAAAATTGGTACCTGGGAGAATGTAAGGCTCCCGCAAGGGGCTAAAGCTATCGAATCAAAGTTCGTGTTTGTCAGAAAGAAGCATGCTGATGGGTCCCATGACAAGTACAAGGCGCGATTGGTCGCGAAAGGCTGTCAGCAACGGAACATCGACAACCAGTTCGCCCCTGTGATTGATTTCCATAGTGTGAGAGTTGTGTTCGCCCTGGCAACAGCTTTTGGCTACATGGTTGACCAAATGGACGTAAAATCGGCCTTCCCGAACCGCAAACTCAACCATGAAGACCAGGTTTATATGCTGCTCCCTAGTGGGGTAAACTTGGGCCTAGAGGATGGTGAAGTTTTGCTCTTACGACGATCCCTCTACGGACTGAAGAACTCCAACCGTTTGTGGTCACAGACCTTGAAGAGAGCCCTGGAGGGCATGGGGTACGAAGCCACTTGCTCTGATGAGTGCATTTTTGTGAAGGCCATGAATCACGGCACTGTTTGGGTACTAGTGTACGTTGATGATGTCATGGTGATTGGGAGAACTTTGGAACTAGTCTGCCAAGCCAAAGCCGAATTACAGTCGGCATTCCAGATGACAGATCTTGGCGAAGTTCGTTCATTTCTTGACGTCGAGTTCCAGAAAAATGAGGGCGGCATTGCCCTTAGACAGTCTGGTTTCATCGAGAACCTCTTGTGTCAAACCGGAATTAACGATTCAAGACCGGTACCTACTCCAATGCTGGCTGCCAAGGACCCAAAGGAATCGCCACAGTTGGATAAGGATGGTCAAACTTAATTTCGCGAAGGAGTTGGGGCGCTTTTGTACTTATCATCCAGGACACGACCCGACATCTCTATGGCTGTCAACATCCTTAGCAGAAGGCAGCAAAACCCAACTACGGAAGACTTGGTCAGGTTGAAGAGAGTCCTGCGGTACCTCAGAGGAACCACTACACTCTCTCTACCGTATCCCAGAACATCGGAGCCAGGAGAGCTCTTGGCTTACTGTGACAGTGACTGGGCGAAGGATAGAGCTGATTGCAAGTCTGTTACTGGCTATGCTGTATATTTGGGAGAAGCTCTGGTTTGCTGGAGGACGATGAAACAAAGAAGTATCGCACTCTCTACCTCTGAGGCGAAATTTATGGCTTTGTCGGAGTGTGTGAAGGAGATAATTTGGCTTGGAAGTCTCTTGGAGGAACTGGGATTCGTTCTGAAAGGCCCATCGGTAATTGTTGAGGACAATACGGGCGCTATCTACTGGTCGAATAGCCAGAAAAGGGCCAAGAATGTCGATATTCGTTACCATTTCGTGAAGGATGCTGTTAAGGACGAAAGGGTTCGCGTTGTATACTGTCCTACCGAGAAGATGAGAATGGATATGCTTACCAAGCCACTGCATCAAACGCGATGTGAGATGCTCCGGGCACTTTTGGGGCTCAAAGAGTCCTAACAATTAGGGAGGGAATGCTAGGAAGTAATAGAAGTCTCTGTGAATTGTTAGTCCTTTCGAGAGGTTAGATACTATTGGTTTACAGTTCACAAGAGTATGGATGTATCACCATCGCAGCCTACTCGGATACTAGACACTTTGAGGTAGGCATTGGGTAAGTAGTTGGATTGCATTGAGCCCCCTTGTAACAATATGATGGTGAATGAAGTCTGACCTTCCGAGATGGAGGGGAAGGCCGGCTGACGCCCCTTTAAAACAGATGTTGTAGCAGGTTTAGATAGATCTACGATTATGCTACAAGCTACTTTCTGTCTCTACTGTCTCGTAGTGTCTCGTAAAACGTGAGCTACCAGCCAAGCACGGAGATCAGACGTGACTTGGAGCTTGTAGGCTCTCATAGTGTTACACTCACCCCGGTTTTGAAGTTCAACGTCCTCGTTGAACAATGTGTTAGTCGGCCGATGTAGGATAGAGTACAACTAGTGCGTGCGTAGCAGGAATCTTTGAGACAGTTTCAGAATATAAAGCGTAGCCAAAAAGAAGCGGAAGATGTCAAGAAGAGAGCACACAACCGATGTTTTAAGTCTTTGTCGTGGCACTAGACTGAGACCTTCATTTGTGCTTGTGCATCCCATACTACACAAGTCACCCTCAAACGTTACCAACGTTTAGAACATAATTTCAGCGAACCAGCGAAAACGAGAGATCGACGTCAGCGAATTCGACAGGTTGGCGAGAGGCCGAGGCGTGTCCAAGAACGATTCGTGAACGAAGTTGCTGATATAAGGCGATCAGCAGTGACAGTGGTACACTACGGCAAGGTGTTTCTGTACACCCGGAGCGAGGTTGGCTCAATGCTTTCCGTAGTAGCAGCCAGTGATGACCAAAGGTGTCCGCTGGACGGCGATTTACAACGGAGGAAAAGTGAGCAACGTGTAAGCTCGACTTCAAATGCGGATGAGAAATCACGGCCGGCAATGTGCGGCGGGTCTCATGCTGACGGACGGCGATGTCCAAGGTTTGTCCGGGATCGAGAAGGACGGAGGGTTCAGTGATTCTCTCTGAAAGAGGGGGGCAATGTCCGAAGTCCATAAGTCAAACGGTGGAATGGACGAATGCGATTGATGCCGGTTGGACAAAGAGAGCCCAAAAATGGTTCGTGTAGATTAAAGCGTTGTACTGAGTGTTAGCGTGAGGGATCCAAGCGGCGAGGATGGAAAACAGATGCTGCCAAATGTAACAATATGGATGGTGAATGAAGTCTGGCCTTCCTCGATGGAGGGGAAGGCCGGCTGACGCTCATTTAATACAGATTTTGTAGCAGTCTACAGATGTCTACAACTATCCTACAAGATGTCTACTGTCTCTGACTGTCTCCTAACACGTCAGCTACAAGCCAAGCACGGCGATCAGGCGTGACTTCGGCTTGTAGGCTGTCCTCTGTGTTACACCCCTGCTGCAGGCTCTGAATGATAGCTATGGTGCTGGTTTTCGTGCAGGCTGTTACAGCGCTGGATTGGATATATAAGGCTACCGCTTTCGGGCAGTCAGAGTAAACGGGCGGTTCCTATTCGCAAGTTCCTCGAATCTATCAGTACTCATGCATACCGAAGGAATTTCCGACACGGAACCGACAGAAAATGAAGAATCGAGCCTCCCTGCGTCAGATGTCGATCCTGATGAACTGGACGATGAAGAAGAAGTGGTAATTGATCTGGAAAGTGTAATTGAATTGGAAATTAAGGAAACGGGAAGTGAAAATCACGTGGAAGACCTCTGGCACAGACGACTTGGTTATGTTGGAAAGAATGATACGATCAGGAAGATGATGAAGGACGGCGTACTACCTACTGTGAACAGCACCCCACGCGATTGTGACCCATGCTCTAAATCCAAATACCGAAAATCGTACAGAGGAAGCCTCACAAGGGCAACACAGCCTGGAGCTCTGCACTCAGATGTGGTTGGGAAAATCAAACCTAGGTCTTCGAATCATGAGCAATACTTCTGCACTGTCATTGATGAGTTCACCCGATATGCTTGGGCACAACCAGTCAAGAGTAAAGGCGAGGCCTCTCTGGTAGTTCAAAACTTTATGAACTGGTTTGAAAGACAGTCTGTTCATCGGGTTGTGTAGCTACATACAGATGGAGGAAAGGAATCCTTGAGGGCCCAAAAGAGCGTGATGAAGCTGGGAGTCTCAGTGCACTCTTCAACTCCTTACACTCCGGCGTCGAACGGACTGGTGGAAAGGACACAAGGCGTTATTCTGTCATTAGTTCGAGCCTGTCTCACAGAAGCGAATCTTCCACTACGGTTCTGGGCATATGCTCTTAGGCATGTTGTGGACTGCAGAAACACCATTCCGCGCAGCACGACACATCTCTCTCCACATGAAGCCCTCTTTCGTAGATCAGCACCGTACCTCAAGCACATGAGGCCTTTTGGTTGTCGCACAATTGTTCATCCTGCGAGGAAGAGGTGGAAAAAGATGGAAGTCAGAATGCAGGACGGCGTAAATCTTGGACATATTGAAGGTGGTGTATACGTCATTTTGACTGAAACGGGAATCGTTAACTCGAAGCACGTACGTTTCTTCGAATCCGAGTTTCCGGGCTTAACAACCTCAAACTCTCGAGACCGTCAGGATACGTTTAATTCTGGTCTGGTAACTGCTTCCTCTGACAGCGAGCACTCTATTGACGACACGGAGGACTCTGACACTCTATCAGAAAGCAGTGATGCAGGCAATGAGTCAGTCTCATATGAAGAAGACTTTGACGATGCACTCAACAGCTTAACGCACTACCCAGAGCAGTCTTCCACGTTTGACGGGACAAATTACGCAGAATTTCCAGAAGATGACGCAAACGAGTATCCGATACGGACTCACACATACAACTTACGATCACGAGCAACTGCAGCCATCCCAACCAAGATCCATACGTCAGATGTTAGAACACTGGGTCTGAGGTTGAGAACGTGAACGATCGTGACTGCCGAGGAGAGGTCGGGCAGTCGACCAGGGTTTATATGGAGAATCGGACCTTCGAAAATAAGGTCGCTAACGCAGCTTTCTAGAATATCCCTCAAACTAATGTGTCTATGAGTACTGGCCCTTGCGTTGGAATTAGTGTAGAAACTGTGCGTAGAAATCGACAGTGGAGTCTTCTAGAAGCTTCTAGACGTTCCTGCAACTTGTCCATTTGTAGAAATTCCAGCAAGGCACCGAAACTATGAAGTCAGTCATGACGTCAACTGACGAGGCAGACATCACACGTGACATGTCTTGGTAACATTATGACAACTAATGTCAAACAAAGACTCTGAGGATCATTAGGGTATCAAATCGGATCGCTAGATCACGGGGAATTCAAAGAAAGCATCAAAACATTGAATAACTAACTAAAAGCATAGCAATATAACAAATTCAAATAAAAACATGACCAGAATTAACGAAATCCTAACATCACTTCCCCCATTAAGGAGAGTCGTCCCGACTCGTTAGTTGTTGGGCGTACCATTCGGAATAGGATGATTTTCAAACTGTCCTGGAGGGTTAGGGAAGAGAACCATATCGGAACGCGGTTCAAACGTTATGGAAAGATCAGTATTATCTCCAAATTCCTCGATGTGTAGAATAGCACTTTCAATTGTATTCAAGAATGTATCTCCGGGGTCCGGCGAGAGGTGACCAAACTGAGATACCAGGTAAGAGAATAGGAATAGAACGAACTCTCCATGAATATCTTCAAGTGTGCCATCTTCATAAGCTTTGAATAGCTTTCTTAGCATGATCGCATTCTCTGGGGTTAGAAATGGTCCTCGAATATGGAGAAAGGCAAAGCAAATATGACATGAGGCCCATGCAAGACGAAATCTCTCGAAAAGTTCATCGGTAATACCATCAAACCAGGTAAGCATCCTTCGTCCCCCAAGAACTATACGACTGTAGAACTGACTGGCGTTGTCGAGTTGCAGATTGTTCGCGATGTTCGGCTGTCCGTTGTTCGTCATTGTCGGTGATGGGTGGTTACTGGGCCCGGGAATGTTCAGAGGTTGTGGCTTCTTTTATACTGCTCAAGGAGGTCAAATCAGTTCTTGAGTTCGGATTCAGGGAGCCACATATTTTCGTGATCGGGATAACCAAGCCATTTGACAAGGTATTCTGACTTGCGTTTCCGTTTTCGATGATTAAGAATTGCTTGTACTTCATATTCTTCTGTTCCGTTAGATAGTTTGATGGCTGTGGGCTTTGGCTGTGATTTCCCCATGATAGTGTCCTCGTGGTATCTTCTGAGTAATTGACAGTGAAACACGTCATGTATTTTTCTTTGCTTCATGACAGGTCCTATATCAAGTCGAAAGGTAACTGGGCTCACTTGTTCAGCAATGATGAATGGACCGCAGTACTTGATTCCCAACTTGTTCCGTGGGCCTGTTTCGTTCATTTTGAGGTTTTTAGTTGAAAGCATGACTTGGTCACCAACTTTAAAATCGCAAGGCGTTCGTTTCTGATTGTAGTACGTTTCAGAGTACTTGTTCATCTTGGATATTTGGTTTCTTGCAAGCATAACAGCCTCCGAGATACTTGTCAAAAAATCTGAAGCAGCTTGATTCTGGGAGGTAATTCCCAGAGAGGTGAATTGATGTCCGGATGATATCCCCAAGATAACCCATATTAGAATTAAGAAACCTGAAGATGTCCATTTGATCTCCTCAAGGTATCCATATGATGTACGTAAATGATGCTCAGATGATGCATGAGGTGTACCCAAATGATAAGCGCCTGATACGCATATGATGTACGAAGAGATGTCCATTGGATTTTGTGATGTCCAAATGATGCACCGTGGATTTCCGGACATCCATGGGACATATCCTCGTGCATCATATGAATATCTTTGGAATAGTTTTTTTAAATCCAAAGGACATGCAAAGGGCATCAATTAGGCGCATCCAACGGGGTATCACGGCATATCATTGGGATATCCTGGATGCGCAGAAGATATCCGACTGATATCCCAAAGATGTCTCAAAATTTCATCCGATGGACATCCATTGCGCATCACTTTATCTCACAGGGATTATATTCATTGGTAAAACACGTGGTTCTTCCCCATATGTGAGAAAGAAGGGAGTAAATGACGTGGTAGAATTGACCGAAGAGTTGTAAGCAACTTCAAATTGAATGAGATGCTCGTCCCAATTATTCTGTCTGTAATTGACAAAACATCGGATCATTTCTTCGATCTTCTTATTCATTACTTCGGTTTGTCCATCAGTCTGTGGGTGATATGCTGATGATGGCTTCAACTTTGTTTCAAGTGATCAGAATACTTCCTTCCAGAACTTACTCATAAATATCGAGTCTCTATCGGATACTATGGCATCAGAAAGTCCGTGATGACGATAGATATTCTCGAGATATAGCTGAGCTGTTTCGACTGCTGTAACATTCTTGGTTGTGGGTATGATACGTGTAAGTTTCGAAAGGCGATCAACTACGACGTAAATGGCACTGTTTCCAGACTTGGTGCGTGGAAGTGGAGTAATGAAATCCATTATGATCTGAGACCACTTCTTCAATGGCGGTTCTAAGGGCTGGAGGTATCCCTGTGGCTTCTTGGTAATTAGCTTCGTCTCTTGACACCTCTGGCATGTTTTCGTGAAGGTGTATACGTCTTTTCTGAGGGTCTTCCAAAAGTATGATTTCCAAATTCTTCTTAATGTCTTTTTAAATGCCATATGTCCTGACGAAGGGATATCATGATTCTCAAATAAAATCTTAGTTCTGATTTCTCCACTCGGTACACACAGCTTATTCTTGAAATAGAGAAGATTACCTTTTCGTTCAAAGGGGAGTTCAGGGTTCTTGTATGAAGCAGAGAATTCGTTGTCATTCTTGTATCCTTCAGTGAATGCGCGCATATCCTTCTTAGATATTTCACCAATAAGAGATAAAGAATTCAACGGGTTGGTTCTGGAGATTGCTTCATCTAATAAAGAGAGGTTACTAGCCAGCGGATCTTCAACATGCTTAGGATATCTTGAGAGAGCATCTGCAACTATGTTGGATTTTCCTTTGATTGGTTCGAAAGTGAAATCAAACTCAACGATCCTTTCGAGCCATCTTACTTGACGTTGGGAAAGATTTGGCTGTGTTTGCAGATACTTCAATGGAAAATGATCTGTACGCACTTTGAAGCGTTGTCCATGTAAGTAGACTCTCCAAACTCTT
Source organism: Gracilaria domingensis (assembly GCA_022539475.1). Lineage (NCBI taxonomy): Eukaryota > Rhodophyta > Florideophyceae > Gracilariales > Gracilariaceae > Gracilaria > Gracilaria domingensis. The sequence continues at coordinate 36,445 of VCMS01000151.1, read as the reverse complement.
AACGTGTCTACGACTGCAAGAAGTTCTCGCTCGTGGGCGGCGTAGCGTTGCTCGGCTGGATTCAAGGTTCTTGAATGAAATGCAACAGGTCGGGCAATACCGTTTTCTACTTGTTCCAATACTGCTCCTAGAGCATACTGAGGTGCGTCAGTAGTTACGATGATAGGCAGTTTTGTGTCAAAATAACGGAGCACTGGTGTACTTGAAACTGCTTCTTTCAGATTTTTGAAGGCGTTTTCTTGATCCCCTCCCCACTTGAATGGGTTATTTCCACACAGAGCGGTTAGTGGTTTTGATATTTTGGAGCAGTTCTTAATAAATCGTCGGTAGTAATTAACAAGTCCAAGAAAAGCTTGAACATCGGTCTTATTTTTCGGTGTTTCCCAATTTGTGATGGCTTTCACTTTTTGTTTCTCTACTGATATTCCTTCGAGTGTAACCACATGCCCGAGGTATTCAACCTCCTTCTTTAGAAATTCACACTTTGAAAGCTTCCCATACAGCTTGTGTGCACGAAGTTGGTCGAATACTTTTCTAATGTGTTCCATATGCTCCTCTACAGTTCTGCTGTAAATAAGAATGTCGTCGAGATACACCAGGACAAATTTATCCAAATGATCCTTCAGTACATTGTTCATTAAGCTCATGAACCTTGCGGGTGCGTTGGTGAGGCGCCGAAAAGGAGGACAAGAAACTCAAAATGACCATATCTAGTTCTGAAAGCAGTCAGTGGAATGGAGGTATCAGAGAGTCGAATTTGGTGGTAACCCCACCTTAAATCGATTTTTGAAAATACTTTTGCGCCACGGAGTTGGTCAAAAATATCATCAATGCTTGGAATACGGTAACTATTTTTGACGGTCAACTTATTGAGGGCTCGGTAATCAATTCAAAGTCTTAGGCTCCCATCCTTCTTTGCTGCGAAAAGAACAGAGGCACCCCAAGGGTTTGAACTAGGTCGAATAAAACCTTGTTCCAAAAGTTCATGGAGTTGCTTCTTTAGCTCTTTCAACTCTATATCTGACATTCGATGTACGCCTTTCTTCTGAGGTGTTGCTTCAGGGGATAACTCGATATGAAAATCTTGTTCTCGGTGAGGGGGTAATCCTTTTGGTAACTTCTATGGAAATAGGTCCTTGCATTCTTCAAGTAGTTCTTTGAGTTTATGATCATTCGCTGGTTCATAGGTTTCTTCTTTTGAAGGCCGAAGTGCTACAACAAATACAGGTAGCTTCCTTCGCATTGACTTCTTGATTGTGTTCACAGAAATTAACTTCTCGTTCTTCTTAATGTTTGCTTTGATGAAAATGGTTCTGGAATTGTGAACAAAAGAAATTTCATTGGTTCGGTGGTTAATATAGGGGTTATATTCATATAGCCAGTCTTTTCCTAAAATGACGTCATATCCGTATAATGCACATATTGCAAAGCGTCTCTTTTCTCGTAGTTCTTCAATCTGGATATCTACTCCATCTTCTCCGGTTTCCTGGAGCACAGTAATGGAACCGTTGGCCATTTCGGCTTCATAACTAGTGTCAATGGTTGGGATCTTCATGCTTTTGCAGATGGCTTTGGACAAATAACTGATTTCGGAACCGTTATCGAACAGTGCCGTACATTTTCTGCCATTGATGAATACATATGCAAGGAGTAGTCCAACAGAGGGGGTTTCAAATGGTGACGCTAAGCGTGAGGTAAGAAGTTTATGTCTTCCATTGCTTAATATTTTTTCTTGGTTACGATATTTCTCTGCAGATTCAATGGGTACGGGGTTTGCTGGCTTAAGAAATGGTTGCGTTTCGATGGAATTCAGTGGGCTGCAATGGTGGTCCGGTGGAACTGACGTGGGTTCTTCAGATGACCCTGGAGTCAGTTCCTCTGGGAGTTTTTTGGGCACTGTTTATCGCGTGCCATGTGTCCAGGTTGTCGACAGCGGAAACAGAGTCCCAACTTTCGACAGTTCTCGCGCTCTTCCTTGGTTAACTTCTTCAGCTTCATATTTCCAATATCCATGGGTACCGGTCCTTGAGATGATCCAGAGCCGCCAGGTTGCCTCCCAAATCGCGCCTGTCCACCCCTTCGGAAAGCAGATTCCACCCGCTCAGCGTCTTTCATGGCATCAGTCAAAGATTTGTACTCATTGGTGCAAAGCTCTTTTCAGATGTAACTTTTCAAGCCTCTGGTATATCTGTCGATTTGCTCTTCCATACTGATGTTGGGGATTTCGAGCGCAATCTTGAGGAAGTATTCATTGAACTGTTGAAAATCTTTGTACTGCTTCCACTTGCTTAGTTTGTCCCGAGCAAGTTTCTCTTTGTTGACAATAGTAAATCGTTTCTGAAGATGTTCAAAGAGTTCCTCAAGGGTTTGCAGCTCCAGTCCATTTCTTTGCTTGGCGAGATATCACCCATGAGCAGCTCCACTGATGTAACTAAGCGCAATCGTTAATGCTTTGTCGTCGGGGGTTCCATCAAGATAATTGCGAATATGAGTGATCCAACTGTCAATGTTTTGGTTTCCAGTGAACGTTGGGGGCTTGTTGATCTTTGGATTCGTGGCTGGGCTGTCCTTATTGGCTAGGACACTGAGTGAGGTCTCGAGAGCGGATATCTTCGTTTGCGCTTCTTGCTTCAACAATTCCATCTGAGCCCGTGTTTCATCAAGCGCGCGAGCCATGCTTTGGATCATTTGGCCTGCACGCACCTGTGGGGGTGTGCCTGGGTTGCCTTGAGGGGTCGTCATGGTATAAGCTGCGCGAACGGAGAACCTTTGAAATTGGCTCAAATCGGGGGGTTGCCAAAATAAATTGTCTAATTTTTCGAAAAGTGCAAATCAAGCCTCGCGCTGCCACTTTTAAAAAATTGCAATTTGCAGGTTGCAGACAAGCAGTGCCGCGCGCCTGGCCTAGTGGGTAGGCGGCGCCGGTGCAATTTCAGAGGTTCTATGTTCGATTCCCTTCGCTGTAAGTTGCAATTGCAGCCGGAGTGGTTCAATTAAGGTTTCTTCAGTTCAATTACAAAGCGTCAAGCGACTGGGAAGATAGTAAGCCCTGTACGGCGACTTCTCCCTTGGCAATGCTAAGTAATACAAACGTAGCGGAAACTGGAACACAACCACAAACGGTAGCTTAAAGGGTAGAACAACCGATTCTTGGAAACTTTTGTCAACACAAGGTGTTCACGTTATAATTTACTTGAAACAACGCTGTTGACGTCGGTTTTCCTTGTTGACAGCTGCTTGGTGCTTGCGTCCACCTCGGTGATCCTCGTAATGCTTCCAATTATTGAACGAGAGTATACCACATTCGTAACAGACCGGTGGGGAGCGCTTGTTCTGGAGCTTGTTGCGGTATCGGCTACCAGAAAAATGTTCGCGAAGTTGCATTCGGCAATTGAAGCGGAGTTCACAGTCGTCACACCTGGGGGTCTTCAAGCGACGTCGAAGGTTACGTACACGCCGTCGCTTGATTCGATCGGTGGCCACGCGAAGGATATGGATATTATCCGCGTCGTCTATGCGGAGCAGATGACGTGGAGTACCCTCGGTAGCCTTGGTAACCGATCGGTTCCTTGAAATCGGATTATTGTCAACAGGATCGGGTTGTTGACGAGCTGGTGACGACGGTGGTGACGGTGTGTATGAAGGTGGTGTACTCGGTTCCAAGGTGGACACGGCAGCGGAAACAGGGGTTTTGGAGGTGTTGACAGGGGGTGGCGACGGTGGCGGCGATGACGGCGGTTCGGTGGATATTTCCGTGTTCGTATAGAACGACGGCGATGACGGCAATACTTAGGATCGGCGTATTGAGCTCACTGGAAACACCCAAATTGGGTCAGAAATGAACAGTCAGTAAAGAGCAGGAGGTCTGCGGCTCATCCAAACCTAGGGAATTTTGTATAGCAAAATCCACTACGGCTGGATGGTCACTCAGTTTCAAATGAGCGCAATACTTACTTGCGATGGCTACCAATGTTAAAACACTGGGTCAGAGGTTGAGAACGTGAACGATCGTGACTGCCGAGGAGAGGTCGGGCAGTCGATCAGGGTTTATATGGAGAATCGGACCTTCGAAAATAAGGTCGCTAACGCAGCTTTCTAGGATATCCCTCAAACTAATGTGTCTATGAGTACTGGCCCTTGCGTTGGAATTAGTGTAGAAACTGTGCGTAGAAGTCGACAGTGGAGTCTTCCAGAAGCTTCTAGACGTTCCTGCAACTTGTCCATTTGTAGAAGTTCCAGCAAGGCACCGAAACTATGAAGTCAGTCATGACGTCAACTGACGAGGCAGACATCACACGTGACATGTCTTGTTAACATTATGACAACTAATGTCAAACAAAGACTCTGAGGATCATTAGGGTATCAAATCGGATCGCTAGATCACGGGAAATTCAAAGAAAGCATCAAAACATTGAATAACTAACTAAAAGCATAGCAATATAACAAATTCAAATAAAAACATGACCAGAATTAACGAAATTCTAACATCAGATGAACCCACGCTCGCAGAAGCTAGTGCCTCTCCCGAATGGAAATTTTGGAAGGAAGCGGTTGAAGAATAGTTTAACCCCATCGAGAAGGCCGAGACGTAAAGTATTCTATCCGCAAAAACTCCTAAATTTGCGCTTTCAACAGGAATAATACTCCGTCTCAAGAGAGACAAAAATGGACTTCCTCAGCGATTCAAAGCTCGGCTAGTGACTTGTGAAAATTTTGAGAAACTTGATGCTGTCGCGATGAAGAACTGTTACGCCCCAGTGGCTGGCTTTGAGGTATTCCGAATTTTGATGGGAGTCTGTACCTCAAAAGGATGATATAGCCAATATATTGATGTCAAAGGTGCATTTCTAAATGCAAAATTGCCGCCTGACCTTAAAATGCTCATTCTACTGCCAAATATCGAAGGTATATCCACTGCGGGAGAAAAAGTGGCAAAGTTGCATAAGTCACTCTATGGATTGCGTGAGGCTCCCAACCTTTGGTATTACACGCTCTCTACTTTCCTCAAATCTGAGTAAGTGAACTGAGCGGCTGACGTGCTGCGGTCGTGAATTGTATTTGAATGTTTGTACTTGGTTTGTATTTGAAAGTTTGTACTTATGTATGCGTGGCGCCCATTTAAGTTTGTATCTTTGTTTACATGGCGCCCGCTCTAGTTTGCATTATGTTGCAACGCTTGGTTTACATAGAGTCTGTAGGCTTGGCCCTGTGTCTATGTAAGACCCAGGGTGCTCTTGGTTGCATGGCCAACAAGCCAACTCAAGTAAAGCTTTTCTCTCTAAGATCAAAGCCATCGCTTTGGACCCAATTGCCAGCAGTGACTGCGTTTTCTTCCGAAGAAATGAGAACTCAATTGTAATCCTGCTTGCGTACGTTGATGATATCGTGATTATGGGGAACGCTACAGAAGTTTCTAAAGTGAAGGCGCACCTGAAGGAGGAGTACGAGGTTAAGGACCTTGTTCGAAGTCGATTGTTTCTCGGAGTAGAAATCTATGAGTCCAAACAAGAAGTTATGTTTGGACAGCGCTCTCTGGTTCAGAGAATACTGGAAGAGACTGGAATGAGTAACTGTAAGCCAGCTCGTATCCCTCTCCCAACATCGCATCCACTGTACGAACCCTTGCAGATTCCGACTGATGAGGAACATCTGGCAATAGCAAACGTACCTTATCGTGAGACCGTCGGAAAACCGCTCTTTCTCTCCACTAGGACTCGTCCGGACATTGCAACTGCTGTCTCAATGCTAGGTAAGTTTTCTTCTGCTCCACGCGCGTGTCAATGGAAAGCCATGAAGCACGTGCTGCGCTATTTGAAAGGCACTCCAGACTTGGTTTTGTCTATACCGAAAGGTCAGAAGAAGGAGATACTTACCTGGTTTGATGCGGATTGGGGTAGGGACAAAGACGCCAGAAGATCTCGGACTGGTTTGTTGATAAAGCTGGGTCAGACAACTGTATTCTGGGTATCCAAAATTCAACCTTCTGTTTCTCTTTCCACATGTGAAGCAGAGTTTTATGCTCTCTCTGGGTGCATTCGGAACACTGTATGGGTGCAACAATTTCTAAGGGATACTGGAAAAGCTGTGGCTCTACCCACTACTGTAATATAGTGACACCCACTCAGGTATTACGACCATTACCTGTGAGTACATCACGACCGTACAGTTAGTATAAGTACTGGGCTCACTTCAGCGTGAAGCTCTTGTTGTTCCAGACATCGACAGTGCGTCGGTCCTGGTTTAGTAAGATGTTCCGAGCCAGTAAAAGCCTGGCACTTCACTATCTTACAACTACAGTGCTTCAGGACAATCTTGGAAGCATCCGTTGGACAAACGAAGTTCAAGAAATCAGGAATGTAAAACATATTGCAATTCGGTACAGCTATGTTAAGGAGACTGTGCAAAATCAACTGGTTACGGTAGAGTATACCCCGTCGGAGACCAACTTGGCTAACGAGTTTACGAAGATCTTGCCAGTACCGGCTTTTGAAAAGCATTGCCAACAACTTGGAGTCATTCCCTGCTCTTCTCGATGGGGAGTGTTTGGGTAAGTAAGAGTTACAAGTCGAGAAGGTGGAATGATGAAATTAATTCATTTATTGTGCACTTGCGCGTCTCGAGTTGGAATCCTGTACGTACAGCAATGCATATGCGTTGGATATTCCATAATAATGGTGCGAGCGTTGCACAACATTACAGATGTGTCGGACGTCCTGGATGCCGTTCGCAAACTATTTAGATTGCGTATTCAGAACAGTTTCTATGATTAGGACCTTAGTAATGCGTACTAGAACGGTGCGTAGAAAGAATTTGATGAGTATAAAAGAAGCTCTTGAAGCTGCTCCAGTCTAAGACTTGGTTGACAGCTTCAACGCTCACACTCTGCGTGAAAAATACCAAAACGCATTTACGCATAATACTGTAAAAAGGGTTTTGCGCTTCAGTTCACGTTCTGAAAACCCTTCGCCCGCACACTCGCCCACTAAACGCAAATTGTTAACAAAGAGCATTCATTGTTATGGCTCGTGAATCTCACGAGTCATATCAATGATTGCCCTTCCCTTTGCCGCAAACGCGACGTTCCAACCAGACGTTCAACTTCTCTCGCCCTATTCCCACTACAACACCAAGCTCTTTCTCAATGCCCACCTGCCTCCCATCCCTTTTATGGTCACTCGGCCGCAAGCGCGAGAAGCAGTTCAGAGATCCACTCACAAGGCACGAGCAAAGAATCAGGCAAGGAAGAGTCATGCGAAGAGCACTGCGGCTCCCTTCTCAATCTCCATTCTTCTTCTTCTTTGGAAATGGATGTGAATCGTGGTTAGTCACACTAACGGGTAGGCATACAGTAGCCCGGGGTTACATATTCCTTACAGTACCTATTGGTGATATGAAGGCTTATAGTGCCAAGAGGCACTATAATCCTTATTTTACCGCTGTAAAAGTATGTTTTTAAGTTGTTTTTAGAGGGCCAGAATTACAGTTCTTCTCCACGTGGTTGACAGCTGATGTTCGCTATGGCTCGCTGCCCGTGCCATCGATGGTGCCGCACCCGAGTGATGACGATGGAAAGGACTTTAGGATCGGCATTTCGTTCGGCGCTTGCAGCGGTCCATGCCCGGTGAGGCGGAGCCGCACGATGCCCCCGCGCTTTTCGTGCTGTAGCTGGTGCAAACTGCGCAGCCGATTTTCAGACCTGCTGAGAGGTTTTGAAGCAAGTGTGATCCGCGAGTGCCCCAGACTTGCGGCCTCGACGAAAACGTACGTCGCCCTGTGTGAATAAACAGATAGGATAATTTTTGGGTAGAACATAAATTGATACGACTGATTAACAACCACTGGACTAAGCTAAAACCTACGGATATTTGATGGTATTGAGAACACGACGACCTAAATGCATGATGACAAAGATGCATCCATGTGATGACAAATAAATTCATCTCAGCACGTTGTTGTACATCATACTACAAGTTAGACTATAAGTCCCTGTACAAGAAGCAGCGAACGAAACACCACATACTGAAAGAACTAACAAAGAGCACCATTTTTGCGAGGTCGAAAACTTCTTTACGTAGCAACCACTACTAATAAATAAATATTCTCGGTGATGAAGGTAATGGAGGCATTGGTGTAATAAATGGCGACGGAGGTGACGGGAAGCAACGTCGCGGCCGCGGCGAAATTGCGAAAGGTGAGAGCGGAGCTGATATCGGCCATGCATGATGTAAGAGCGATTGTGGTGACGGTTGCAGAGGGTTCGCAGCATTCGACAGGTTGAATGGGAGCACCGGTGATGGCGGCGATGGAGGAACTAACGGCGATGGTATCGACGGGGGCAGCAGGTTCAAATGATTGGGGTACGCATACAGTTGCCCGTGTTACAGTAAGCGGTAGTTTACAGACAAGTAATATGACGCCTAAAGTGCAGCGCTGCACTTTAAGCCTTATATTACCTCTCCGAAAACTAAATTTAGAGATATTTTAGAGAACATTGTGTGCATCAAGTTGCCAAAGTGTATCGCTGTTAATCCACTGAAGAAAGAGCTGTTACAATCAACGGCGCGCGCAGATTGTGCTCTAAGGCCTTCAACGTTTGGTTCTGACCGTTTCAACACCAAAGATACGATAACGGTCGAAGCGCAGTGCTGTCTGCATAAGCTTTTTTCGAGTACCAACGTATCTCCAATGCTACATTCATGGCCAAAACGGCCTCCTGAAGCTTAACATTTCCCCTGCATCAGAGTGAGTTGAACCTATCCATTTTATCAATATGTATTGCCATGCATTTATTGCTATTATGCGCCGCATGTTTCGGTACATATGGTGACCGCGGCAACTTGCCTCGCTTGCTCTCAGTAATATCACTCCGCCAATGCGTTCCTTAAACGAACGGACCGCACCAGCCCAGCGTCTAGCAGACAGCGTAAGTACGTTCTTTATTGACAAGCCATTGTCACTGTGCTTTTAGACATGAGGCAGACCAGCTTTCTGGCATAATACACTGTTGAAAAAACTGACTAGTCTACCGACTATAGCAGGGATATCGCTCGGACATTTATATCTAGCTGTTTTAATGTAGTTTCCTGTGATCAGAGAATTTCGCGACGACGGCTACGCAATAATGGACAAAAGGGATGGCTGTGACTGGATCTACACTTTTCTCGGTCGCGGCAGCAGACCGCGTAGAATGAGCGGCGTGGACGGAAAGGAAGGCATGGGAACATCCGGTGGCTTTAGGTTTATTAAAGGAGGAAGAAGAGGAATGGAAGAGAAAGGGGCGCGAACGTAAAATTGGAAGATGGCGGAGATTGCGGTTGTGCAGGGTCTAGCGTGGTTGAAGGGGATAGGGCGGATGGTGAGGATAGAGGTAACAGTGATATCGGAGAAGCTGGTGATGGGGGTGACGGAGGCGCCGCGGGCGTGGGCGTGCTGCTAAATGGCGTTGGTGGGACGGCGGTGATGACGAGAGCTTCAATGAGTTTGCTTACTGGAGCTTGCGGGAATCGCCGTTTCTTGACATAAACTAACAAGTAATTACAGACGTCAGCATGTAAGACATTGTAGATTTATTTGGACGAATGTCACATAAAGTTACAATCACGTGATAGGTGTCACATTAGATATTGTAGGTTTCCAAAAATGATTTTTATTCGGCAAGAAGATCTTGAAAATGTTCGCGAATATTCGCGAACAATGCAAATATTCACAAATGTTCAAAAATGCAGAAGTTTAAGAACGAACAAAATAGAGCTCCCAAATTTTACTAGAAACCGTGCAGTATAACCTACAATTTTTGTTCTATGTAAGGCCCAGCTATAGATCTATTGAGATGTAGTAAAGAGTAAGAAAGTAGTTTACAAGAAACGTAATGTTCGCGTACCGAACATGGCGTATATTCGCGAACATGAGCGTTTTTTAAGAATTTGAAGCGGCGAATACTTCTTTCGTAGAAGTCAAAAACCGTATTTGAGTTCTAGGCATGGACAGTGCTCGTCATGCTTTCAAACTATATGCTTTATGTCTATGAAGACAAATTACTTTGTCTAATAAGGCTTGTTCTATCTCAAAATGTTCGCGAACAAAAAAATGTTCGTTGAAAGAAAACAGTAATTTGAACATACGGTCAAGTTCCAGGCTTCTTTAGCAAAAAGTTTGGGTGAATACCAGAGTGTGACAGGAACAACCTGTCAACTTACAAAAGTTCACATTTTTAATAAAAATTAAGACCAATCCTTTGGACGAACATTGTTGTACTTTTTGAAACAACTGCAAGATTTTGCTCTTTCAATATCAACTTCCGGTGTTTCCCGCAAGCTCCTGTGCTCATGTATTTCTAATTTTGCGAAAATGCGTACTTTCTCCTATATTTTGAAGAGGTAATATAAGGCTTATATTACCTCTTCGTAACGCAAGTTCTTACAGAACATAGCTGTAAAATAATTTTTTAAAGTAACCCGGGGTACTGTATGCAAACCCCACATCATTGTGCGGGTCAGGTGAGAGCGATGGCGATGGCTTCGCAATGATGTAAGGGGGAGATGGCGCGGATGGGGGCAAATGTTCTCTCCGTGGGCGGCGGCGGACGGCGTGGCACGGGTGGCGTAAACGGAAAGGATGTCATGTGAGAATCTGTCGTCGTTGGGTCTATTGAGAAGAAGAGCGGGGTGTTGGAGGAGACGGGGGCGCGAAGCAGAAGGGGAAGGGGGATGGCGGAGATAGAGGTAGTGTAGGGACTAGCAGGGTTGAGGGGGATGGTTTGGATGGTGGGTATGAAGGTGACAGCGATATCGGAGAAGCTGGTGATGGGGATCACGGCAGCGCCGGGGACGTAGGCGGGAGGCTTAACGGGGTTGGTGGGGACGGCGGTGCTGGCGAGAGCGACTTCAATGAGTTTGCTTACTGTACTCAGTATATTTCAAACTTTGCGAAAATGCATACTTTCTCCTATATTTTGAAGAGGTTATATAAGGCTTATATTACCTCTTCGTAATTTAAGTTCTCACAGAACATAGTTGTGAAATAATTTTTTGAAGTAACCCGCGGTAGCGCACTGTGCCCAAATGTGGATAGTGTGCCCTAATTTGGTTCTCATAGTTTTTACCTCTTTTGCCCGAAAATGGCTTTTTCTGAGGGAGCAAGGAAGAAAACCTCAACTTCGCGACCGCGCCATGGTCAAAAGAGCGCTTTCTGTGCTTTGTAGCATGTGTTTCGGTATGGAGGAAAGCTTCCTTCTCTGCCATGTTGCCATAAAATGGCCGTAGGAAAGACAGCAGACTGCAGCACCGCCATTAGAATTGCATTTCTGTGCTAGAAAAGAAACCGAACCATCTTTCCATGGTGCGCTTTCTTCTTACATAAAATCTGCCTGCTCCTTACTATGCCACGCAAATGTTACTTCAAGATGTGGCAATTCAGACTTGAGGGCTTGGCGCTACCTTCATGTGGCATCCGCGCCCCTCTAGAGTTTTTACTTTTGTACTCACAGAACTCAACAAGGAGGCACTTATCTTCTTTTGTAGATCACGATAGATTACTGACTTGTCCCTACACTATCGCATATGCAACAGATCAATTCTATAAATATATAACGGAGCGACGCATGTGCACGTACACACACTTTTTTTGCATCATTGTCACATATGCCGCATTTTCATTGTGCTGTACTTCATCGCTTATCATCCCTGCATTCTGACAACAATATATTGCATTCGACTAATTCAACTCCCCCTCTTGTTTGTTCAACTTCCTAATGAGACAAACACCAAGACTGCGAACATTTGAGGCGAATAACGTAGCTCGCAAAGACTTCTTCATAAGGTCGGCCGGCATTTGATCGGTTGGAACAGTTTTCACACTAGCTGTACCTGATTCCAGAAGACTAAGAACGTAGTTGCCGCGTATCGCCACGTGCTTCGCACTTCGCATACCGGATGTCTCCCAAATGGCAGCGGTTTGATTATCCTGGTACAGAACAGTAGGTCCACGTAATCCATTTCCAAGATCTTGTAGTACATCACGCATCCATACAACGTACTTACAAGCCTCACTCGCGGCCACAAACTCTGCTTCGGATGTAGAGAGTGCCACTATGGATTGCTTCAGTGACCTCCATGCTACTGTGCTGCAGCCGAGCATTACAACAAATCCACTCGTCGATCTGCGGCTCTCAGTATCACCTCCCCAGTCCGCATCGGCATAGGCCTTCAAGTCTCCAGGGACTGTGGAGAGCTTAATTCCGTAACTATGTGTTCCTCGAAGATAACGCAAAATGCGCTTCGCCGCTGTTACATCACATTGCCGAGGATCTTGGCTTCTACGCGCCAGAATTGTGACTGCAATGTTGATGTCCGGTCGAGTCCTCGTCGAAAGGAACAAGAGGCATCCAACCATCTCTTGATAACGTTTCTGGTTAAAAGAGGCGTGAGAGCATTGACTTCGGACGCACAATTCAGTTATAGGAGTAGACACTGGCCTAGAGTTCTTCGTTTCGGAACGACTGAGTATATCCGCAACATAGTCCTCTTGGTGGAGAACGAATCCATCATCAGTTTTCTCAAAGGTTACGCCTAGAAACTTGGACAAAGATCCCATATCTTTTGCATCGAGTGACTCTGATATTTCTCTCTTCACGATTTCAATTTGACTTAAAGTCGGGTGATACAATGATGATGTCGTCTACATAAATCATGAGCCAGACATTACCTTGAATGTAGACACACTCGTCTGATGCCAAGTTGAGAAATCCCATGTTCATCATCACTTCTTTCTACTTCCTGTACCATTGACGTGGAGCTTGCTTCAAACCATAATGACTCTTACGCAGCTTCAAAACTTCATTTGCCTTACAAAGCGTTAGGACACGGGGGGTAGAACATGAATGGTTTCATCAATCTCGCCGTGCAGAGAGGCAGTTTTGATGTCCATCTGATGAATATGGTGCCCCCTCTGCACAGGCAAAGCCAATATAAGTGGTACAGTGTTGAAGTCTACAACTAGCGCATATGTACGTTCTACCAGACTTTGCATGAATCCGCGAACTACCAGTCTCGCTTTGTGTCTCACAGTGTCCCCAACAGAATTAGTCTTTCGTGGAAACACCATCCTAGTACCAATCGGATTCATATCTGCAGAGCGCTTCACAATGTCCCATGTATTGTGTGCATTTAGTGAAGCAAGTTCATCATCAATTGCAGTACGCCAAGACTCCGCGTCAGGCATCTCTAATGCTTCGGCGACCGTTTTGGGAGTCTTGTGAGGTACCGCGACAGCAGTCATGGCATTCCCAGGATCAAATCTTTCAGGTTCTCGACGCTGTCTTGAAGGATATTTGGACGTGGGAACTTCAGATGCCGGATTCTCTGCAGCAATTTCATTTGTAGGGTCATCATCAGTCGCGTCACTTTTGTACTGATCAGAAGGAAAGTGTGTCATCCAATCAACTCCTTCTTCATCAATTTCCGTGGTCCAGTATCCACTTCCATTTCCATTCTCTTCATGTTTCTCAGCAACCCGTTATCAACTTCTTCTGATCCGTCTGACAGTTCATCATGTTCCTCCTGTAATTCCACATCATCGGCACTTCTCCGCTCGGTACCAGTTCCAAACCATTCGAGTCTAGGGAACGAGTCTTCATCGACTACCACATCGCGAGTCACTACAACACCTTCCGTTTCTTTGAGCCAAACCTTGTACTCAATGTTATCAAAACAGCCAATAACAACTCCTTTTCTGCTCTTCGGATCGATCTTTTTCCTCTTCTGTTTGGGTATATGGACCCATGCGTGGCTGCCAAAGACACGCAAATGATCGATTCTGGGTTTGCGCTTATTCCACAGTTCGTAGCCAGTCACTTTCTGATTGATCGGACAGAAGAATCTGTTGCGGATTTCTGCGGCGTGAGTGACTGCTTCTGCCCAAAACTGTTTGGGTAGTCCTGCATGGATCAATAATGACCTAGCACACTCGACAATGGTTCTGTTGGTACGTTCGGCAACTCCATTTTTGTTAGGGGAGTATGACGAGGAGGTTGTCCAGTCAATTACCTTCTCAGGGAGGTAAGTTTTGAGTGCAAGATATTCCCCGCCTCGATCACTTCGTAGCCTATGAATACTGCAGTTCGTTCTACGCTCGGCCCAGGCCTCAAATGACTTAAACTCGTCAGCCACCTGACTCTTACTTTTGATCGGCCGGATCGAGACATATCCAGTAAAGTCGTCCTTAAGGGAAACGAAGTACTTCGAACCACCAAGAGACTGAACAGACATTGGTCCACAAACGTCGCTGTGGATAGTCTCACACGGAGATATGGCTCGGGCAGGATTTCGGTGATGTCTACATCGTGTCTGCTTTGCCTTTGCACACGTACTACAAACATCATTCGTGTAGGTATGAGTCCCCAAGGACTGCACTGCATTAGATTGCAGAAGATCCCGAACACTGAAACGATTTGCATGCCTAAGTCTAGCGTGCCAAAGACGGTCGGTGACCCGCGATCTAGCAACAAGAGCGCTTTTCTCATGTACAATATGTCCGTCTATGAGATATAGCCCGTGCTCTCTTCGTGCTTGAAGTACAACAGTGCCACCTCGGCTTCCAAAACACCCAAGACTGCTGAAGACAATTTTCATATCTTCATTGCAGAGAGCAGAGCACGAAACGAGAACGTCCTGTATCTCTGGCACAAGCAACAAGTTACGAAGATGTACTTCATACTCTACCACTTCAGCTCCAGTTTTTACTCTGGTACACATGACCGCATCTCCTTCCATTTCGGCCAATAACTTCCGAGAGTTACCGAGGGCAACGGTCTTCCTGCCAATGCTGCGGAGATTCTTTAGTACAGTGGCGTCCCTCACCATGTGTTGTGAGGCGCCAGAATCTAAGACAAGCTTAGAACCCTGTACAGATGCAGTAAGAAGTGTCGCACGACTTGCAGTTTCATTCTTCATGTCTGCATGATTAGACTTCTGCGAACCAGAGCGCCAGTCACTTCTTCTTGGGCAGTTTCTTGCAATATGCCCCTTCTGTCTGCAGGAAAAGCATGTGTGTGTTTCCTTGAAGAGACTCACTCCACGCCGTCGAGGTTTCTGATATACTTGCAACGCCGTGGATTCACTCGAGGAGCCCTGTGTTCGCATTCCTGACCCAACGCGCTCTTTCTATTCTTGTAACAATCGAGCTGTTACTACTTCAAAAGTCAGGTTAGAGTCCAATATTTGCAGAGCAGCAACTACACTTCCATATACAGAAGCGTTTTTGTCCCCAAAAGAAGATAGAAACGTAGCTACATGCATCTCCTCTACAACAGCGGTGCCCATGGCTGCCGAACCATTAAAGATTTCCTGAAATGCGTCAACATAATCCTGCATTATTTGGTTACTGTATCGCATTCGAGTAAGCTTAGACTGCAGCTGAACCCTAGAAACGACATTGGATACTGCATAGCGGTCTTTCAGCTTTTTCCACATCAAATGCGGATTCTGCTGGTCAGAAAGAGACAATCGTAGAGGCTTGTCGCCTAACGCTCGCATTAGTAGTGAACGCGCCTTGGCGACCTCCAACGTTTCCTTCTCGGACAAATCTTCTTTCTCGCCGATACGGTCCGTTACAACGCAGCGCAGTACGTTCTCCGCCTGCAAAAGTGCTTCAGTACGAGCCATCCATAGCAGGAAATCTTCGCCAACGCGTCCGTGAAACTTCGTAATCTTCTTCGAATCTTCCATTCTGCAGTACTCAACTTCAGAAAACTTGAAAATCAACGTCTGATAGAGACAAGAACAGAATAGAATCAATAACGCAAGAATAAGGAGTTAATCTTGGCAGAGTTCTGGGCCCATAACCACTTTAAGATGTGACAATTCAGACTTTAGGGCTTGGCGCTACCTTCATCTGGCATCCGCGCACTTCTAGAGTTTTTACTTTTGTACTCACAGAACTCAACAAGGAGGCACTTATCTTCTCCTGTAGATCACGATAGATTACTGACTTGTCCCTAAGCTATCGCATATGCAACAGATCAATTCTCTAACTAAATAAAGGAGCGACGCATTTGCATGTACACACACTTTTGTTTCATCATTGTCACATATGTCGCACATTCATTGTGCTGTACTTCATCGCTTATCATCCACGCATTCTGTGTCAGTAGTACTGTAAATTAGGTGGCACCCATTTACATATATTAGCACCCGTTTAAGCAACTGCTTCTTTCACTATTAAAGTAGTGCTGAGGAGAACCAGACACACAGTCTTGTTCTCCAACGCCTCACTACTCATTCGCTCTCACAGGTTGATGGGCCTACGGGCATGCTGTCCTCGCATCTACGATGCTTTTATTGTATTCTAGTCAATGAACAGAGTACACTTTTATCCCAAATCTTTCTTCTTCGCACATTTCATATCCGTAACCGCAAAGTATCCACATCTTTCTTTCTTTTCTCGTGCTGAAAGTTATCAAAAGGAGCAGCACTACTTAAGATGGCAGTCGGTTCCCGATAAATTAATATATAAATGATGCCGGACGCTGAAGAACATAGTAAGAAATTTGGTTTCTTTAATTGAATGGATCACTACCGCGACAAATTACGTGTACACCATTCAAGTTTTTCAACCGCCTTTAATGCGGTACTTATCGGATTCGCTTTCAATTCGAACCAAAAATGATTGTGTTGAGCCACGCACTAAAACGTTACACCAGGCCATAAGGAACTGGCTGTGGTGAACAAAGCACAACAAATATATTCTTTATGGTGGAACAGAAATATCACTGTAACCACTATATTTCTTTTGCTGGATTACTTCAATGATTGTAATTCTTGGCCAATTTCTTAACACTGAACAGAAAAGTTCAAATCCGGGGCACACCTATTGTAGATTTCGACCGCCAACCGCTTGACAGTCCTACAACTTTAAACCCGTACCGATCGAGGGGGGTATCAGTAGTACTGTACATTAGGTGGCACCGATTTACATAGATTAGCACCCGTTTAAGCAACTGCTTCTTTCACTATTAAAGCAGTGCTGAGGAGAACCAGACACACAGTCTTGTTCTCCAACGCCTCACTACTCATTCGCTCTCACATTCTGACAACAATATATTGCATTCGACTAATTCAACTATGTTGTGGTGGGTGGCACCATCCAAAATGACACAAAGCATGGTGCAAATCGGACCGACAATCGCATGATTCATTCGTTAGAACGCAAACAAGAAAGCAGAAAAGAGGAGTATTTGGCAAATGGCATGAAGAAAAAGAAAGTAGAGTCTGACCCTTTACATGGGACTTTTGTTGAACTGCGTCGCTTAGAGCAGCTGGCTCCAAGTCCGGCCGCAATACGCAGGAGACAACAAAATGCGCTAGCAAAAACGGTGCAGCCGTAGGCTTTGTGCAGTTTTGAACTTGAAAATTTCAAGCGACAGGCATAGAGCTCTTGATGGCCTGAAAGTCCTTCAGTGCACCAGGGAGGCACGTAATTGGATGATAGAGTTTAAACGAGTAGTTCTCATAGGCTGCTTGTCACGTGCGGTAGATATATTTCAAATCACATTATGGCACATCTTCAATTCTGTGCCTGTTTGAGATGGTTCTTCTGCTTTGAGTCTGTTGAAAACCATTAGAGCATGACTTCCATTTGTAAACGAGGCTTGACTACCACCTTCGCCTTTTTCCAAGGCAAGGAGCACATTTTTCTGAGCTTTGTGAGCTGAACGGTGCTCTAAACTTGATGTGAGGGTCTGAAAAATGAGAATTATCCACATTTGGGCACAGTGCGTTACTGGGAGTCTCCTGAAAACACAAATGGCGAACGCTCATTTCCAGAAAAATGCGCGTTTGCGTCCGACAGACAATCTGAAAATCGCAAGCGCGCATACGGCAGCACAAAAGCGCAAAAGCCCGACGGAGAGTATGCACTCTTCTCCATTTTCTTCCTTCCTATCAACGGCAGCAACTCCTTTGCATATGGCACTTTGGCCACTTTAAATTCTTTTTGATGGTTATTGCTTTTCATCGCTATGATGATGCTATGGAGAGTCCCAGAGCAAGCACGGTGGAAGACGATTAATGAACACTACTAGTGCGTTGGGGCTTTTTCTTGCTCAGTAAGCATGGATTACACGCACCGCAATGATAGAGTCTCTTGTAAGTTACACATAGCTATGGTGCTAGGTTCATGCCGGAACGCATTGAGCTTTTCGGGCGCGCTGCGTTTTTCCTTCGCGCGGTGAAGGGAAAGGCGGAACTTCCTTTTTGTCCGCGGGATATGCGGTTGGGGAGGGACATGCAAGTAACAAATGAGAGTTTGCGTGGTGCGCACAAGAGCGTTGCACATCTCTGCGCGTTGGGCGAAATCGATGACACATGTCACGTAAAGTGCACGAATCGTGACGGTTTGACATGCACACAAGAAGCGCTTTTGTATTTTCAGGAGATGCCCACTGTATGCAAACCTTCACACTAACAGGATTCAATCATGTCACATTTCAGTACATGCTGGTGAAGTTCAAGCCATTCTTTGATGGATACACGCCGTACTCTTTAAACGGCTTCGTTAAAGCCAAGACCCAAACATCGAAAGGCAGGCCACGCCTCTTGGATGCGCAAACTTGTCTTGGTCTGGTTCTTGCTCATACGAGAACTCGTGGATCTATAATGAGCCTTTCGTTGGCCTTTGGATTGACAGCAAGCGTGATCTCGCTATACATAAGGTTCGGGAGACAAATACTCATCCGCATTTTATTGAAAGATGAGAATGCGTCAGTTCGCATGCCATCTGCAGAAGACATGAGGATATACAATAGGATAATTGAGGCAAACTACCCCTCTCTAAAAAAGGTGTACAGCTTTGCTGACGGTCTCAAACTTTGTCTTCAGAAATGTGGAAATCCTATCATACAGAGCAGGTTCTACAATGGATGGACACACGACCACTATGTTTCTAACGTGTTCGTTTTCAGCCCAACAGAACGAATAAAATACGAGGGCTACGGAGAAAGGAAAATGTTTCTAACAGGAATTGTACTTCTCTTTAATCTTCGAAATCGAAGAGTTGGTCTCAATCAAATTCGTACTGTGTTCGTGTCAGCACTGAAGAACAATGTGCACACTCTCTTTCCTCAATTATGATCTTTGTCCTGGGGGCTTGCGTTTGGCATATCGGTACTGCCGCCGCGATTGTTTGTCATGTTCGCATTCGGCATATTGGCACTGCCACCACGATTATTCGTCATGTTTAACATCATCATGTTCATTACATTCTCGTTGCGGCGCAGATTTGCTTCCATCATCCTCTCGAATCTCTCACCCTCGCGAACAGCCCTCTCACGCTCCCGTTCGGCACGCTTGGCTTCCAATTTGCGTCATTCCTGCCGCTCTTTCTGGTCTTCGATGATAGATAATTTGTAAAGTGTAACGAGATCCTTGTTTTCCTCTTCTTTCTTTTTTTGGGGATGTACGAGACGACGTCTGTTGAATATCGCAGAATTATTATTGGCTCCTCGAGTCGTTTGAATCGCACCCCGTCCTACAGCCTCCTCTATCTCATCTGCATCTTTCTGTAACTCGTCATCAACATCTGTGGTCTTCCCCACGTCCAGGTCGTTCCCGATATCAAACTCGTCATCGTTCTCAGCATTACCAATTTCAGACTTCTCCTTGATAAGTCCAATTATACGCTTAGCACGGTGAACTTCTGGTGGACAATGCGGATTTCCAGTAGGGACCTTCTCACGGTGGAGACTGACAAATTTTCGGCGTAAGGAATCCACATTTCGTTTGCAGTCTGGATATACGTCGAGGTGGTTTGTAGCAACCGAATCCCACTCAATGGGTCCATTGGGCAAGCAAGAAATGCTCAATCAGATCCAGCAAGCAATTGACTTCTTGCTTTGTAAAGCCATACCCTCTCACTTTGTTAGATTTCTGCTGCTTTGGTGGCCTCGCAAGCGCAGGATTTGAAGCAGTACGCTTCGTCCCAACAGCTGCTTCGGTAGGCTGCGTGTTCTCTCCAGGAGGCAACGGCCTTTCGACATCGAAATTCTTAGCGGTTTCTGCTGCTACAATTTGGATCTCGGTTTCTAAATCCGGCACAGCCGAAACAGCTGCAGAGGAAGCCATTGGCACGCAGCGTTGGTTCGTTGGCGTCCAAGAAATGAGTTACCGAGGTATTGAGAATCGATGGGTTGGATTGCAAAGGAGCTGTGTTAGAAACGAATGAAGCAAGAACGAAGAGATAAGAAGAAAGTAACGCACCGAGCACATGTCTGTTAAGAAGCGGGAACGGTGGGTTCGCGGGCCCGTTTGCTTTCGTTTCGGAGAATCGGAAGCCTGTCTCTTGTGGTCAAGGCGTTTTTGTTCTGGACGGGAAAATACTGGAGAGTTTCAAAGTTTTCGTGGCTTTGAATTCAATTGTGAAGAGGAATTCAATGAAAGTAGAGCTTTTGTGTGAGCGCCGCAATCGCCTAGCACTTTCGTCTACATCGTTTGAACGCAGTGAACAACGTCACGGAGATGGGTCTAAACGTCACGTTTTGTGTGTGAATAAAAAGTGTTTTTGTATTTTCAGGAGGTGCCCACTATGCTCTTTGCTACGACTACGTTTTCGCACTACTTTGATATATAGACAAACCAGCAATTTGGGTGACAACAGCCCTTACTTTTTGAAAACCTCTTCGTCAAGGCAGGCTTTCGCAAAACGCTCAGGACCCCAAGGGGAAGGCCACCAGGTCCATCATCGAGGGCGCGGGCGGCGTTCTGTTTTCCGCGTTTGAGTAGTAACCGCTCACTTCTGTGTGGCGTTCGCGTGGACCCACACATGGCACGCACGCACCGTGCGCATCCGCAGACGCGCTTACCGCGCGGCTCCCATGGGCCACTGTGAGCGACTGGCTTCCCAGTCGCCGCTGCACTCAGCGCGTCCTAAAGTCGAACTGCGCCGTGGTGGAACATCGAACGTGCTATCTTAGCTAATCCGCGAGAGAGAAGGGCGAGTTGCGTTCGCATGCGAAGGTGATGGCACGACCAAGGTCCACACTGTGGACTCCACAGGCACAACTCAGGTCGGATGCGCTGTGCGCACATGTGCACGTGGAGCACTTGTCCCTCTGTTCAAGTTATAGCGTAATAAAAAATATATATATATATATATATATATATATATATTTCTTGTCATGTTGACACCCTGTCATGTTGATCGCTTGCCATTTGAGCGCCATAAAAGCTTGTCGCAAGATCCGTTGGCGGACACGTCTCTTGGAAGCAATCGCGCGCGAAGGATTTGTCATCCTCTCACATAAACTTTGTTGTACAATTTAAGAAAAATCTAAACTTCTACGATATATTTTTGAATGAAAATAGAAAGTCGATGGTCTTCGTGCGTATTTAGCTACGCCAAGCTCTGAAAGATCTTTGCGGTCCCTTCTTACAGAAGCCATGCTTCACTGAACCTCTGATCCTCTCACATACCTTCAAACCAAGCTACTACAGTAGGGCGGGGTCAAAAAGAAAAAAACAGGGTCAAAGTTGAACACCAAAAATCAACGATTTTCACTAGACCTACCTCAGCTTATATCTGTATTTCGTTAAAAACTAAAAAACGTATGAGTTTCTTGGCGTTTGAGAGAAAGGCATGTAACTAACGTTAAAATTTTAATTTATCGAAGTCGTAGAGAACTTCAAATCAACGAGTATTTTAGAAACTACTGTTTGCACTGTAGACGGTCTATGTTTCGAGAGACAACAGAGTTTTCTCTTGGAACACTGAGTCTTCTACGATTACAGTAGCGTATCTCATATAATGTGTGAACTATGAAACCATTTTTTGTAGGTCATCGACATATCTACAAAAAACTGAGTTATGTCTAGTATACTCACAAATTTATGGTAATGCTACGTAAAATTAGACAGCTTACAGATCTACAAGTACGTAACTGTCTTACGAGATGTGGTCGAATGACATAGAAACCTATTTAGTTTGGCAGTTTCTTAGTAATTCCTTTATAGCTACATCAACTGTAATCGACATGCCCTAATCGAATAAGATTAATATTTTAACGAAATACAGATATAAGCTGAGGTAGGTGTACACAAAAGAGCGGGAAATGGCATAAAAACTAGAATTTTACTATCAAGCGCTCTTGTCAAATAATATTGCAGTATTTCAGTAGCCTTTACAGTAAATTCAGAAACGCTGTCAGTTTACAGTGGCCTTATCCTGAAGCACATTTGACCGCGTTGTTACTTCGGCCGAGGGGAATCCACTTTGATTTGCGGGAAGAGTTTACTTTCCTGGAACATTCTTACATTGGAACGCCTTCAATTTTACGAGCAAGACCATCTTAGTGTTCAAAATGGAGTACAAAGACAGTATTGTCGTAGAGCAAGCAGAGAATCTATGCATAGTTATATTATCAATGTGGTAAAACTGAAAGTTTGCATTTGAAAACGCGGTATATACCAATTTTATCGCTATATACCTGTGTTCAGTACGGCATACTTCTATTGATAAAATACTTCGATTGAATTTAAAAAGAAGTACTCTACTCATAAAAGATGCGTTCAAGTAAAGTATGCTGCGTTCTGGACCTAGAAGCGTTCACGAACAATGCTACGGACGTTTTCATATTTTCGAAGGAGTACCATCGACATTTCGAGATTTTTCGACATCTTTCGAGATGTACATGTACATCTCGTTCGCACACACTAGCGTACTGTAATGTTGCCATGCTGCAAAGTGCAATATATTCCAAAACTTTTGATGTATTTTACAATCACTGAGTGGCACAAAAAGATTTTTTTTGGGAGTAGTCTTAAACTTTTGCTATTTCCCGCGCTCCTGCACCTGCCAGAGAAATGTCTCTCGCAAATTTGTTCAAACTTTGACCCCATGCGTTCTCGAAGCAGAATATGGAGGATTAACGCTCTGTTGAGTCTTGAACAGAACTCTTGCGCACTTCATCTCTCCGAAACATGACATCAAAAGAATCAAAACGGCAAAAGTTCGGTTCAGAATTATAGAATTTGTAGAATCATTCAACACACTTGTTATTTTCTTGATTTTTGACTTCACTGCGAGTGGAACTCCGATAAATCGGCTTTTGTGACCCGGAGTACTTCTTTTTCTTCATCCCTTGGGTTTCCTTCCCACAGGGATTCTTCTATCTTTAACCAGATACCAATTAATCCAGCGAGCGAGCCAGTCGGTTGACAACGGCAAGGAAGCCTTGGGGTTAACCTACCTGGGCGGAATCCAAGTCTGTAGGGTAACCTAAGTGCTTGCGCCGATAATAGGCGATGACCTTGGACCGCGGTAGGTGTTTAATTGGTTCCTAAATATCCTTATCAGGAGCGTATCCGTACCAACGGACCTGATAAAGCACTTCCCCGTCGTTCACGACATGGCGCATTATGCGGTCTATCGCAAATTCCTGTGAATACACTTCCCAGCTGCGGGCCTTTGTGGGCTGCTGAGCCATTCTCATTGAAATGGGCAGCCTCGAGGGGCCTAATAGAGATTTAGGAGCTCCCTCGGAGATGCCTTCCACGCGGTGGAGTTCGTCCTCTATGTGCGAGCTTCATGGGGGTCGCCCGTTGCGGCGATACTATAACTCGAGAGTCACGCGCTCTCTTCCCAGGGCGAGAGGGTCTCCTGAAAGCTCTCGAACAGTCGAGTACAACGGTTGAACGTTAAGCGCCCTTGCTAGGGAGACCATCGAGTAGTAGCGCTCCCGAATGACGGGTCTTTCGACTTCACCATGGTGACCGTTCTGCTGAAGAGGCATGCCATTCGCACTCCCTATGCAGGGCGGCGGTTCGCCCGGCCACGGGCCAAGTGCCATCGTTTCCCATTGGTGGGGCGCCACGATCTGGCACATCTAACGAGAGTACGCCGTGTCCGACCGTCCACGTGGATGCGGCTGACAGCCGCTCATTAAGAGTCACCACCCATTGCTGTGTCCCCGCGCTGCGCGCGTTTGACACGATTGTTTCCCAAAAAATCGAGGAGATGCGCTCGCGCACACTTGCGGCCGCGGCGCAACCTCAAAACTAGGCGCCAACTCTCCAAGCGACGTGGTTGTACTCCTCGGAGTGTTACTTCACAAAAAACTTATAAAGTCCTGTAAGGGAAACCATTGAAATGGTACTCTGTCAAACCCACTCACACATGAGTTAACCTAGGCCAAGTCTGGTTCGCTGCATAGCTTCAATTATCCGCGTAAGACGGTTGATTCGGATCGCCGGATACTGTTTTCACAGTACGTTTCTCCTTCAAAACGCAATAGTGCGACGTCGAGACGTGCGACTTCCCAGATTGGGGTACAGTATCTTGGAGTCCCTGAATTTCTCGGGAACACTTTCTCGTGTCTCCACAGCGGTGGTTGCGTTTCCGTTGCGAACCTCGCCAGCGTTGGCAACTAGACTTCGCGAATCTCCAGTACGAGTCACTGTGCTAGCACTTGGCGCAGAAGTTCCAGGAAGTGGAGAACCGGACGGCACCGGGGTGTCAACAAAAGCGTGTGCAGTTACTGCATTTCCCTCCCCCTCCTTAGGTGACCGTACGGGCTCCATTAGGAGATGGGGGGGGGGTAACCCGTGTATACACTCGTGTAGAGTTATTTGGGTTATTCCAAGTCGAAGTAGATGAATCTCTGAGGTCAGAGTCTTCTACGTTCGGTAGATCCGATAAACCTCAATCCTTGTGCGGAAGAATAGCGGCGCGCGACGGAGCGTCGTCTGATTGCAGCTCTTCCTGTAGCGTAGGATCACCTGATTGGGTACTGGTAGCCGAAGGTTGTGCGTCGTCCGGAGGCGGAGCTAGAACCACGCGGTCTCGCGAGATGCGTTCGTGCTGATCGTCTATGTCGAGAACGACGGTGTCGGGCGCGACGGAGATAACACGATACGGTCCATCCGCTATGGGAGACAGCTTATGTCGACGTTCCTTTTCAGGATTATAATATTTCTTTCGGACGAAAACGAAGTGTCATTAGCCTTGGCCACAGGCGGCTTATCACGGAGTCGGCGATCAAACTTCTTCTTGAAAGCAAGTTGAGCCTTCTCCATGGCTTTCCGGGCAACCGATACAATGTTCTTTAACCAGTTTTTCCAGGTATCCCTGTACGTCCGGGGTTACGGAGTAGACGACAACGTCGGTTGAGCTTCAATGGCTACCAGAGGCGGTATTCTCGAAAGAACGAGCTCAAACGGCGATAACGACGTGACCCGATGTACCTGGGTATTATAAGCATATGTAATTGCGTCAGTGTACAGCTCCCAATCCTTTGGGTGATCCGCTACGTAGCATCTTAATGCGTTAAGCGTAGTACGATTAAATCGTTCTACATGCCCATTACACTGAGGATGATAGGTTGTAGTAAACAAATTCCTGATATCGAAGATGCAACAAACGTCCTGAAAGAACTTCGCAGCAAATTGCGAGCGATTGTCTGACAACAGATGAACGGGTGGTCCGTATACAAGGACCCAATGCGTTACAAACTCTTCAGCGACCGCGGCCGCAGTAGTGCGTTTCAACGGAACAGTTCGTACGAGTTTCGAAAACCTGTCGGTAATAACCAAGAGATATCGGTTACCTCGGGCAGTTTGAATTAGTTCACCAAGAAGGTCGATAGCGACAAACTCTAGAGAAGCGGAAGCTGGGAACACCGTCAGTTTCTTTGAAACTCGTCGTAGTTTGAAGTTATTCTTTGCGCATTCCGTGCACGAGCGGCGTGCTGCATAGCAGTCGAAAGCCATAGCGGGCCAAAAGAAATCCCTACGGAGGGTTAAGTACAACTTCCTGCCACCAGGGTGAGCTCCTACCTTCACATAATGCGAGATGTTGAGGACTCTCCGTTGTAAGGAGTGAGGAACCACAATTCGAGGTCGTTTTTCGACAATCCTGACAAGGAATCCCTGATCATTGGTAACAAAGGGTAGCTTAAAACCCCGGTTGAGGCGGGCCCTTATCTGCGTACAGAAGGGATCCTCGTGTTGCTCACGTATCAGCTCTTCAGCCGTAATGGGCTCAAATGAACCAGGCGGTGTTTCAGCCGGTTCTGCGGCGAGTATATCGTCGCAAACGTCTTCCGAAATCTCGGTCTCCTGTTCCAAGTCTTTCATCATGAAGCATGGTATTTCATCGTCGATGACTGACTCTGTTTCACCAGAAGTTCCCAGAAGCGAGAGTGCGTCGGCCTGTGTGTTCACGGTTCCCTCCTTGTACCTGACCTCGAAGTCAAATTCCGATAGACGGAGGCGCCACCTCATAAGACGATCCGAGGGCTCGAAGATTTCCATGAGCAACCGGAGGGCCAAATGGTCGGTATGCACCCAAAAATGGGTCTCCATGAGATAGGGTCTTAGCGTGGTTAACGCCCAGACAACGGCGAGACACTCTTTCTCAGAGACTGAGTAGTTGCGTTCGTGCACGTTCAGAGAACGAGACCAGTATCCGATTGGACGGCGCTCGCCTTCTTCCGAGACTTGAAGCAATTCACAACCAACTTGGTACTTACTGGCATCAGTATCCACTTCATAAGGATGCCCAGAAGTTGGTAGTGCCAAGATAGGCGGAGACGTAACAGCGTCGACTAGCGACGAAAAGGCAGATGCTTCCGCATCGCCAAAGGGTTTTAGTTTGACTGGTTGTCCTTTTCGAAGGAGCGTGTTGAGAGGGCCTGCAGTGTCAGCAAAGTTCGGCACGAAGCGACGGTAAACGTTACATAGTCCGAGAAATGAGCGGAGTTCCGTTTGAGTCGTCGGATATTTCGCGTCCTTTAACGACTTCACTCGTACCTCATCGATCGAGAGCTGTCCGGGCCGGATAATATGACCAAGATATTTCACAGAGTCGGTACAGGACTCACATTTCTTGAGTTTCAGGGTAACACCTGCGTTCTGCAAAACCTGCATTACTTCCCTCACATGGGCGATATGATCCTCCAGGTTGCTGGAAAACACGACGATATCGTCCAAGTATACCGAACAAGTTTTCCACTTGAATCTGTCTAACAGAATGTCAATTGCACACTGAAACGTAGCGGGGGCATTCGTCAATCCGAAAGGCATCCGTTTAAAGCGCTATAAGCCTTGATGGCATACAAATGCGGTTTTGTAGCGGTCTTCCTTTCTGATTGGAACCTGGCAGTAAGCCCAATTGGCATCGAGGGCTGTAAACACTCTTGCGCTGCCAAGCGAGTGGATGTACTCATCCATCCGGGGTATCGGATATACGTCTTTGACGGTAACGGCGTTGAGTCTCCTGTAATCGATACAAAATCGCCACGATCCATCCAATTTCGAAACAAGTACAACGAGAGATGCCCATGGTGACTGAACGGGCTCAATTACGTCAGCACGTAGTATCTTCTGGACTTGAGATTTCTCCTCTTCCCGAGCCTTCGGGCCGGCCCGATAAGGGTGTTGCGCAACGTCTGTCTCTTGCAGATGCTAGTTTTTGGCGAGGGTCGTCCAGAAATTGGCAAGGGTCGTCCAGTAAATTTTTTGAAAAAATATCGAGATCAATTATTTCAAAATTTGCAGATAATTGCTTGGGTCGTCCAGAATCGCTGTGCAGTAAATACTGGTGGGTTTTCCACTCGTGCTAGTTCTTTAGTCGAGGGCTACCTGAACTGTATTTCGCGAAGTCTAGGTTCAGTTTCCATTAAGGTGCACATTACACGATACCTTCTGCGGAATGATACCCTGCAACGCATGGAATACTGGTGCTAGTACAGATGATGCCCATTATGAAATCATACCGTTTTATTCGTATCTATTCTTCTATCGACCGCTTTTGCTAACCACTACTTCTCTATATTACTGGTACCATTTCCCCATGATGAAGCGGGTGTAGGCGCAATCTGCGGCAGATGCCGCAGACTGCACCTGCACCAAATTGCGGTATCGGTAGAACACATACGCACTCCGAGAGGATGAGGCGCGAAGCGCCTCATCCTCTCCGTTCCTCATGTAGGGAACCATGCCCAGATGCATGGTTCCCTACTTGAGGAACCTGCACCTGCAACTCGTGAGCTACCTCCGCATCAAAAGTCATTTACCTGTATACGCAAGCAGAAAGTATCCATAAGTTAGTCAATGCTCCGTTGGATACAGTTGAAATGCGATAGAACGTACCATTGATAAGAGCAAAACAGAAACGTTGCGCTAGAAAAGTCGAGGGACCTAGTAACTCGCAAAAGTAACCCAAAGCCGTTTTCTTGCCGTGTACATGTCGCAGAGCGCGAAGAGACGTGGTGAGGATTGGTTAGTTTAGAACAAAGATACGTAGAAGGAATGGAAGCACGTACGAAAAGACTGCACGGAATACATCCGTGAGATACGGATGCTGTCCGCTTTATGGAGGCGTCCGACGAGGGCGGAGAAAGAGAATGAGGTACGCTTCATGTCTGCTTAATGGAATCCATTCTCAGCACGCTACTTCGTAATCCGTCGTACTTTTTTCCGCCCTCGCACTTCGTAGCGAGTGCGAGG
The DNA here is from genome assembly GCA_022539475.1 of Gracilaria domingensis. Lineage (NCBI taxonomy): Eukaryota > Rhodophyta > Florideophyceae > Gracilariales > Gracilariaceae > Gracilaria > Gracilaria domingensis. The sequence continues at coordinate 7,955 of VCMS01000151.1, read as the reverse complement.
GCGGAAAAACGTACGACGGAGCGGAGTACAACGCGAGGATGGCACGGATCACGACGGTAACAAAAGGTCGGACGTCGGACGGGCGGCGGCGGCGGCGGAGGGAAGAGATTTACTTTTCTGTGCGAGATTGGACAAGTGTACAGCGTACAACGTTGGGAAACCACAGGTTTATAACCAGTGGTAGATAATACGAGAAGTACACCCTTGTGTTGAGATCGACGTGTACTAACGTTCCTTTTTGAACGAAAGCACGTGATTTAAACTCAAAATATATTCTCCGTTCTGAGCAAGACGTCGATATTGACTGTCGCTCGACCTCCTTCTCCCTTCGGACGCCCTTCCCTTGCAGTCTTTGTCGTCGTTTCTCGTTTATTTCTTCTTCCCATGGTCTACTACTGTACACATAAGAAGCGTGGGTGCCCCTTCGTTACTCGCCGAGGAGTCTTATCTCTTCAACAGCATGTCAACCATTGCCCGTTTCGTCTGAAAGCAGCGCTGGAAGACGACAATAGCCGGCCCATTCGGAGAAGCAAACGTCTCAAGCTTTCCGCGCCCGCGCCCGCATCTTCCGAAACGGTCACTGCCCCTTGTCGCCTTCCCGAGCCTCCAGTGTCCGAGGACATCGTCGACCCCACTCCGTGCGTCCCTCCTATTCCGGACACTTCGCATTGTGTTTCTCCTTCCCCGGGTCCCGCGTCATTAGAGCGAGAACACGGAAGCAGTTCCCGCCCAGTGCCTTCTGAGGAGGCCCTTGGTGATTTGCATATGGATTATCTCACGGTTTGTCTGGCTTCAGTAGCTTCCAACCTTGGTCATCGTGAGGCGGACGAGCTAATTGGGCTACTTCGGGACCCGTGATTCTCGCAAAAGCGATTCAACGAGACCATAACCAGTTCCAAGCGCTGTACAGAACTGAAGAACGCCATTTTCGAACGATACGCCTCAAAGGACGGTTTCAATCGCAGAACTGTCTCGCCAGAAGGATGTAAGTTCCGCGCCACCCTCTACACGAGAGACCCCGTTCAGACACTTGTGAAACAGCTCCAGTTGGCTAACAACGAAAACACATTCTTCCACCCTATACCTCAGACCCACTCCACGAAAATATCTCACCCCATGTCCGGCTCTCTCGCAAGAGACGCCACCTCAAAACTTAAGGAAATGGTCATGGGCTCTTTGGATAGTAGAATAGTGTGGTACTCCCAAGAAATAAGTTACAGTGAATCTTTCGTAGGTCTTCTGCAGGCATACACCGATAAGTCTTCAACAACTCTAAAGCAAACATCGGTTACCGCCTATCCTCTTCACCTCATATTTCTCAACTTCTCCGACGAGCTTCTCCGTAAGTGTATCCGTGATGACCTCACAGTAGTGGCATACGTCCCTACCACACTGATCGAGGTTTCCGCATCTGAAGCAGACGCAATGCCATTCGTTTCTAGCAAGTCTCTACGCGAGTCCAGGATGCAAATCCTTCAAGAATCTCTTCGTCAAGTCCTGGAGCCCATTCTAAATCTCACGCAGAAAGGTTTTCAGTTCATCGGCGAAGACAAAATAAGTCGAGTGTGCCATCCTCTGCTTGCAAGTTATTGTGCGGATATTCCTGAGGCTAAGGACATTCTGTCCATTCTTCATGGGACCAAAACGGAAAGCCCGTGTCATAGATGCAAAGCCCCTCGCTCATCTTTATGCAGTCCTATTCCCACCTCATTCAACGGACGTTCTCAAAAGCACACGAAAAGCATCTTAAAGACATACACAGCTATCTTGCAACATGCACAGAAAGACGAGGCGGAAAGACGTCCACGTCGTGCGAGGGAGAGGAGATCTCAAGCGGATACTCTGATGCGTTCAAATTCCATATCTCTCATTCCTTCGTTCCTCGAAACTTCCGTAAGCCTTGGAATGATACCAGGATTGTCTCCATACAGTCTGTTCTCATTCGAACCATTACACAACTTGCATCTCGGCATCTCAAAGCTGATAAAAACGGCCACAATCGAGAGACTGCAGTCAGACACCCTGTGCACCACAATAGGAACATCTGCATCGCGTTCATTTCGAACGATACGCACCCAACTCCTCAACCATGCAAACGCAATTCTAGCTGCCATAGAACGCGATTCTCCTGCCAAAGGTTTACATATCGATTTCTCCACGCAGGAGAAAGGCAAATCTTTGAATAGTATCTTCACGAAAGACGGTCTCCGTGGAATGCTGGAGGCCAAAAACTACAAAGCACTTGACATGGTCTTTCCCTTCATAGGAGCATTCTTTGACATTGCTGTGGAGAACAGGACGTTGCCCCAATCACAACCGTTTTCTCTCAGTACTCGGACTTGCTCTCGACCTTATTCAGATACAATCGTGACCCGTATTGGACTGAAAGCTCTCTCCTGTGTCTTAGTTCGGAGATTGAAGCCTTCAAGCGTTCCGCAACAAAGACTCTGGCGGATTTTCATCCCTCCAGACTGGGAACTCTGAAGTTTCATCTTCTCGATCATCTTGTGGACGATATTCGCCGTCTGGGAAGTATCAAGTACTACGACGCAGGCATATACGAACATGCACACCTGCTATTTAAGAGACACTGCAAAAAGACGTCCAGAAGAACAGCAACGGCTGTGGAGGAGACTATTCGCTCCATTGAGCACGGACATGTTAGAAAGCAATGGAATGGCAATACTCCTTACCAGCGTAATCCAGGTTTACCAGGAACTTCCACACAGCTTCCTCGGTTTGCAATGAGAGGGCGTTCTTTCACTTTACGAGCTCTTCAACATTGTGTTTCAAGTATGTCCAGTTCAAAAACATGGACTGCTGTTAGAGAAATGTTCTCAAGTAGGGACACAAGGTCGATTCTTGATCAAATTGGTGAACAGGCCCTTCCTCCTTTCCTCAGTCTCGTGAAAGAAACACTGGATGAGCACTCTATTACACACTTCCCAGAAAAGACAAGGATAACTCTGGTGAATTCGGCCCTCGTGAAAGGCGGTTTCGTTCCGACTCTTGAACACTTCGATTCGTCTTCTAAGGCACTTAAGCTGGGACGACCCAAATACCCCATCATCCAACGTGTCTTCGCTTCTCCAGCATTTGGTCCCAGTAGAAAGCCAAAGTTTTCCACTGTATTGGTAAGCGGAGAAGATTCAGAGACTTGGGTTGCCCAGGTAGTCGCTCTGATTCGAATATCTCTCCTTGATTCTGCACTTACCGCACCAGAGGTGGCATTCGTCCGGTATTTCGAGGTTTTACCCCCCGCAACAAACATCGACCACATATTGAAATGCATATCTTTACGGTGAGCTACAAACGATGAAAAGAACCACACTCTTCCGTTCCCTCGTCATTCCAAAGCGGAGACTATCGTAGAGTTAACTCCTTGGTACGGGATGGTTCCGGCTTCTGCACTACAGGGAACTGTCCATGTTGTTCGATCAAACTACCCTGCTCCACCTTTTTGTCCTCCACTTCAATGGTTTCAACACCGATTCTACATCAATCGATTCTATCATGATTCAGATGAAGGACCAACTGAGCACGTTGATCTTGTACAGCCTTAAACATTAAGGGCTCCATCCTCTACATGTTCACCTTGTGGTGCCTTTTCTTGTGATCCTGTGTTACTTCCGAAATCGTTCATGTCCATTTCCTTGAACTCCATATCCCCTTCCTCGCATTCACCAACGAAGCAATCGCTAATAGACCCCAATCTTCGGCTCACACTGTCAATAAAAAATTGTTCTTTCACAGTGAGGTAAAGTCTTCCGTTCGACGGCATTCGATATCCAAATGTAGCCTCTCTCATGTCATTACCAAGAACCTTAGTCCAATCTTCCGTTGTCGTTCCAAAATTATGAAACTCGCTGGAATTGGTCCTCAAGACACGTTGCCTAACATCCCCAGAACATTCTTTAAACACAGAGGTAGCAGTTCGGCAAACTTCTTTGTAAACAGTTTCTGTCTCTGGCCACCCCTTGACACATCCGTACTTAGAAGGCTTACAACCGTCAACACCCAAGCGTCCAAACGTGCGAGCAACAGTATTGTGCCATCTAAAAAGGTGCCCGTATCCTTGTCTTCCACATCATACCCAAAAGACTCCTTCAGTACTTGTACCCCGACACGGTTTCGGAAGAACAAGTCTTGATCTTCCGTCGGCATATCCTCCACATTGTCCGCATTGGAGTACTTTAGACGAACAAATGGGGCTTTTCTCCACCATGAAGTGTTCGGTACACCATTTTCGTCAAGACGCAGTATGTTCTCCTGCGTTTCCTTCAACTGCATTGTGAGTTCGTCAGCATTCTCTTCTACCAGCTTTGTTCTTCTCCAAATCAGATCGTACCCCAGGAGCAGAAATAGTTTATCCCTCGTATTTCTCTTACGAACGCCCACGACGTCACTCATGGTCTGCCGCATTCTCTGCCTAAGGCACATATCTGCACAAAGTTCCAGTATACACCTGTCGGTAAGAGATGCTTTTCTAATACCTTCCCCGCTCAACTCCTTCAACTCGCTTTCAACCATTTTCTTCAGCAAAGCATCTGGCCCCCCCTCTACCGACGGTGTGAACATGCCAAAACTGCCCAAGAGCTCCACGGGGTTTTTAGGAACCATGTATGAACCACCTTCCTCCGGCTCAATAAGCCCTTCCCCACTCTCAGTTGCGTCTTCCACCTTCTCGGCACGGTTACCCCAATTTCGGGTGAGCGACTCACCTTCGAGCCATAGCTCACTTGTTTCTCTCCTTGCCCACGTCAGCATGTTGTGATACACTGCTCGAGCAACCCCTCGAAACTCGTCGCACACCTCAATTTTATGCTTCTTTCGACCTGTCTGCCCAGGTTCACCAGCACGTGTACTCCTATCTCCCACCTGTTTCAGTGCCCCTCTTAGCCCTTCAATGACTAGATCCTTCTCTTCAAGCCTCTTTTTCAAAGCCGTACTCTGCTCTTGGGCGACCTTCACTAGAATTCCCCGAACCATCAAGTCCTCTTGTAGCGTCTTAACCTTTTCTTTCAAGCAATTCAGTTCATTTAAAAGATCAGGTCTGTTCATAGAGCTTGAATTCACACCAGTTTGGATATCTTCCGTTATTTCCCTAGCTTCTTCGGCGACAGGCCCGGTAATGCCGCAGGATTCGGTGTTATTTCGTTATCGGAACTATCCTCATGTGCCATAGCTTAGCCACGAGAGGCTGCAGGCGTTCTGTGTCCACCCTTGGCACGGCTCCGAGCTCCAACTCCCGTGTCTGTCCTCCTCCATGGCATGGTATATCAGATGAATTGGGCCTCGTACGAGCTGCAACGGCCCCGTTCTGGAAAGAGGGGAAGGTCGAAAAGTAACTCGTCTATCAGTTGTCTCTCGATTTCTTATTGTGTTTCTCCCTTGTCCGGACCCATTGCGAGGCATGATACGATTCATAGCGGCCCCAGTTCTAGAAGAGAGGGATGGACGTGACGATCTTAATATACTAGGACTCTCACGACTTCTCGTCATTGTCCCTTGTTGTCCAGATCCACTGGGCGGCGTAACCCGCGCCCCAGTAGCTCCGGTCTTCGATATCGGCCGGGGACATGAAGGTTTTGGTGTCATACGAACCTCTTCGGTTCCAGTTGTCATGCCCTCCTGTCCTGACCCGCTGGGCCGAGTTACCTCATCTTCTTGAGGAGCAGAGACAGATGCACGATTTGCATTATCGGCAGTTGACGGCACGACATCGTTCGCTGATCCACGAATTCTTGACGCAATCCCGGAAGACGCTCCGCTGCGAGATGGGCGAGAGAGTCCTGTAGAAGGACGCCACTGACTCTCTCCTTCGTCGAGGACGACTTCCGTTTAGGAAGTGCGGTGCTTGTAGCCTGATTCGTATCATCCAATGCTCTTCTCTTCTTCTGTCCACTCTTGTTCCGCTGCGTACTATTTCGCTTTCTCGGCGTTATACCCATGCTGTGGAGATAAACAGGGGTAATGAAACGAAATTGTTGGGAGGGGGGGAGGGGGTGGGGGGGGGTGCATGGTTCAGATATTCCGGGAGACTCCGCAGTTCCTGCTTTTTAGGAATTTGAGGTGCCCAATGGGTCGCAAATATCCCGTTACAGATGAAGAGCTCCAGTGTACATGTACAACAACGCGTATGGCAGGCAGCTGCAACACTCACAAGCATATTTACTTTCTATTCGGTACTGAACTCATCTATTGCTCCAATGTCAGAGCCCAGTCCCAGGCGTACTGCTCTCCGTAGTTGAAATACAACTCTTCGCCCCTCTCAATATCTCTTACTGCTCTACAACGAAGTAGAGCATAGTTAGAAAGGTCTGACTTGAACTGTATCACGGACTTCGCTTCCACCACCTGCACATTGGCACTTCGAGTCCTGTTTGACCGGGGCTCCGATAAATCGGGATCCCCGGCATGATATCCGGCGTCGTTAATGTAGCCCCCGATACAAAAAGGCGCCGGGACAATGTAGACTTCGCTCTCCTTTCTATCCTGAGCCTGTCCTGGTCTGTTCCTTAGGTGCAGAAACTCCGTACCAGTCACAGTGACCATCATAGAAAACAACTTGTACCGCACTGGAGTTGCTCCGAGACAGCCACTTCCATACGTTAAGTGTCTTTCCTTCCGGTTCGTCAGATCCGTGTATACCAAAGTTCCATAGAATGACAGATAGTTTCCCCAGCCAATATCTTATGTTCCGTGAACACCCCCATACCAGCACGGGATGTCGAATCTTAGAAGATGCTATATGTAAGCGATAGCGATTGGCTTCAACAGTCAACAGCATATGCATATCCATAAGATTCAGAGCTCCTCGGTACTTCCCCTCCCAAAGATCTACAGTACGCTGTCCACACTTCTCGACAAAGTCCCAGTCCTTCCAGTATCTTCTAGGAACTGAGTAATATGTCCAGGCATCACTTGGTACTGGGGGTAACCAAATGGAGCTCCCATTCAAGCCGACCTCGGTCCCGATGTGGAACCCGTTCATAGGTCGTTGAAGCCGCATCCACCACCTCCTGTTCAACCAGGATGTATTCTTCCCCCCGCGAATAACTTCGGCCATAAAGTCGTTAGATGGTGCTTCGCATGGCTGAAACATGGCCTATTCTTCTCGCACCCCAAGAACTTCCTATGCTTTGTCAGCGATAGGCACTCCATACCCGTAGAAAAGTTCCCGCGAACATTCCATGACAAGATCACCCGGTCTTGTGAAGCGACATATCAACTCCTTCATCAACTCCCTCGACTTCTGCTCCGGTCTTATGTACTGCCCACCTGGTACTGAACTACCTGCTCATGTACCTTCCATGTCAACCACTCCCCCGCCTCGGTTTGGGCACCCGGTCAATTACATTCCTGTTAGCCGGAAAGTGGAAGGAATGAAATTGTTCTCCTCAAATGGAGTAAGACTGGCTTCCTCCGATGTCGCAATCCACGCTTCACCCCATGAACGGCGTACTCCGTTACGGGCTGTATCCCAAACTCGTGGATTCCCTCCAACATTACTGCAATCCCGGATGAACACCAGTGGATTCGCATCCACTTTAAACGAAGGCATGAGTTCTGGTTTACCTTCGCTTCCAGCTTCATCTTTCGTACTCGCCGTTTCCGAAAGTATCCTGTGCCACATGAAACTGTGCCATGGCACAGAATATAATGAAGTGCCCACCTGACCGAAGCGCGAACTTATTAAATGTCAGCCGTACGGCATTCCATGTCGTTCCTCACTGAAGACATCGTGACCACGTATCCGTTTGTTCCTCTTCCTTCCGGAGTGTTAAAGGGAGGGTCGTTAGGACAAGCTTGTGCCGTCACCCCAATAAAATCTCACTCTGATTCACAACGTTTCGTGTGTTGTGCCTCAGCGTCCTTCATGTCACAGTTGTACGCTACAAAGTTGTGAAACTTTCTCATCCCCTTCCACACCTTGTCATATTCATTCGAAGGAG
>VCMS01000150.1:16745-148422 GCA_022539475.1 Gracilaria domingensis | reverse complement strand
CAGGGCACGAAACTCGCTCTGAGGCTTAATATAATGCTGTCGCAAAGTATGCAGTATATTCTGCTTGGTAAGCCTGCTGACGACAAACAGACTCCTCTGAACAACATTCTGACTCGTTTTGTTGTGCATAATATGTAACCTTTTACAGTTTTGAGCAATTAGGGAGCTGATTAGACTTCTGGATTCTACACTAGAGAATGCCGTACCTACTATTACTCGACTTGCTGGTAAGAGTATAGAGGCGATGTATGGGAAACGTTTACAAGCGGTTAAATCCTCAATAAGTACGGCAATTAAACAGACCTATGGGGCACTCATCTTTTATTGCTGAACAGATGCTAACTCCGAAACTTTTGTCAACGTTCCTCGCTGTATAACAGAGATAGGTATTTGCAAAAAGACATATTATGTACGCTCGGTGTACACGTTATCGGCTAGCTGTGACCGTAAGTTTTACAAACAAAATGTGAAATCCGTTTTCTCCGAGTTTAGAGACATGAGACGTTTGTGTGCGCTGGTGAGCGATAACGCTAGCCCGTGTATGAAGGCAAAAGACCAACTAGCCTTAGAGTACAAAGACATTATCGCCAGCGCTGAGCAGACCCATGTCGCGAATCTTTTGATGCAGGACATCGGCGAGCTACTATGGGTGAAGTACATACTTGAAACTGTATCCGGAATGGTGAGTGAGCTGAGAAAACACTCCAAGCTGTACTTTCGATTCAAGCAGTTAAAAGAACAGTACAATAGCGAGCTGCGTAATCAGGATTATACAACTACAAGCAGGGAACTAGACGAGTACAATTGACTAATGCTACTAAGAACAGCGGTTTTGCCTGTAAGCATGGCGCCTACCAGATTTGCAAGTTCGGAAGGAATGATTCATTCCTTTCTGAGAGAAACGCCAGTGTATCAAGAACGGGTTACGTGTTCTGATTTTGCTACAACCTTGTATAGTGGTCGATGTGATGTGAAGCGCGACGTATTTAAGGCGACCATGCGCGATACTTCTGTGCACGAGAAGGCGTTAGATATTTTTCATGTGCTGCGGATTATAAGGCACTATCTAAGGATCTTTGATGATGATAGTTCTATAATATCTGAGGTCCACCCAGCGACGAAACAGTTTATATTCTAAGCTCTTGGCATTGCCATTAACAACTTCTCTTTACGCAGGAACGGAAGGACCAGGTGACTACCAAGTTTCGTGAGCGATTGAGTGGGAAAACATAGCGAGAAAGGGTGTCTCTTTGCAACCTATAAACTTCGTATCATATTTGTCGGATGTTCGCACTGTCAATGAGGACTTTAGGCCCTTCAGTACCAGAATCCTTAAGTATTTGCGTGCGTTCGTTCCATCAGATGTCTTTAAACGAACTCAAAAGCTACTAAGCTCTAGTGGAGAAGACGGAGCAGTGCACCGAATTTTCGAACAGTTTACGTATGTGAAGCTATCTTGGAGAACGGATGTGGATAATCCGGGAGAGCGGGAGGTTTTGATGGCCTACAAGAACATTCCCGTTGTTTACTGGATGCAGTGTAGAGAAATACCGTGGCTGAGATATTTTGCACTGCGTATTCTATCAGTAAGTCCCTCTTCGTCTAGCGTGGAGAGGAGCTTTAGTCTTCAAAGACGAATTCGCACTCCGTCGCGAAATCGATTGCATCCTATGAAAGTGGCGAAAATGATGTTCTGTGTCTTTAATCGTGCATTAATGAGTCGAAATCAGCGCCGTAGATCGTCTGTGAGAAATCTAAACTTCGCATCTATTGCTGCTTCATCGAACAATGCGGGCAAAAGAGATGGCTCCGGGAATTTGGTGTCTTACTTCGATATGGAATGCAGCGCAGCGGCGGAGAATGAAGAGTCTAGCAATGAACATGACATGCTTGACTGGGAGCAGGTCAAAGAAGACAGTGAAAGATTGCCAGATACGAATGCCAAGTGTAACCATCTTGAGCCTGCTTCAGCGTTTTGTCCTGAAACATCTGCGCCGTGATGACAGTGTAGGTAGTTCGAATTAGAGAGATGTCAGCATTTCAGTGCAGAAAAACAATAAAGCCAGAACCGATCGGAGGGGGACGAGGATCCTTACCGATCGTGTGTGGGGCCGTTCTCGTGTTTCGTGCATCTCGAAGAAGGCGTACGTCTGCAGATCAGCATAGTTATAACTTTCGCGAAATTGATTTGCATTTCTTGCTTTCAAGGATGACGGAAAACGAAAACAGCACCGATTCGGAAGCACATGTTCACCAAACTACAGTTGTAGGAATTGAAGCTCCGCAATTGGAACAGATTGATGTGGCCTCAATTGCGCAGTTCATTCGCAAACGCAAGCGATATGAAGAGCAAATTCTTGAAAAGAATAAAGAAGGCCTTAACATCATTCCTGTGTCATGGAAAATGAGGGTAACTGAGACCGTTTTGGAGACGATGATCGAAGGAAAATTCATGGAAGCGGAGTCTTCAGAGGACATAACCGATGACATGATCAAGTCCTGTCTCATTGAAAGATCTAAAATAGCGGAGAACAAGATCCGCGTAGATCATTGGGACAAAATCGTCAAAGACGTCAAGATGGATATGAGCATCGACGACGCTGAAGGACGTGTATTCAATTTGGTTGTAAAGTACCGAAATGCCTTGCGAGACAATGGCTATTCTGATGCTATCACCAAAAATCCAGAGGTTGCCATCAAACATATTCGAGAGAGAACTAAACCTCGCAGATTCCAAGAGCATATGGAAGGGATTCTACGAATTGAGTCACACGTGGGACTACATAAGAAGAACTTTGGTGCTTATGTTCGACGGCTAGCAGAAGAAGCAGACAAGTATGAGTATGTTCGCAGAAACAAAAATCATGTTGTCCACGATTCCATTATGCCGATCAATACTGATTTTTCACCCTCATCGAAGCGCAAGCGAGAGGATGAAGAACAAAAGCGAAGTGTCAAACCTCGTAAGGAAGTTCCTTTGTGTTGGAATAAATCCAAGTGCAGTGGACAGAGGCATTTTATCAATAAATGTCCTAATTCTACTGAAGAAGAAAAGAAGGCTTTCCTCAAGAAGTACAGAGAAAGCAAGGAGAAACGAACGGAGAATAAATCCGTCAAGAAGATAGATGGTAACGTCGAACGTTCCTCTACTGTGTTTGAAGCTACTTTCTGTAGAGGCAAATTGGAGGCAGAAGTGACCGCTGATCAGGGAGCGTCTGCCAACATCATGCCCAAGGAATTTTACATACAGTTGCGAAAACTTGACGGTGTGAAGTCTGTTCACAAGTTGGCACGCCAGGCTGTATTTGACGTGTTCAACAAGAGCGCTCCACCCATAACATGCGATTTGAAGGTCACCGCAGATGTGTCACTGGAGATTAGACATGGAAAGTCCATGATACTAAGAAATGTTGACTGGTTGATCGCGAATGAGAGCACATCGGGTATTGTCATTGGCAGACAGTTACTCAATGCCCTCGGTCTGAATAATCGTGTACTCCTAACAGCAGCAATGTCTAAAGTGGGAGAGGATGTCGACATTCCTATTCTGTATGCGTCTTCAAACATCGAAATGGAGCGTGATGATGAAGTCAACAAAATATCCTCAGTGTCGCTTCAGGGTATCGTTCACGGCGAGCCAGACTCTGAAGACGAAGTAGACGATGATATCTATCTTGACGTCGGAGAGGATTCTGAATCAGAGATTCAAAGTGCTATGGCTAAGTCGCTTGACGACGCAAAGGCCAATGGTCTTACAGATCAGGGTCAGACTAGGCTTCGTGCTTGCTTTGAGACGTAGAAGCCAATTTTCGACTAAGGCTGGGAAAGTCGCCCCCAGCCAAATTCCCTCCGTTACACATACAAACGTATAAAGAACGGAAGCCAATCAAGGTGAAAGTGCGCAGATATCCGCCTGCACAGCGGATATTTCTAGATGCCTTTATCAACAAGCTAGTGGACATGAACTTCATGATGCCTTACCCAGAAGCAAAATGGCTAGCGGCCCCGCTTGTGGTTGCTAAACCAAGTTCTAAAGCGAAGTTCAGAATGACTGTCGACTTACGTCCTGTAAACTCCGCTACAGAGAAGCTCGTATGGCCAATGCCGCATGTGGATTCCGAGATCCATGACTTTGCCGGGAGCAAAGTTTTTGCGGTCATAGATTTCGTATCCGGGTACTGGCAAGTACCACTAGACCCTAACTCTTATGACAAATGTGGCGTAATTAGCCCAACAGGGATCTACTCCTCACGAAGAGTGCTCATGGGACTAACAAATGCTGTCCCGCACTTCCAAAGATGTGTGCAAACAGCATTCGCAGAGCTTCAACAGAATTTTAAGCTCTGGATTGATGACTTCATTATCTACGCGACTGATGAGAAGGAACTTCTGGATATACTAGAGAGATTCTTCCAAATCTGTGTTGAGAAGGGCCTTTATATTTCTATTAAGAAGAGCTCTCTATTTACGAAGGAGGTGAAGTGGTGTGGGCGCGTAGTCAATGAGAACGGCTATCGTCTAGATCCCTCTCGAGTGGAGGCTCTCAAAGACATTGAAGAACCACGAACTGCAGCAGAATTGTGTGAATTTGTGCACTGCGTCCGGTGGATGTCGCAATGCATCCCGGACGCCTCAAAGTTGCTAATGCCTTTAACGGAGATACTGGAGAAAGCATACAAAACTTCTGGTAAGCGAACCAAGAAATCTGTGCAGCGTGTGTCTCTAAAGGATATTGGGTGGAGTAGGCAACATGAAGAAACGTTTAGGACGTTGCAAGAAAGACTACGTCGAGCCGTTCACCTCTCCTACCCTAAGCCTGATCACACAATATGCATTTTCACGGATGCTTCGGATCGTTACTGGTCGGGTGTTGTAACACAGGTACCTACTTCAGACTTCAATAAGCCCATATCAGAGCAACAACACACTCCGTTGGCGTTCGTTGGGCAAGCATTCTCCACGGCACAGCAACGATGGAGCACGCCGGAGAAAGAGGCTTATGCAATATACCAGGTGTTTCGCAAACTTGATTACCTCTTTTTTGGCGAGAACCCGGTTCATATCTTCACTGACCACCGTAATTTGCTCTTTGTCTTCAATCCTCATGCGTTTGAGCCAAATCTCGGACGGCATGTAGTGACGAAAGTACAACGATGGGCATTATTCTTGGCACGCTTTGACTATCACATAGAACACATAGCTGGGGAACTAAATATCTTCGCCGATATGCTAACGCGTTGGACCAAAGCGTACAGAGTTGGTCCACAATTGAAATTAGGTTCTATACACAGTCTGGTGATCCAATCGCAACAAATTGTCCCCACCCCGAAGGACTTCCTATGGCCCACAATTGAAATGGTGCGAGATGCACAACAGGAGGCAGGAATAACTGCCGATTATTGCGAAGGCCTCCGATGGGATGACGAAACACTGACATGGCTTGTGGGAGAAGCCTTTTTTGTTCCAGAGAGTGACAAAGAACTCCTTTTGAAGTTCATGGTAGTAGCTCACTGCGGTCACGGTGGACATCGAGGTATCGATGCAACGCTCAGCGTCCTACGAGAACAAGTGTTTTGGAAATCTCAGAAAGAAGATGTGCGACGTTTTGTCAACGGATGCATTCACTGCCTCATCTCAAGAGCGGGAGGGCGTATCCCAAGACCATTTGGAAATGCATTGCATGCCTCACGCCCGAACGAAATCCTGCATTGTGACTTTCTTTACATGGGAGAGAGTACAACGACGCAAAAATACATACTAATCATTCGAGATGATCTATCCTCTTACGTTTGGCTTTGGCCATGTATCAAAGCGGACAGTACAACAGTCGCAGAAGCATTGAGCATGTGGATCGCTTCATTCGGAGGATGGGAGTGGTTAGTAACAGACCAAGGTGCACATTTCAAGAATCAGTTACTGAACCTATTGTCTGAAGAGTTCCAATACTCTCACTACTTCACGAGTCCGTACTGCCCTTGGAGCAATGGATCAGTTGAAAGAGTCTGTAGAGAGGTATTAAGAGCCTGCAAGGCCTTGCTCTCTGAATGGCGGATGAACCAGAAGGAATGGCCAAGAGTGGTGGAAAGTGTCCAAAGCGTTCTCAACCATGCACCGCTCAAGAGGTTAGGGAGACGATCAGAAGAAAACGCGACGGTCTACAGAACCCCCCTCGAAGTCTTTACAGGACATGTACCGGTTAGGCCCTTGATGAGAGCCTGGCCTGTACATCAATTTGTTCACGCCACTACGCAAGACGAGCTTCGAATGAGACAGCTGATTAAAATAGAAGAAATGCAAGAAGCTCTTGATGAAATGCACAAGAAAGTCTGCCATAATGTCACAGAAAATCGTCAGAAGCAAATTGATCGACACAACCAGAAGACTAATGTCCGCAGAAGCGAGATTGATGTTGGTTGTTTTGTCCTTGTACGAGAGGCGCGTCCAAATCGCACTCATAAGCTGCAATTCCAGTGGAAAGGTCCGCGGCGAGTTATTTCAACAAAGTCAGATTGGATCTTTGAAATTGAAGATATGATCAACAAGAAGAAACAACTCGTGCATGTCTCACGACTAATACTATATCGTGCGGATCTAGACGGTCAAAATGTTAATCCACAACTTTTGGAATACGCGCGATCAAATGAGGCTGAAGTGCAAATTGCTAGAACACTCTGCGATATAAGAGACGGGCCTACTGGAGTTGAGATACTTGTTGAATGGGAAGGTTTGCCAGATGACATGGACCGGACTTGGGAGCCGCTTGTTAATATCAGCGAGAATCTCCCTGGGCTTCTACAGGACTATCTCTACACTGCTAAGAAGCGCGAACTTAAGAAGCGAGCTCAAAGATTGTGTTCTTTTGAAGAAACCAACTGAGAATTGTTTCTGAGACCGCTGTAACCATCTTGAGCCTGCTTCAGCGTTTTGTCCTGAAACATCTGCGCCGTGATGACAGTGTAGGTAGTTCGAATTAGAGAGATGTCAGCATTTCAGTGCAGAAAAACAATAAAGCCAGAACCGATCGGAGGGGGACGAGGATCCTTACCGATCGTGTGTGGGGCCGTTCTCGTGTTTCGTGCATCTCGAAGAAGGCGTACGTCTGCAGATCAGCATACCAAGCGGGATTTTTTCGGATAGAAGGAGGATGTAGAAAGACAAGCGCCTGTAAACTTGTGACAATAGTTTGAAAGCGATGACTGCAGACGGCGGCCACAAAGATGAAGATAACGGTTGATGCGTAGCAGCTTGGAACACTTTGTTCCTTGCAATGTTTCAACTACACAACACAACAAAACGTCACCCCCACTTCTACCCTGCCCCCCGCAAGAGTTTGTTCGTTGGAGGCGCTTCTAGTGGCAACGGCGCTCGCTTGTTCTTGTTGCCTGCCGCTGTCTTGCGGAGCTTGAATTCTCTTCCCCACCCCTCTTCTTTGCTTGTCTTGCTTCGTTGAGCTCCCACCCGCCGTTACCCTTATATACGTTTTATCATATCCGCGTCGCGCTTTGATTTGCCTTCTCTGTCACCATGGAGCCAGAGCAGGCAAGCTGGAAACAAGAGATAAAAAAAAACGACCGTATTAACATCTGTCAAGATATCCTTGTCAAGCTACTCGAAACTTGTCAGCCTAAGTTTGATCTCGCAGATCTCAAGGTTTAATCGCGAGGTTTCAAAATGGGCGTCTTCGAGAACGACCTAAGTCGTAATGACTACATTGAAAAGATCTCAGAGGGCCTGCGCCGCATGGAACAGTCTCCCCGCGGCCGAAATCAGCAAATGGGCGCCGCCGAACAAGGCGCGGCCGCAGCAGGAGTCGCACAGGGCGTTCAACCCGTGCCCGCCATGCAGAATGTACAAGGCATGGCAGGTATGCAAATTATGCCTGCCGTACAGGCTCTGTCCGCTTCTCATCTACAAGTGCAGAATCAATACATTCAGCACCAACAAATGTTGTCACAAAAGCAGTTGCAACGCCATCAGATGCTGCAGCAACAAATATTAGAGCGGGGACGTCATCAAGAGCACTGCTACAACGGAAACGGCAACAGCAGCTGCAACGCCATCAGATGCTGCAGCAACAAATATTAGTGCACGAACCTTATTAACAGCAATTGTTACAAGGACAACGGCAACAGCAGCAGCAGCAGCAGCAGCAGCAGCATCGGTAGCAGCCGCCGCAATCGCAGCAGCAACCGCAGCAAGCGCAAGAACCTCAGTCGCAACGACACCAAACTCAGCAGAACGATTCGAAAAACCTATCGAGCAAAAGAAAGCGCAAGAAACTGAGAGAAATAATTCCTGAGCCACTAGACGCTCTCCGTTTGGTCCCGAAGGAAAGAAGGAGCTCAATGCTTCCTGGCGCGAAGACGACGGCCGTTCGGCCACCCGTATCTGCTCCGGCTGTCATTCATGCGAAGGGTCAACTGCGAACGTCTCAACGGATGTCGATGCATTTCGCTGTGTCTTCCAAATGAACGCCAATCAGGCAACCTCCGCCAAACTTCGGGCCGCTCTCGCCGATATGCCGCCCAACGCCCGACAGAAGTATCTGAGGGCACCTGTCGCACAGCACAAAGCAGTCCAGATCCCGATAGTGTCGAATGCACAAGTTTCGTCGCCTTCAAAGGCGCTGCGCACCAACCTGCGACTAACCAAGATGCTTCACATGGCCAACAATTCCCACAAGCTGGTGTTACTTCCGAAATATCTATCGTTCAGCAGCAAGCTTCGCACGCTCTTCCATCGTCTGTCGGCGCCCATGCTGCTAGCCTCGTGTCGCAAGCACCCGACCATGATGCTAACGTTCAAAACCAGACCCTTATGGTGATGGAGGCACGTGCAAATGCACTACCTGCCTCTCTTTATGCTTTCATCGCTCGCGCGGCAAAGCTATATGAATGAACGTGAGCGCTGAGCAGCTCAATCACTACAAACAGCGGTGTCGCTTCGCGAAGACATTCTCTGAACTGGAGGTTTTGGGTTTGATGAATTTTATTTGACGTATTTTGTGCGCAACAACCTGGTTCTGTTTTCTCGAGGCACACAGATCGGTTTCGCTCTTTGTTGTGGTACAACTCTGGTTGTAGATTTGTCTTCGTTTGCCTTATCGGTTTCAGTAGTGACATTGTTGGGCTTTAAAGGCTCGTCTTCGATTTGTATGTCGCCCATGGTTACAACATACAACCAACCTCTTGGTGCATGAAACAAAGAACCAAGCGCGCCCTGATTGTACTTGCAGCTGTTATTTGTAACAAAGCCTGGAAATTATAACGGATTATCTGGCGGAACACGTTTGCGCGTCCTGCGCAAGAGTCGTGACCTGCTTTTGCGAATCATTAGTGCCGGTTTGAGTTTGCTTTGGTGCTTACGTCGGTTTCCTTTGTATTAAGATAGAGGGCTGCTGAGCGTAGTACAGGATACATAGACGTAATTTGCGGAGTCTGCAGTGCCGACCAGAGCTGCTTGTGAGAATATCTGATTCTGGGGTGTTGTGGGACTCAATAATGTGAGTCAAAGACTCCTGACATTGATCAGGACTGGGAAATAATTTTGACGCAAAACAAAGGCTGGAAGTCTGCTTGTTTTGGGGAGTCTTATACTTTGGGTTGCAGGCTCAGCCTGCCAGGCTGGTAGCCGCAGTCTGCAATCGTTGCAGTCGCACTGACACGAAGACACACGCAGACGCCGAAGTTTAAAAGCCATGTCAGATCTGTTGCAGCACCACATCTGACGTGCGTCTCGAACTTTGCATTTACTTTTGCATTGCATAGAAGTTAAAACCTTTTCGGATTTTCAATTGCTTTTATTGACGCTGAAATTGGGTGACAGGAAGCCACCACGGCACTGCACCGGGTGAAAGAAAGGTGACGAAGAATTTTAGAGTTCATGAAACACTGCGTTTAGGAACTGTTCTGACATTCCGTTGTTTCCAGCTTCTGTAAGATAGTGAGAGGTGACGGGGAAAGGGGTGGTACTGTAAGAAAAGCCGCTAGTTTGATGATACTGTTGTACTAGGCATTCTAGTAGAAGTAGTCCACGTGTATGTCCGTGGCAGCTGGAGCCCTGCCATCAGTAAGTTGTACAAGTTCATGGTGGCGCCGGAAGAGATATTTATCGCAAAGCTCTTACTGTTGGCGCCGCTACCATTTCTATAAATAGATTTGATCTAATCTGAGCTGAAAATTGTAAAGAAATTAGCTAACTGTCTGTTTTTGGCGCATTAAAAAATCATTTTTGGTAGACTTCTCGTTTTCGTGGTTTATTTTTAAAATCTAACACTTTGTTACATAAAATGTAGCAGACGATGGGCTTTTGTCTCAAAAAAATGCGCCGTGTCACACGGCGCATTTTGCCTTGTTTTTGGACATAGGATGCGATTAGATCAATAGAATACCAACAAATAAAAACGCAAGCAAAAAAACGTTCATGTTGCCCCAAATTGGGAGGACATATCCCTTGAATACCAGAACTGATTTAATTTATGAAGCTTTCTACAGACATGTTAGCAAGATATGCCAACAATTTGCAACCTTTTAATTTCACCTTTTTCTAACTATCACAAAATAGTTCAAAACGTTCACAAATATTCATAAACATGAATATTTGTGAACTTTCTACCTATGCAAACGCGTAAAAATTGCACAACAAAAAGTTGAAAGAGAACTATTTAGGTTTTCAAGTGAGCTTTGCGACTCCTTATGCAAGCTTGCTTTGTATAAATCTGATTTCCGCTAGTTACACCTTAGCCAACATGACGGTATATCAGGGTGCTTTAAACTAGGTTTTTCGTCTTGTTTACATTTGCACGGATCCTAACTCGTAGAAGCCACTCAGTCTGTCTGCAAGTTTCCCATGCTGTTTTATAGCAATATTAATACCGTTTCAACGGCTCTTATGGGAAGCCGTGGTACTTTTTTTTGGGTGCGAGTGTCTTCTTACTTGGTTTTATCTCAGAGTGCTGTGGACTACTTTATACCTTCAGCGAATGTCTTTTCTGACACGGCGGCTCACAAGGCCTCACATCATCTTTTTCGCATGTCCATGCCACCGTTCCCGGACATTCTCTTGAGAAGTCGCTCACGCGCACTTTATAACAGTTTCAACAAACATTCTGAAATACGCCTTATTGGTAGGTGCCTGACTGTCTGTTACGATTCTGGCAGCTTTGAAGTCGGGTTTGGCACGAGACTGATTTCACTCGCTCTTTTTTTGCTTCACAGTCGCTTTAGCGTCGCTGATCTGATATTCATGTACATTTTTGGCTGTTTGACTGACTTTGGAGGAGTCACTCTATCTGCGAGAGTGATCATTTGGAGCTCTTGATTGCTTAGTGTGGACGCAACTTTTCGTAATTAGACGGAACGGCGCGGGTGGTGACAAACCCAAGGAGAGCAACACAACAAATGCCCGAGAGTACCAGCCTAAACGGCGAAAGATAATACGGTAGCTTAGCGATAAACGCAACAGCTGAACAACAGAACTGAAGCAACAAGGCCTGTCTCAATGTTCACGTCGAGATCAGCAACCGACGACAGAGGGGTAAGCCAAGTAGCTAGTAACTGCACCGCACGTCCACAGTTCGTGGGTAGAACAAGGGCGTCGGTACGATGAGATTCGTTGCAGTGTGCAGACGAGCCCAACGGAGGGCCACACACTACAACTTTAAGTAGGAGGGCGGGAGACCGAGCCGCCTGTAGAGAGAAAGAAAGGGGGAGGGGGAATAGTTGATGGCCGGGGAGCACAGACCGTGCTAAAGGGAAGTGGGGATGCCAAAGGAGAGGGTCGACGACAGAGAGGGAGAGGGATGAGAGAGGATGGGGGGGTCGTCGTGAGGGGAGAAGTGGTCTGTCCGAGTTACGTTGGCTGCGAAGACTCGAACTCGGGGGTTTATATCTACAATTCTTGTGGTTCGCATACCCTAAGTTGTAATGTGCTCATTGTCTAGTCATAAATATCCTAGTCCTGCTCACCATCCATAGCATGTAGTGATGTTGACTTACGATGCTCTATTATGTAAGTCGATGGTTGGTGATCTGGTGCTTCAGTCACGATAGACGCGATGCAATGCAAGTAATGCGTTCAAATCGAGCGTACCCATAAAGTGCTTGTGCCTTGCGTTGTCCTCTACCGGCCCAGCGGCGCCTTTGAGAGCATCCCTACCGTCTCCTTCGTTTGAGCATGCCGCCACCCGCAACGTGCGAGTGGCGACACGGCAGATGGCGCGCTCTCCAATTCGTCCCTGCCGCGTCGCGCCAGCACGGCGCGACGCGCGCCCTAATTCGTCTCTGCGGCGTCGCGCCAGCGCGGCGCGACGCGCGTTCCAAATTTTCTGCGGCGTCGCGCCAGCGCGGCGCGACGCGCACTCCAAGTCGTTTCTGCCCCGTCGCGTTGGCGGGACGCAATGCGCGGCAAGATTTTTCTGCGGCGTCACGGGGCGGCGCGGCGCGGCGCGTTGTTCGATTCTTCTGCGGCGTAGTGGCCGCCTTGCGCGACGCGCGCTACATTGCTTCTCGATGTTGCGGCCCTAGCTGGACGCGGCGTGCGCTCCTGGGCAGGAGTGGAGACAAAAGGAAGCGCAGGCTCGACGCTGTGCCTTCTTTATCTCCTCGCGGAGATATGAAAAAAGGTGTCCGGGGTCACCCCGGACACTTCATGCAATCAGTCTTCCCTGCCAAATGTCCGGCAAGATCAGATCAGCCTCCACACTTAAAATCTTGCAACCGCGATTTTTGTGAGAGATAATTCTGATCTAATGTTACACACTTCATCTTTGAATAATTTGATATTTGCCAGCTGTTATTTATTCCATCCACAGCGTATCATTTTAATCCGTTCTTGGAAAACTTGCGGTGTACATTTACTCATTAACTGGCCAAAAACTTTCGTTTGTCCTATCAACGTCTTTGAAGATTTTAGAAGCGTTGTTTTGATTCAGAGTAGTAGTAGTATCAATGATAAAATTCGCTGCACCACCAGCTGGGTTTTCTTTGTCCTTTTTGAACGTAACGGATCGGAAACGAGCGTCTACTCTCTTCGATAGATTGTTTGACGTTGACATAGATGAATTTTCAGATCAGGGTTCGACGAATTCATTCGTAGCTTTCTCGAACGTATCTGCACCCTCGAGGCTCGACCAGGGCTGTCTTCCAATAAATTGCTATTGCAATATATTGCAATGTGCAAAACATATTGCATATTGCCAACTCTTAAGCCTTAAGCCTTATTGCAATTCGTATTGCATTCTTAATTCATATTGAAATTCATATTGCAATATAATCCAATATTGGGTAAATATTGATTTTGGAAAACAGATATTATTCTGAACTGAAATGTATTAATCTCGTTTCATTGATAGAATGTAGGTAAAACGTGAGAAAATAGTGTTAACCTATCAAAACCCGCAACTGAATTAAATATATAATGTTTGTTTTCTGGCAGATAAAAAGTGAGATTGGCAACTGTACTGTTTGAAAACTAGTGTTTTCTGAATGCTTTTGTACGGTGTCTTTGATGAATCCTATCAAACTTTCAATCGTCACCACTGATTCGAGAAGACAACTGTACCGTGAATATTTGAAGCCTTCGTGTTTTTGAAGATGAATGAACGTTTTTGGGACGATCAATTAGTCTCTAAAGCAGTACATGGTGCTCGTTTTGATCGTGTTGCTCCTCCTCTAGAACAGCTAGTGTCAGAAGAAGGAATTTTGTTTGGTTGATTGAATTATTTTGCTATGCTCGCGAAAATTTGTCTTCGTTTCTTTATAAAGTATTGGTGTCTTGCGTTCGTGATACATTTTACTTTTTTAAAATTTTTTGTTTTTAGATAGCTATTGCAAGTATATTGCAAAGCCATTTGGTTATTGGAAAGCGCATTGCATATTGAGAGCATTACTATTGCAATATGTATTGCGAAATGAAGGCAAATAGACAGATATATTGCTTATTACGTTTTGAGCTGCAATATTTTGCAATTTTATTGGTTGCAGCCGTGCCTCGAGCTCTTCAATGAGACAAAAAGCTTGCAGCGTTACTGATTCTATACAAGTTTTGATATTGGCAACAGAAAGCTTTGAGCTCTTCTCAGGGTCTTTGTTCACATCTTCTACTTTATCGCAATATGTGGCATAAGCCATTTAATATTTGATGAGTGAGGGCAGATTAAAATTTTTCGGTAACGGAGGCTAGATAACAAAAATATCTCCAAAATTAGAGGACGCCATACTGTAGACTACCAACAGGAAAGAAAATGCAAATGTTCTTTAAAAAAGAAGAAACAATTGTTGACAAGTATCGCGCTAGCCTGGCAATGGCCTGCGGGATATTGTGCGGAAAGAAATGAGAAGTTGTTAAGAGCGCGCTGGGTAGGAGACAGAGCAGAAGGGGTACACCTTTTATGAAGTTGTCTGCTTCCGTCCAAATCGCCTTCCCAAGTTTTAGAGAGACATTTATAGGCACCACCCAGTCTGAAAGTTTTTGTCTCGTTGGAGGTTGCTGTGTACAAATTCAAAACTTGCAGTCACATAACAAAAAGTTTTTAACTTAGCTTCTGTAATGTATTTAAAGACAGATTGTTTACGCAATGGAACTATTAACAAAACATACTGTAAATGCTGTGCATGGTAGACAACATTTGCGCGCGCATTTGCTGGCACCAAACCCTGATGTTAGGGTGAATCGTTACATACAGTACCGCTATTGGTACAAAAATATTTTACTCTTGCTGACCTCACCATCGTCAGCGTCGATGCCGAATAAATTAGATCAAAGACATGAAAACCTGTACTCTTGACTTAGAAAGATTTTTCTTTAAAAAATTGATTTCTTCATAACAGAAAATTATGGCGACTCCTTTTTTGCTGTTGCAACCATCATTAATGTTGTTCTGAATAATGGAGACGCAATATTTTCTTAGAGGTTTATGGTTTATATCGGAATTTATTACCTTATGTTTTAGATGTTTATCTTCTTCTGGTGGAAATTTTAAATCGATTAAAAGTTTTGAACTGAGTAACTCATTTTTGTGTTTGATGAAGTCGTCATAAGAATTTTTTGCCAGTTTCTTGTGAGCGTTCTCGAAAATTAGTTTTGGTTTAGTGTGGTATTGTGAAGCATTCAAAATAAAACCTTTTGATGGAAAGTCGATTAGAACATAATGTTCTATATTGCACGCGTTTCTTCAAATGTGTTGAATACTATTAGGGTGACTTCAATATACACTTTCATTTATTTTCATACGGTTTTCCCGAAGGACAAACATTTTATATTTTTTATTTTCGAACAAGTAGTTTAGAAAAACCGGTCTTCAATAGAGCGAAATTGTTTTTGTTTCGCAACAATTTTCTTGCAAAGTAAAACAGTAAGTTAGACCCATTTTCCACGAAGAATATGAATAAAGAAACAGTTATCTACTTTTTTGCTGCCGTAAGTAGAAAAATGCAATAGCAATTGCTACAGAAAGCCATTCATTAACCAGTTAGACTACTAAGTAGTTTCAAAGTTGGTCGAGTTATTAAGTATATCTAATTAAACACCTGAGATTAGTGTAGCTTCGCAGTTCTTCGGCTTTGCTCTTTCAACGTTTTGCTGACGCCCACAGCACCTTTTTAAACTTGATAGGACACTACCAATTCTCTAGAACGTCTTTTAAACCCTGGAACAGCGCGTAGAGCTGGAAACATTTTTCACCCACTCCGATGAAGCATTCTGATTTGGAACAAGATTTTAATAGTCCAATCTACGAAACATTTTCTCCGATGGTTGAACGCAGACGATTCAGAATATGACCAATTTTACTGCACCTGAGTTCCAAGGTTTCAAGGAAGTTTTGGAAAATTAGTCCTTTATTAAGATTAATTGGGATGTTGGAGAAGGACGTCGGTGGACATACGCGGCCAAATAAGTACAATTGATGACGTTGGCTACGCTGAAACATGGTGGACATTGGAAATTTTTGTCGCATATGTTTCGCATCAAATGCATCACATTCAAAAGTATGATCATAAAATTTATTTTTTCTTTGTCAAGCGAAAGGTTTAAAAACTCACTTCTTCCGATGAACAAAAATATATTTTTTCTTGACTGATAAGGAAAAGTGTTTGTTTAAAAATTTTTACATGCTCGTTTTGCAAGGAATGCTTTTTTGATCATTCGAATTGTCTATCTGGTAGTATACAAAGGAGACAATTTTAGTTTTGCAAAAAGCACAAGATCTACGGCTGAAAACAGATTTTTCCGTCCCGTCAAATGAAACCGCTATTGAACGATCAAATGAATATCCTGGATCTAAAAACATATGTATATCTTTTTAATGAGTATATGGATTTTCATAATCTAGCATTGTCTGCTAGAGAGAATGAAAAATTGATTGACGATGTTGAAGAAATGCATTACAAAAAGATCATTGGGTCAAATTTGTTAATAAGGGTTACCAGCCTGGTGGGGATGACGTTCGTTTAATTCATCCGAAGAACAAACCCCAATCCGCGTTGCTTCACGCGGAGGATATCGCAAGAAACAGAAATGTTTTGTTGGATAGAATTTTTGTTGAAAATTGGTTTGGTCGTTTTTGAAAGATTATCCATATGGGCTTTATTTGCAACAAAGCACCGCTGGTCAGATAGAAGTATGAGAAATTTTTGTACTTTGCAATGTGCTTAACAAATTTGTATATGAAATGGAATGGGCTATCTGCTAATGATTGGGAGTTTTATAGTAAAGTTAAAAGTCGGTTACACCACATTAGTGAATCGGTTTCTGCAAAACGTCGTTTAGCTCAAGAAGAATATCGCGTATACAAGCGCCGCCGTTTGAATCATAGTTTTATTCGATTCGAGAAAAGTGAGGAAGAAACCCTCCCACCATGAGCCAAACTAGTTCATTTTAATAAATTGTGCTCTTGTTTTGAGTACTTCAGTTAATCGTTTAATTCTTAACTGCAAAAATAGCATACAAATGCGTAAAAGCAACTGAGTTCTATCTTGCACTTAATGCGTAACTGCTTTGACTATCTAATTAATCACGAACGAAGGAAGTAGCAATTGGTGTTTATGCTTGTGTGAAACTAAAAATGAACGTTTACAAAACATTTCTGAGTTAAATGTATACAAATGTTATTTCTATCAAAAATTGAAAAGTATTCAATATATTATATTCCCATGCGGGGATCCCGCAACCTCTTGGGCGTTCCGATTCTCATACACGTACTGTTCCAATTTGACATACCCTTGGTACAGAGATCCATGGTAAGTTGTGGGTGTATATGGATACCCTGTACAGTGTACACACTTGAGCAAGGGCACAGGGCTTGGCAGAGACCAACACGTACGACGGTACAGGCCTTCATGAGCATGGTAAGTTGTGGGTGTACACTGTACAGTGTACAGTGTAAGTTGTGGGTGTACACTGTACAGTGTACAGTGTACACTGTACACCCACAACTTACCATGCTCATGAAGGCCTGTACCCCTGGTACGTGTTGGTCTCTGCCAAGCCCTGTGCCCTTGCTCAAGTGGGAACCAGCGGCGGGATTTTGGCGTGCAGTAAGAGCTTCTTCGATTCGGTCGACCTTACTATTTTGACTGCGCCCGGAAGGAACTCGGCATGGTTAGGGTAGTAGTAGATTGGTGTCAGGCCGTACTTGATTGCCACATAAACGGCTTACCGCAGTTGGGCACATTGCATCTGAACGGATATTCGTTACATACGCTCTTTGTTGAATCGTGAGGTTTTAGCGACTCGCAAGCCATTTACCGCAATCTTCGTAGACGCAGTCATGAACGTCAGGATTCATACCCTCAACTCACGTACGGCGCCTCTTTTGCTGCCGCGCTTGTTCACCTTCTCCTGGAGCCTTCGCACCCTTCCTCCGAGATGACTTCTTACGCTTCACACGCTCCCCCAGTTTCGGGGATTCTTCAGGACTTTCTTGAATTGCGGCCTTAGACACTGGTGCGCCGCTTCCCTGCAACCCATCATGTTCGCTAGGTATCGTAGCTTGAGGCTCACTTGAACCTAGAATGCAATCCACTGGAGTCAAAGCCTCCAAGCGCGTCCTTACAACTTTCTGGTTCCTGAGGTGCAGCAATAAGCTAACTTGGACTGGCATGTACAGTCGCATCAGGGCTATTGGTCGCTGGCCCTGAAGGGACATCTTTCAGCTCTTCGTCACACCCGGAAGGGCCTTCATAAACCTGAGTATCCCCTAGAAGCTCAAGGAGGCTTTCTTTTCTTTGACTCGACGGAGGCCTCTCTTTGTGCACATGGCGAAGGCGCGCAAACACTTGATCCATGTACTCGTCATCTGACATATTCATGGGGACTTTCTCGTTGCCATCCTCATTTTGTCCACCAATTTCAGACCCTGGTCTTTCGGTTTCGCTTTCCGGGAAGTCTGGGTGTAGCTCGCGAAACAGATTTGCCATCGACTGCCCGCTAGACAGCCGGATGCGGTCTTCCGTAGACAGTGGTACAAACATAATGTCCAGTGTATCTCCTACACATATCGTCTCCACTTCCGCTACGTGCACCAAGCGCTCGCCCACGTCGGGCAACCCTGCTGTGATAGTTCCCGGACCATTTGCACCACCATTGTCACTGGTTGCATCAGGATCGTTGACGTTGACGTCCTGCTCTACCTTGGACACTCCTCCATTACATATCCCACTTCCAAACCCTGAGTTCGGCTCCGTGCTGGCCTTCGCAAAGGTGCCTTGAGGCGTCGCTTGTCTATTTGATGGGGAAAGAGATACAACGGCCTTTACAGGGTAGACGCCGGGGAATCCGGTTGCAGAGGCGATAAACCTTCCGTGCTGTTCAGAAGAACCGAACATTCAGCAAATATTACCAAGCGAAAAACGCTCCCAAACTCATAAAACGTTATATAATGTTGAAGCAAAACAGTCTTGAAAGAATGCGGAAGAGATTCAGAAGGGTGTTAATAGCGAAGATAGATTAAGCAGTCCAAGCATTATTGGGACACAAATGATGCCAATGAAAGAGTTTGACGTGGAAGATACTTCCGTTCTCACGCGATAGTAACGACGTACTGCGGGAACGATTATCAAGGATAGAATCAGGTGGAGATGGAGAGAGGTGAATGTGTCAATGAGGAACAAATCTCTAGCGCTATGACGGAGAGAACAGTCGTACTTATACTGCTAGGACATACGCCGAATGCAACAAACTCATCCATCGGACCAGAGAAAGTAAGGTTGAATTTCTAACACAACGCTCTCTCTCCCAACTATTCCCCTCCCTTCGCTCTAAAGAACACGTGAGCATGATACTGGGGCTCGTGCTCATTTGGAAAATGAGGTGTGCTTCCCTTGGTTTGCATTTTTGTGATCATGTCTCCGTGAATCTCCCCAACATGCACCACCAAGGAGCAGCAGTGAACTGTGTGAACCAGCTCGATATCTCTCACCGCAAGAGCTACTCCACGAAGAGCCAGGATGCAAGCAGGCTATTGGCTGGATAGGAATGATAGCGTCCCAACGTACACGAGAGCAGTGGTCCACTGAGACTAATTCGCGTAAATGCAACTTTTCCAAAGATAAAGATGATCATCATTGTTCCTACTGACGAGAAGGATTTAATTTTCGCGATGAGGAAACTCGGGCTTGCAAGTCAGTGCGAAAAGGTCGATCGATGACACGAGAATCCAACATTCTGCTCGGGGACTGACATCGAGCCAAAGCACCGATGTGCGTTGTCGCGAATTGTATCCAGCCTGAAGCGGTTGGTATGACATATGGGCGCAGGGAATATTACACGATCGCCAAACGGTTCTGTACCGGTCTGTAACCGTCTTCGAACGTTTAGGTTCAGAAGAAGATTTTGCGGTGTATAGGTTCTCTGTCCGGTCATGAGCGAACCATTGAGCACTTCATATGATGGACAATCAAAGCATATCAACAGTATCTATTGGCCAGTTTCCAACATGATAGAAGACTGGGGAAGACGTGATCAATAGTCTTCGTGGGCGCACAAGGCTCGCAGAAGGCTCGTTCGACACAGTTTGACTTCTTTGGAAGGCGACCTTGCCTTCCGACCGCTCAACTGTGTAGCGTTCTGGGTGCGCAGGGAGCATCGCGTTTCAATGGTGACTCAAAGGGTTGTGAGCAGGCATGGAAGTTCCAAGATGGAACGAGCTGAGCAGTCGAGAAGCGCTTCACTACGTACGAAGCGATCTCATAAGAAGTGTTAAAGCTCCTGCTTCACCTTCAAAAGATGGTTCTTCCCTACGTGATCTCATCCCTTCACATGGTTGATATCGATAGAATCCCTGCGCCAAATAATAGAGGAATGGGCAAAGGTCCGATCCGTGCAGAAAAGGAGAAAAAGAAGAACAAGGATGAAACGCATGAAACTGGAAGCTGGATGCAGAACCATGTTTACTTGATCGACTACACTACTGGTCTAACTACTAGTGAGAGAAGGTTTGTCGCAACAAGAGTTTAATGCAAAGCCTAATAACTACCTACCCGTAAACAGAGAGCCAGAGTAACCATCATCTGTGAAGCATCAGAGAAAGAAAAGAAGAGGAAAGAAGAGTTAGAGGCGATTGGGGGAAGTAGAGGAAAGAAGCTGCAAGCAGCAAGAAAGAGTGTGTTCGGGCAATGTCGATCATGCACTTTGAGAGCCTCAGCAGGCGGGCGGACGAGCACTTTGAGAGCCCGATGGGCGACACGCCGGCCCCTTTAATACAGAATGTAACCTGGTGGGCGTCATGATGGCGTCCCCTCCTACGATCCCTGGATGCGAGAAGGTTCGGCTCCATGGTGCCCGCGGCGACCAGCGACAAGGAAGGAAGAGCGAGCGCTCAGAGTGCGTGTGGTGGGGCGGTATTTATAGGGAACTGTAGCTGGGGGGGTTTCAGAGGAGAGGAATCGGGTTGTGACAGAAGGCGATGATATTGAATTGCAATGCATCTGAGGTAACGCTATGTTGCATTCAATATGTAGGTTGTGAGCTGCATGTGACTACCAATGTTGCTCCGAATGCGGCGTGCTTGAATTGGATGGAAGGAATGGAGACTGTGGAAGAGGGTTTGCTTTATCGGAAGAGAGAACGTTCCTAAGTGAAAAATTGTTTTGAAGTCCATAACAGCGTAACAGCAGCGTCTTAGTGAGTCACTTGGTTCGAATTAAAGTGCTCTTCACGCAGTAGTGTGCGATGTATGCTCAAACACGGCCTTTGTCGGAGTGGATGGAGTGCCGAGGGTGGACTGTTTGTCAGCAAAGAGCCGTCATGTCCTCTTTGTTGTGACGGAAAGGAGGGCTTTTTTGAAACCGAATGCAGAATATGGTGACACATCAAGCCGTTTCAATTAGTGTGGCAGGTTACTCTAGGCAACCAAGGAAGCTAATCTTACTCTAATTTCCTTCGTTGTGCACATCAGCATCTTATTCGGAAGCTGATGTGCGCTAACGAGGTGTTAAAATGTGTTTCAAAAGAAGATTGCCACTCCTACGTCATATTGATCCGTTTCGTTCACAAACCTTTCCTGCTATCGTACTGAAGGAAGTTGCGCGTGTGAGGCGATTATGACTTGAAAGTAGAGGCGTGAAGGGGCAAAGCTTCGTACTCACTTGGACACTTGTTTAATGCAAATGTGGGGTAGAAACGATGACTCAGAAAGCAGTGTGGGTGTGAGGGAATACGACGGTACCTGTTCTAGTCAGGGCCAACGCAAAACATGTGCTTCCCATCTCAGCTTACGGTGCTTTTACCAGTTGTGACTGGTCCGCACTTCCTCTGACAGGGGACAAAAATTCATACCAAGGGTACGCATTCGAGGAAGGCGTTGCTGATCGAAGTATGTTCCCATGGTACCAAAGGTACAACTCCTGCGTTCGTGCTATGGACTTAGTAAGTTGGATCAAACATGTTTCCATTAAATTACACAGATTTTGGGAGTATATACGTGCGAAACGCCTTGGGGGCATATCTCGATGGATGCGGCATGCATGCATCCGACAAGAGCACTGGGTCTTACGTCGACTGGAGCATGTCGCTCAGTGTGTGTATTGAAACGCGTCTCGCTTCATGTATTCAAGAACATATCGTTGTGCATGTAACAAACGGGCATGATGCGCTACAACGTCTTCTAATCGCAACATTTATTGCCAAAAGGGCTCTGTATTGCCATATCCCATGATAGAGTTGTCTCATATTTCACTCTTGTCAACTTTGCGCAGCGCTTTTTCGTAGCGATTTTCTTTTTGCAGCGCTCTCTCTTGCTCCTCGTGCCCGGTCTCGCCTAATCTGTAACACAGCACATCCAGGCCCTTAAACGGACATTCTGCATTGCTTTTCTTTTCGAAATGGTGGCGAAAATACTTCGCTCTAGGGCTCTTGAGGATATGCAATGCTCTGGTCTTCTATACTGGGCGGTATCAGGTGGAGTAGCTGCACTTGCTGAGCGAGGATTTCATCCGACCAAATCCGCCATATCAGTAACCCAATTTGATCACGGACAATCGAACCCGACATACTTGGTAACAATAACGAATGTCGATCGCAAAGCAGACGTTTTCAAGTTCGTGATCCGATCACAGCCAAAAGGAAAGCTTCTCAAGGGTGCGCATCGCATTGATCGCGAATTTCGTGTTCTTTCCGCTCTGGCTTTCTCGCCTGTTCCTGTCCCTCAGGTATACGGATTTTGTGAAGACAAATCATTGCTTGGGGTTCCGTTTTATGCCATGAGCTATGTAGAAGGTCGCATATTCAAGGACGTAAGCTTGAGTGAAGTTCAATCTGCGGCTGAAAGGGCCGAAGTATTTAGTGAAGCACTGCGAGTTCTGGCAGCTCTGAGACAAGTTGATATAAATCGATACGGACTTCAGGGGCTCAGCTCAACTCGTACCTTATGGATTGACAGACAACTCGCGACATGGTATCGTCAATATCGGGCAAGCAGGGTAGCACACGTTGATTACACAGATATTGAACTACTTTATCGCACTCTAAAATCAGAACGAAACCAAGTAACTCAGAGCGACGTAGAGAATGGCTATGAAACTGGTTTGATACATGGTGATTTTCGTTTGGACAATTTAGTCTTTCATAAGTTAAAACCGGTATGTTTGGCAGTATTGGATTGGGAGCTTGTGTCGCTCGGAAACCCTATAGCTGACTTGGCATCGTTTCTTACTCCGTATCATATGCCAAAAGAAGCTTCCTGCGTGCCAATATTGCGCTCAATGGCGTTTAACTTGCCTCGGCCATCTGGAATTCCAGAAGAATCGGACATTCTTGCCCAATATCTAAAAGACACCAGAGTTGAGAAGGACCGGGTTCTCTCGGAGTTGAGAATCTATCTGTCATTTGCATTGTTCAAGTTTGCCGCAATTATCTATGGGATACAACATCGCATTGTCCAGGGCAATGCAGCTTCCACGCATGCAACCGTTCTTGTCGAACAGGTACATTGTTTTGTGCGAGGCGGGTTAGATGTCTTAGGGATGAGTTCGAAGCTCGGTTTCGGCAAATATTCAAGTAGCGGATCCTTATTGCTCAGTAAGGTTATAAGCTTCATAACTCAAGAAGTCGCCCCTCTCGAAGAAAACTATCTTGCTCACATCCGATCTTCGAAGCGTTGGGAACCATGGGAGCCACTGGAAACCTTAAAGCTGAAGGCAAAAGATGCAGGGCTGTGGAATTTCTTCTTGCCAAAAAGTCTTGGAGGAGCATTATCCGCAGTAGAATATGCACCGATTGCCGAGATGACTGGAAGATACTTGTTTGGAGCAGAGGTGTTTAACTGTTCAGCGCCAGACACAGGTTAGTTCTTCAATGTTTTCCAACTTTCACCGCAAGTGTATTCGCAGCCAAGAAGCTTACCAGCTGTATCTTGTATGATGCGCGAGCGACAGGTAACATCGAACTTCTTTCACGATTTGGCAATGAAAGGCAGAAGCAAAGGTGGTTGATTCCCTTACTGAATGGCGAAATTCGGTCTTGCTTTGCAATGACGGAACCTGAGGTCGCTTCATCGGATGCAACAAATCTGTCGACTCGAATCGAGTCCAACGGGACTGAGTATTGTATACGAGGGCGGAAATGGTGGGCAAGCGGGGCGATGGACAAACGGTGCAAGGTCATCCTACTAATAGGGAAAGGCCCAGATGATGTCTCGAAGAACGCAAAACATAAGCAGCACTCAATCGTCCTGATACCAATGTCAACCCCGGGCGTAAGAGTGCTGAGGCCACTCATGGTCTTTGGATACGATGACGCCCCTCATGGACATGCTGAGATTGAATTTGACAATGTTCGTGTTGACATATCTGAAGCTTTGCTGCACGTGGAGGGTGGGGGATTCGAGGTCGCCCAGAGCCGTCTAGGTGGTGGTCGATTGCATCACTGCATGAGGTTAATTGGGTGTGGTGAAAGAGCCCTGGAGCTGTTGATCAATCGTTCTAGAGAGAGGTATGCTTTCGGTCAAGCACTTATAAAGAATGATGCCGTCCAGCAGCAAATAGGAGAGTGCAGATGTAAGTTGGAAGCTGCACGTGGTGTCACGCTGCGTGCTGCTTCTTTGCTGGACAGTGGAAATGTGCAAGAAACACGCCGCTTGATCGGCGTCGCGAAAGTCATTGTTCCGCAGCTGATCTCTGAAGTAGTGGACCGGGCGATACAGGTCCATGGTGGTTTAGGTGTGTGCCAAGATTCCATCTTGAGCATTTTCTTCGTTCATGCGAGAACACTCCGCATAGCAGATGGCCCTGATGAAGCTCATTTGTTGAATCTGGCGGAGATGGAAGTGAAGAGCAGAGCAAAACTATAAGATCCCCCCCCCCCCCCCCCCTCCCCCACGCCCGAGATGACAACGGGGCGGTGGAGCAATGGAACTGAGGTCTTAGATACGTCGGCATTTCAAAGAGGGAAGGTAGGGGTACTCCATATTGGTTGGTAGGATGCTCCGGGGTCGTCTGTTCGAAAAGCGGTGAAGGCACGCACATCTTGAAGGTAATTCGTTTCTGTCAACGCCTTTAGTTTCTCCAGACTGTTAGTGCCTTGCAGTTAGTCCGTAACGGAAATGGCACAGAATTAGGTACATTCCGTTCTGCCTCCTGCGGATCTGTTACTAGTGCTTTTTCGTCGACTGTCGTAGTGCCCATTCTGCTTTGTATTGGCAGAATTGTCCCAAGAGAAAGCATGATTGTATAGGGCATAACCCTTTCCATGCCAGAACTTCCTCACCACCAAGATTGCCTTGTTTCAGACTCATTCACGATCCTCGATCGCTGCCTTTGTGCCCTGCCAGAAACCTGCTGCACCACATCATCACGAGCTCTTGCCATTGACATGATTTCTCTGTTCGCCTTCATATTCTTCGTGGAGATTAGCATCATTGGCCTATGTTGCGCGACCTGGTAGCATGCTTTCAGGAATGAAAGCGTGGTAGAGGGCAGGAAACTCCCAAAAAGTAAGACATCCTGAATGGAAGTCACAAGCAGAGTGATCCGGGAAGCAAGACGGAAACTGTCCAGTACGATCTGAGAGTAGCCAACCTAAGAGGTCAATTCTGATGGTGGAAAACGGTATAGGGCGTCGTCCCAACGAAGCTATCGCTTGAAAGTTTTCGTGTTCCGTGCCTCTCAGTTGTTTTGAAGTTTGGAATTCACCCTTAACCATCCTCTTCTGAGTTTGGTGTTTCTAAGCGTAGCACAGCTCCAGACTGCTAGAGTTCACGCCGGATTGTAGCCTGCACCCACATGAACAAGGCTGTGCCAGGCAGAAAGCAAAAGCCAAGAGAGCTTCAGGATCCCTGACATTTCGTTGCCGTTCCATTTCTGCAAACTTATAGGTGATACCTAGATCGTGACTTGCTCCCAAGGTGCGCGATGGAAATTGAAGGCTCATCTAGATGTCGATCCTTTGCCTTGTTTATCCTGGCACTTGCACGGGGATTGTCTCAACTACCGATTGTGTCGTCGCGGGTGACTTCGTATTTAACAACCCGTGGACACGGACGGCCATTACAGCCGCTCAAGCAGAGCTACTTGCGGGACGCCGAACGCATCGTTCCTCCCTGAGATCGAACCGTTATTATCCTCATATGGATTCTTTCACCCAGCGGAGAAGGAAAGCATTATGGTAAACACGATCCTGTGGCCGGCCACTTCCCCATGAGCTTTGTTCATAAAAAGAAAAGACTGTTGACTCGATTCATGTGCTCGGTACCTTTCCTAGTGGTAGCGGCTTGGAACCTTGTACACAAACATATCCCTGCAGATTATGAGCCGATCTACCGTCGTACTATATTCCTAGTAAGCACATTCTACATCTATTGATCGGTTCTGATTTGAGCACATTGCTCATCGTTTTTGGGGAGCGCAAAAGCTCGACATAGCTGGAACACAAAAGAAAGAGTGTTAGCCCTCAGCGCTGGCGTTGTTTCGATTGAATCTAAGGTTGACAGAGCCAGGCTGGCAGCGATCACCAGAGGTCGTCGAGGACATTTAGCGCTCGGGTCTCAAGAATGTAACGCCATCATGGCGAAATGATGAAACATGAGACAAAAAGCGTGTGGCTCGAAGCGCCGTGTGCTTGTAATTGACCAAGGGCTCAGCGCGCCCAAGTCGTCGAGGGACGCGACACGAACGGAACGGTGAACAAGCTTTCAAGCAGACAGCATGCAAGCTATGACCAACAGCGTGAGATGAGCACATGAACAGCGCAGCACCCATGTCTCACAAGGGCGCGGTATCGCTCTCGCTGCCAACGACAACGAGAGCAAGCGGATTGACAAGACCAGTGCAACGACACAACTCGGAAGAACTGACAGCCATTGATATCTCACCGCCGCGGCGCGGTTCCAAGCTGCTCCGCGGGGTGAATCCGCTGTTTGTGGAGAACAGTGTTCTGCGGCCTTGTTCGTCGTGTGACCTGAGCTTTCTGGCAGGGTATTCGTGGATCGTTCGGCCCGGCGTGCTGCTGATATGGCGCGTGGTGATGTTGCTGTACGTGCTGATCACGCTGGTG
This sequence comes from Gracilaria domingensis, assembly GCA_022539475.1. Lineage (NCBI taxonomy): Eukaryota > Rhodophyta > Florideophyceae > Gracilariales > Gracilariaceae > Gracilaria > Gracilaria domingensis. Next base: position 121,437 of record VCMS01000150.1, on the reverse strand, counting down.
GTGATTGCGGTGTCCGACATTGCGCGTGTACGCATTCTCATTCGCTGTGTACTGCGCGCAACTGGTGTGTTGCTGCCTGTGCGTGATGTCTAGCTGTCTCTCCGTGCTGCGGGCGAGAAAAGGGTTTCAAACGCGCGAGCGCACGCGGCGCCATGCGTTTGTGCACGTCGTGGACAAGGCGTCGGTGGTGGTGCTGCAAAACGTGATGGCGCTGTGCGTGTACAACGACATTGTGGTATCAGTACGAGACGAGGTGACGGCGTCGAACGCGGCGGCGTTCAAACTGGCGCACTGGTTCAACCTGCTGCCGGTGGGGTTGGAGCTGGTGCTCGGCTGCGCCGAGTTCGAGCGCGCGTACTACGCGGCGTTCTTCGCGCTCAAGACGGGCGTGCTGGGCACGGCCGTGCTGGCGCGACACATCGCGTGGCTGCCGCGCGTGGCGCAGGTGTACGACGACGTGTGGCACGACGGCAGCAGCGCGGCGGCGGCGCTGTGCGCGCTGCAGCTGGCGATGATCGGCACGCTGTGCTGCGTGGCGGTGCTCGGCGCGCAGAAGGCGCGGCAGGCGCTGATCCGGTGCGCGTAATAAGGCGCGCCACGTCCGGCAGCGCCGCGCCGCGCTCGCGAGTGGCGCGACGGGGGTGGGGGGGGGGGGAGGGGGATCGCGCGGCTTTGGTACACGCGACGGCGGAGCGGGCCAATGATCTGTTCGGCACGGCTCGGCGGCGCCAATCTGCGCCGCATCTCGCGCGCGCGCGCGCGTCTCGCGCGGCTGGGCGACGGGCGGCGCGCCGCCTACAGTGTAAATGCGGCGGCGCCGGCGCGCACGTGCAGCGCGCCCATTGGGCGCGAGCGCACGTCCTCCGGCGGCGGCGGCGGCGGCGGCGGCGGCGGCGGCGCGGCGGCGGCGCGCGCCGTGCGCGCGCGTTGGAAGCGCGGCGCGCGCGGCGCGGGTAGCAGCGGCGCAGGCTACGGCGCTCGTGCGCGCGCGCGCGCGCGCCAATGAGCGCGCGACGCGCCAAAACGGGGCGCGCGCGCGGCCCGTTTACGCGCGTTCCAGCCGCCGTTCCACGCCGCGCGCCGCGCCGCGCGCCGCGGTCCATCTGCGCGCCGCGCCGCCACTTGCGGCTCCGCCAATGGGCGCGCTGCGGGCGCGCGGCGCGCGCGCGTGGCGGGCGAGCCGCCGAGCAGCTTAAAAACCGCCGCCGAGGCTAGTTTAGCACCTTCGCTATTCACACTGCTACTACTACTGTACATACACACTGCTATATACACGCGGCCGCCTCACGCGCCAGTCTCCATCTGCTGCTGCTGCTGCCGCCCCCGCCGCCGCCGCCGCCGCCGCCGCCGCCCGCACTCGTCGTCGTCGTCGTCGTCGTCGTCGTCGTCGTCGCGCGCGCTGTCCGAGCCGCTGCTGCCCATGTCCATCTCGACGCTGCGCTCGCGCCCCGACCGCCCGATCACCTGCTGCACCTCGCGCCGCACCGCCGCCGACCGCTCCGCCGCCACCGGGCCCTCGAACGCCAGCGGCTCGTAGCCGCCGCCGCCGCCCCGCCCTTCCCCGCCGCCGTCGCCGTCGCCGCGCCGTCGGAGCACGCTCGGCGACCCGCCCGGCCCCCGCGGCACGCCCGGGCTCTCCCCGAACGCGTACAGCCTCCGCGTGCCGGGCGTCATCACCCCCACCCCTTCCGCCGCGCTTCGCCGCACGCTCATGTAGCGCCGCTGCACCTGGCTCCTGGTCGTCGGCGTCATGGGACCCACAAACACGCGCCCGATTCGAAACGATCTTGGTGTGCTCCTCCGCATCACCCGCAACGGGCTCTGCAACAATTTTCTGCCCAGGTCTTCGAACAGCACGTCCCGCTCTCTCCCTCGCCGTCGGCTCGCTTGCCGCGCTAGGTCGTTGAGCCCATCTTCTGCATCTTCACCACCTTGTGTCTCCTCACGCTCATCTTCTGACCCATCGCTTCCGCCGTCCCACTCATCCGCCTCGGCCCGCAGGATGCAGTCCCGCATGTGCGGCACAAACGCTTCGTTGTAGAACCGAATCAGGTCGCCCCTCCGCTGTCTTGTGCTATCTTGGCCTCCCCTATCTTCTGTCTCGCCCTCCAGCAGGTATCCATAATCATCTAGCGATATGTCTCGGAACATGGTCGACGCGGGCCTGCTGCCGGGGAACGTTGCATCAGTCGTGTGGTCCATGTTGTTGTAGTGCCATATCAGCTGCCGAAATTGCAGTGGTATGTGACGAACTTTCGCCACCCCATATATCACACACAACAGCACCACGTCCACATGTCGGTTGATCACCAGGTTCCATCGGCACCACAGCGCATACTTGATCGCCCTCCATACCTCATCCCGGAGCCTCAGCAGGTCAAGCCTTCTCAACATGTCGTCGATCCTCGTGCCTGCCAGCCGGAACACCTTCTCGAAGAAAAACCCAAGCACCAATGCTCGAGCTTCGCTGTCTCTGTACAACCGTTCCGGCCTTTCCATTTCTTTCAACCTTGGCGTACTGTTACCATTCCCTTCAACCTCTTCCGCCTTTGGCCCCTTCTGTTCGTCTTCATCATCTTGGCGCGCCGACGCCCGCTGCTCCCGCACCGGTGTCACCGGCGACGCTTGTTCCACACTCACAGGTGACCCACTTGCCACCTGCCCGTCGCCATCATGCTCCTTGTCGTCGCTCACCTCTTCTGAACGATGCTCTCTACGATCACGATCCTTGGCGTACGCCTGGAGGACAAGCACTAATGGCGAGTCACTGCTCCAAGCCATCCGTTCCAAGATTCGTGCATCGCAGCAAATCAGATGACTCACCAGGCTTCGCGGAATGTCTGGCACAAGGGTACAGAACGTGTCCAACGCTTTGGTTAGCTCAAAGGGAGAAACGTTGAACGCCCGATAAGCCACCATGAACACGTGAAGGTCCCTCCTGCCGTACGCCGCGATGGTGGTTTCCCACGCAAAGGTGAGGAAGCTCTTGTGCAGTATATAGTTGTGCAGCACATGGGAGTTGAACCTTTCCGGTTGTCGACTCAATCGATCGTGTTCCTTCTCCAGTACACCTTCCATGGCTGCGAAATAAACCGCCAGAGCTTCACGCCTGTGCAGCGTGGCGTCTACGTCCGTCAGCACCCCACATAATGCCTCGGAGAAGCGTCTGCCCACATCTATGATAGCATGCAATGGACGCCCACCACCGGTGAGCCTCTGCAAAGCGTCAGATGTTGGAAACTCATTCAGCGGGCATGTGAGGGAAGATTCGTCGCGCGTCTCCGGTCGGTTCTGCGTCAACCTTCTAATCCATCTCACGGTCTTGGAGCTATCCGTGCCAGGTGTAAGAGGAACGTTTGATGACGGAGGGGTGGCCGGCAACGTGGTTGCACTGTGCGGTGTGACCGCCGCAACCGTTGCCAGAGCATCCAGCGCATCAGGCTGAGTGCTGGCCGCATAGCTTGAGAACGGAGAGGACGCCATGTTGGTGAACAACGCAGACCGCGTCCGTCGGCGCGCCGGTGTAGGTGGACGAGCTGATGACGGCGTGACGGCGTAATCGGCAGCGCGTCTCCGTCGCCGCGGACGAGGGGTAGGGCCCCCCTCGCCCAGCTCTTCATCATGCAAGACTCGCTTGGCACGGAGAAGAGGCGGCGTGGACGACTGCGCTGCTTGTGTCGAAGGTGCAGAGGGCTGACTCTCTGTGGACGATGTGGTGCCGTTCGCCGCGGACGGAGCGCCGTTGACGGCAGACGGCGTGCGCGGTGACACGACGACAGAGTGGGAGCTCCCATACGACAGTGGTGGTCCACCAGTCGGTGAGAGCGGGTGTGCCGTCACTCGCGCCAGCTGCGGACAGTGAAGGAAGATACGCTCGTCAGTGGCCAGGCAATGGGTGGTGTTAGTTAGTTGTTGTGAGTAAGCTTCATTCAAGTCGTGGCAGTATGAGTTCAAGTCTTCTGAGGATGCCGGGAAGAACGGTAACATGGCTCGGATGCGGCCGTGCAACAGATGATTGAGCGCGCGTCGATAATGCTGCATCTCGCTTGGCACGGCGCGCGTGGCACGGAATATTGCGTCAATAGGGTCTTCGGATGCGATGAACCCGGACTCTATGAGACACGACAAGAGCAGATGATACGCTTGCTCGTGCGAGAGACTGCATTCGGACGGCGACGATAGCGAGGCCTTGGCGACTAGGAAGAAAAGCCAAATGACTCGTGACATGAGCGGATGGTTGTGAAAGAGGTTCTGTGCGAGCAGAAAGCCGAACTGGCGCCATACCTGGGCCGTAACCATGAAGGCCGTGTGCGCCAGATGGACGCAACGACTCTCCGGAGGCGGAGACAAGGTTCGAGTCTGCTGCACGATGAAGCGCTGCTCCTCGGGAGACAGCTCGCCCTCGTAGTCGAGAAGGAACTCGGGCAAATGGCCCTCGGAATCCGCAACGGTGAGCAGATGCGAGAGCGGCATTTGAGGGATTTCCCTGGCACGATTTGCGATGGCGGCGATGTACAGCGCGCAGGCGGCTGTGTAGGGATCGGGTGCGGTGGCGACGGCGGAGCGGTGGATGGTGCGGGCGAGACGTGCGACGGCTTGCGGGAAGGCGAGCCTGTCGACAAGGACGTCGATACAATCGGCGCGGTTCGCCCGGTGAGAGGGGTGAAGATCCGGCATGCTTTGAGGGGGGGGACGTAGGACGTAGGACGTAGGACGTAGGACGTAAACGTAGCGACGCCCGTAGTGTGGAGGGAAGCTCGCGGAGTAAAGAAAGAAAGCAGAAAGCGACTTGTGGGAAGAGTGTTCGGGAGCGCGCTGCGATGGGGGGGGGGGGGGGGGGGGGGGGGGGGGAGGGGGGAGGCTCGCGGGCGGGCGCTTATCAAGTCACGGGCGACAGCGGCGCGGAGCGGCGAGCGCGGCTCTGGAGCGGAGCAAAAGCGGCAAAAAAGGGGGGGCGCCAAGCGCACGGCAGCGCGCCGCAGCAGACACTCCGGAGAGTGCGCTCGGCGCGGCGCGCCCACACGGCGCGCCGCGCGGCGCGCAACGCACCGCCGCCGCCGCCGCGACGCGCCGCGCCGCCGCAGACGCACAATTTTTCCCGCGCTTTTGCGCGCGCCGCCCGCGTGACGCGTGTTGGCCGCGCACTGGCCGCGCCGCGCGCCGCCGCCCTTTTCCCGCCATTTTTCCGCGCGCGCATGTGCGCCGGCAAGGACGCGCTGCACGCGCGTGCGCGCCGCGCGCGCCGCGCCGCCGCTGCATCGCTGTGCAGCTGCACACGACGCGTTGGCGCGCGCGGCGCGTCCCGCCCCGGGGCCGCTGGGGGCGCCCGCCCCGCCCCGCCGGGCAAGCTGCGCGCCCGCTTGCCGCACACATCTTCAGTGCCACTGCGTTGGAACGAGCGCTTTCGCCAGAGCCGTCCATCACCCATTCTATTATGAGTCCCGCAGCGTAACAAACGAGCCGTTGCAGCGCAGTAGCAAGCTACATCAAGCAAAAGCACGCAGCAGCGAGCGAAAGCGCCCAGCAAAGCGCCCAGCGTCGCGGAGCCGCGCCGCTGCTCCACTTTCCACCGCAACGCCCGTAACAAGTAGTGACGGCACGCTTTCCTCCACTCCCCGTCCGAGACGCGCCCATCACTGTCATTTTCGCATCGTGACCACCCCCTCCGATGCCTCCACTTGGAATTAAATCTCGCACGTCGCTTAGCTCACCACCATAGCGCATAGAGCGCTGGCACGCGGCGTTGAGCGCTAGGACTGCTGGGGGCGCCCGCCAGGCCCCCCCCTCCCCCCCCCCGGTCATGCTCCGTACCTGTTTGCTTCGCTAATCTTCTGTTCCGCTCCTTTCGAAAAAGCCCTTTCATTAGAACCGTTCATCAACTATGCTTTTGTGCGTCTCGAAGGGCAACAAAAGAGCCTTCTCAGCGCAGCAGCAAGCTGGATGAACCAAAAGCAAACAACAGCGAGCGAAAGCTCCCAGCGTCCGGACACCTCGCCGCTATCCCAGTGCTTTCCACCGAAAACCCAGTAGCAAGCAGTAACGGCAGGTCACCTTGCTCGTCGATCGACTGCCAACCCCGATACCTTCCCACACAACCCTTCTGGGCAGCTTTTTTCTAGCCTCCCCCTCATCATCGCGCTCATCACTGTCATTCTAGCGTCGTGACTCCTCCGACTCCTCCACTTGGAGCTCTGTCGCCCATCATGGCGTCGTTTGGCTCAGTGCGCTGCCACACGAAAGCTTGTCGTCCCCCTTCACCTTCGCCCCCGTTCTCTCCATACCTTCCCGATCGTTTCTTCTTCATCGCCTCGACGATCCAATGGGTGGGATGTTCGCCGTCCATCGGCTGTCGCGCCCTGGCCCGGCCCTGCATCCCACAGTCGCGTTCTTGGCTTTGTGGATTTCCATCCCGCCTGCTTTCGACCTATTCTCCTAGCACAGTTCAAAGCTTTGCTGTAGCTTACAATTTTCCTCTCCCACTTTCATGCCCTCTCTCATACCCCTCCTCATGCACAACCACACCTCACATCGAACGCTATGCAAGAAATACACTTTCATTCGTTTCAAGAGTTGTGCATACAGCGCACTTACTCTATTGACCCTTGTTGGGAGGACATGGAAAATAGCTCTAAGATTGGTGTAGAACGCAATTTTTACCGGTGCGTTCCTCCCTTACTTGTTTGCGTGGCAAGAAGGAAAGCAACGCGTCTTAAAGAGCTGTCTCCTCTTCTAATCGTTTTGTTTCCAGTTCAGAACAAGTAAATAATTCGTAAGTTCTGGGCGCTATCAACGATAGCCCAATCAGGGCCGTATTTGTGATAGACTTTAGACCAAATCCGAAAGTCAAAGTCACTCCAAAAAAATTCAGTTATTGACATTTAGTCATATTTTCTTTGATTGTTCTTCTAAGCGTTTTTGCTTCAAAATTAAACTGTAATGCTCTTGCTTTGAGATGTACAAGTATATAACGTAATATTATTATGTCAACTTGCTACCGCAGCAACTGTGGACGCAATTTTTGGGGAAACAACGTGGGTGGTCACAAACCCAAAAAACACAAAAAATGCTCAGCAGCACCGGCCCAAAAAAGCAATACATATCAGCGTATCTCAAATGCTTGCAAAAGCAGACAGTACAACTCCAAAGTAGGTGGACCCTGTTTGCAAGTAAACAGCAGAAAACAAACCAAAAAAGCACACTGTTCAGCGTCCAATGCCGAAACTTCAACACAACAACAAACAAAAAGACAACAGACAAAAACACATAAAAGCTGATCAGTGCAGCATTCAAATTGACACAAAAAAGTGAGCAGATTCTCTAGTCAACATTTGCAAAAGAATTAGCACAAGACAAGATGAAAGCAGAAGTACTCCAAACAAAATGCTTTATACATCTCACATACGGGCGAGAGAAAGACGACGCAAATATGGTCAAAATGTGCTAGCAAGCTCAACAAAAAGCGACACACTCTAACTTTAGCAATGAGAGCGATAGACCGAGCTACTATACGGATACAGAGCTAAAAAGATTTGTGGCCGAGAAAACAGACCTTGCTAAGTGCAGGCGGTGTATGCCAAAGAAAAAAAGGTTGACGACGGCAGAAAAGAAAGAAAAAAAGCAATAGTGGCACAGATGAGAGCATTCTTCGAGAACAAGGAAGCAGTCTACTCGAGTTCAGTTGTTGCCGTACCCCCAACCTTGGGGGGTTATATAGACATGCGGAGCTTGCACATACTGTACAACTAAAGCCCTACAATCTTGGACATCAACTCTCTGATATTATCGTGGCTTACTATGGGGTGTGCTCTTCACTTCTGTTCTCAACAGCGCAAAAAGTACTTCGTAACCTGATTCTAATTTTATGGTACGAACTCGCTACAAATATCTGTCGCTCTCCCATTCGTCTTTCTTCAAAGCGTCCCTCCTTTTCCAAAGTCTCGTATTTAGAAATACGAACAGCGATTGGCCGATATCATTACGCCGAAAGTTGCCATCGACCTTGGTCTCCTCGAAGTCTACGTTTCATTACCTAATTCTCTTTTTCATAATATTCACTGCCTCGTCAGTGGCTTTGACATTTATCGCAAGGCGGCGCCCAACCACTCTCCTTCCAACGAGATATCTTCGAATATATACAGCATCTTAAAATTCCAATATTCCTGCGCCTAGAAACTTTTGAACTCCTGCACTTCCTTCCATTTCAGTCTGCTTTCCACACCATCTCGCACATGTTCAAATAAAATCTGCTCTTGCATTGGCGCACATCACGTCGATAGTGGGACGACAAGACGGCATCCCAGTCATAGCGCGCTAGCAGCGTGAAATGACGGCCGTGGCGACGCACAACATCTCAGTCATAGCGAGGCGCCAACGTAAAGCGACGGCGAAGTAGCTGTAGGGCATAGGGGGGCCGGCACGCAGCAACTGCATCGCGTACCGGCGGCACCCAAAGGTAGCGTATAGCCTTATTTTCTCCTCGGCGGGCACGCCCCAGCTCGTGGCGCGTATCCTCATCATCTCCACTGCGAGCGTGCCGTAGCACGCGGGTCGCTTCTCTATCATCTTTTTCCGACGGGCGCGCCACATCGCGCGGCGCTCAATCTCCATCATCCTTTTCTGCGGCGGGTGTGCCGCAGCGGGCGTGGAACTTGCATTTCATTCTCGATGGAGATCGTAACAGAAATCGTTTAGGGGATTTTTCGAGGAGGATGGAAAACCCTCTCTCCTGCATCCGCCACCACAGTTACAATGAATATTAGTTGTAAAGAATGGTAATATCAAAATTCAAATTTTTAAAAAAGTTCAAAAATTGGCAAACAATTGATAATGAAGGCAGCGTTATTCAAAAAAGTGGATATCTTAACAAATTAGGAACTATTTAGAGTATTTGTAGTGAAAATAAATCGTAAGACTTAATTTGAAAATAATTTAAGCTTTTATATTTCGCAATTGTAGATTTGTTAGGGGCTATAAAATTGCCGCGTGAATTACTGGCCACATGTACTGCTAGAAGATACATGTGACTAGCATTTTATCACATTTGTTAGACAATCAGTCTTTAGTCATTTATTTTCCGATCAAGTCCGTCAGTCACAAATACAAACCTGAGCCCATTACTTGCATCTCAACTATTTTTTGCGTTAAATTCTCTTATTTCTTCCGACTGAAAGAAGAGCTGTCCAAACACTTAGATTAACAACTTTTGAACAGCTAAAGGTCGCGCAATTATAATACATTCTAATTACAAAGCTTCTAATGCCGAAGTAACTTTCCATGAGCTCAAAATGTAAAGACAGTTTTAGTTTAAAGTAGTACAAAACCAGCAGTATTAGAGATTGTAAGATGTTGCTTATGTTGCTTTTATATTTAAAAACACCGAACGGTTATATATAAACCACTCTTGTTTCTGATGAGAAAACAACAACATTTCAATGCATTTCTATGAAAAAAAAGAGGCTGGGCTACATTGCGCATTTTAAGCCTCTTCTGAAGACTTTGTCAAATAGCATCACTATGGAACTTCAGACGACAGTTTTGGGGCAAATGATGCTGGTGATAACACACTCAGAGAGAACGCTGAAAATGCTCAAAAGTACGAGTCAAACAGCAAAAAATTTAAAGTAGCCGAGCTGTCTGCTAAAGCAGAAAAACAAAATGCGACATGGACTAAAACTCCCAGGAAAAGGAACTCTGGGTAGGAATAAAAAAATAATATGGCTCGTCGTTTGTATTCGAAAGCCAACACAAAACGAAACTTTAAGGCTACCTGACATATACAAACAAAAGCTGCCGGCAGAAAATTAGAACGTAAAGGAAGAAGGCGGTAGAAGCTGTATTCGATGTCACCAGGAACGTAACAAGCAGGCAGGGTACCGACCGGTAGTGAGCCGGAACTATAATGCTTATCACTTCTATCCTGTATCGCAACTCTCGTATGAAGATTCTGAGTTGCCTTTGTCATAATTCCGGTTCACTGGTTTGCCTGGTACACACTAGTATATGACTAATTACTATTGGTTGCCATCGAGATGGTCTAAACACGTTAGACATGATAGAGCTGATGATAGGTTGGCCAGTACACGTGGGGCGTTGCCACAATTAGTTGGATGTCTAGTTCTAATCATTGATTATTATAGTTGCAAGCACTACTTATAGCACCTGCGTCGCCACCATTGCCTCCAATAAAGCTCCCCAACCAGGTTGACCTAACTGAGGTCTTGGCTCTAGACGTTGACGACTTCGACGATGTTCTACTCCATATTAGGAGAGACTCACCGTTTTTACGGTACGCCTATCCCACTGCGTCACCTAAAGAAACCCAATTTTACGAGCGTTTAACCGTTTTTGTTGTGTTCGACCCGTTATAGCGAAGCTTGGGGTGTGTCACGTATCCCCTACTCCGCTTTCTCTCAAGATCCTTCCACTCGCGTGAGTGCCTATTTCTTTTTCCCCATCTTCCCCACTTCATCGTACGAATCCACTAAAGAGGTACATCCTACACGCGTGGATCGCCTTCTTTTTCAACTCTCTACGCCTGTCGTGATGGTTTGGTTCCCGTCTTACTCCTGGCTCGTCGTGTCATTGCAGACAGGCTCTGTTCGCTGGCTGCCCTCCAAGGAGAAGGATCGTGAACGTCTTCGTGGTATTTTTCTCGCTCACGGGCATTGCACTACACTTCCGGGAGAATTAGGAGCTAGAAATGGTCGCAATATGCTGATAAATCCAACGCAGGGCGGCGGAAGATGACTGTGTAGAAAACGGGGAGGAACCGGACCGGCAGGAACAAGTAAATGTAGTAGGAAAGGTTGATGGCAGGAAGGCTCCAATCACGCTAAGGAATGATGGTAGGTTCCAAAAGAGAATATTGAAGACAAAGAAAGAAACGGGAGTTGGTCTTCAGAGGTTGGGGGAAGGGTCATCAACGAAAAATGGTCTTGTCCAAGTCAAGTGTTCAGAAGTAGTAGTAGTGGTGACTTGCTATGGATTCATATAGGCCCTCGTCTGCGGTCATCATCTGTGGTTCTAAACAACCTAGATGCCACAACATTCCACGGTGGCACAAAATCCGACAGTCTTCTAGCTCACCATGTGGTCAAGCCCCTATCATGTTCCACAAAATTGGAACATGCCCTAATAATTGCATAATTATGGAAGCCACTTGCTATAAAACATCTTCATTCAGTTTGTACTGTCCATCTTCAGAACTTCCATGGCATCAGCGAAAGGTGTAACGACTTCAGCTCACAATGACCGACGTTGCCAATGATATCCGTCAAATCACGGACTACGATCCTGATAGGTCAGATATTCCGCATATGAAGTCTTCTGAGTAGAATGGAGAGCAGAAGAGGCGCCCTCCAGTACTACCTCAAAGAAAGATTCCGACGACATGCGGGGAATGTTTTTTGGTGATGGTTCCGTTTCCTCTCGCATGGCGCACCCCAGCGAAAACTCGTGCAATCAAATTCAATTCAATTATCATTGGATTTGCATTTTTTGTTCTGTTCATTTTCATTAAGCCAAGTCGTGCGTCATTATGTCCTCATTGCATCAAAATCTACTGAGATTCTACTGAAATTAGTTTTTCTAAAAACTTTTATCAATTGAAAAAGCCTTGAACATGTACAAAAATTTGCCTATATACAGAAAAGTAAACGAATATTCAATAACGGAAAGTTTTACCTGGGCACATGGAGCAGCTACTACCTGATGTTGTTGCTAAGGAGGTTCAAGTGGATGTTGGCATGTTGGAGGTCTATGCAGCTGCCCCGCGCCTACCTTCGAACTATCTTCGTGGTCTCCTCGTTCGGTTGCTGTTTGCTTGCAAGCACCATGGTGTCTTGCTTGACGGTCCCTCTCCTTACCAAGGTGTATCATGTACTAAAATTGCAATATGAGGAATCAAAATGATACAGTAGCTAGTAGTTGAATCATTGAGAACCCAAGTTTCCCTGTAAGATAAAGTGATGCGCGATGGATTTCAATCGGATGAAAATTATGGACATCTATGGGATGTCAGTCGGATATCTTCTGTACATCCAGGATATCCAAATGATGGCCGTAGTACCATTTTAGATGCGCCTAATTGATGCCCTTCACATTTCCTTTGGATTCACGAAAAACCTTCCATAGATATTCGCATGATGCACGAAGATATGTCTTATGGATGTCCGGAAATCCATGGTGCACCACTTGGACATCACAAAATCCATTGAACATCTCTTCGTACATCCTATGCGTGTCGCGCTGGTATCATTTGGTTATACTTCATGCATCATCTGAGCATCATTTATGTATATCATATGGACGTCCTAAGGAGATCAAATGGACATCTTCAGATCTCATAATTGTAATATGGGATATATGGGGGATATCATCCGGACATCAATTCACCTCTCTATGTTGCTAGTGGGTTGGTAAGGCCGGTTTTGCTTATGTATTCCGTCGGTGCTTCGTTCCGCCGTAGCGTCATGTGTAGTTCCCCAATACGGTAGTGACAAAGGTCGCAGATTCAAGACCTTTAACAATGCAGGAGCGCCAGCATCATCATCCCCCAGCAAAACCCATTGTCATTGATTCATCATGGGGCGGTAAGTGAAATTGATGTCTTTCAATAAAATGTAAGGGCACTTTCGAGGAGTTTAATTTTTTCAAAAACTCACACTCATGGAAATGTCAGTGAAACAAAAACTTACTTATTTTTCAATGACGTTGGTCATGTTAATTTACTACACCAATCATCTTGTTGGCAAGTCTACTGAAAATCCCTTCAGTTTTCCCTTAACGAGTTTGGCCTGGGATCGTTACGGTACCACCACATAGCAGTAGCAACCGCGGAGCCAAACGCGACCATTTGTGTAGCAGCGATATTTAATTACAGTGTATCGGAGCAACGGTAGTGATGTGGCATCGTAAACGCGGCGAAGAGTGGTGCAGAGAGTATGGTCCAGGCCGCTTCATGTGTGGTGCTGTACTCTGGCGCCCTACGCGCCACCAAGACAAAGACAGCGGGGAGGTGAACAGCTCCCTGGCAGGAGGGGCGGTTACGGCGCGAGAAGCACTTCGATCAGAGACGCAGCACGCCGCAAACCACAGCGGCGCGGTGAACAGGTCGGCAGCGGGAGGGGTGTCGCTTCGTTCACGGTGGTGGTTGGAACCCGCCGCGCGTTGCGCGCGGCATGGGTAGTGACTCTAGACGAGCGGGTGCTGCTTCCATGCTGCGCACGTTTTATCTCGAGCGAGGTAACAAAGAAATCTGCGCCGGGGTGTCCCTGGGAAGGCAGGACACCCCACAAGAAGCGTCAGCGCAGATCCCAACAAAATTATCTTGAGAAGAAGAAACATCTCTGTTTGTCAATTTTTGGAGACACATCTAGGGTGGTATCAAAAATTGAACGTCTCTTATACTGAAATTGTAGATTTAGTTTCTGCTAATATCTTCAAAATAAATTTTAACAATATTCATGGCAGTTTTGTCAAACAATCAAAAAACTTCCGGAGTATGATGCTTCTAATCTTGTTTGATCCATCTAGTTCTTTCCTTGAAACCGTTTTTAAGTAAAGTTGGTAACTGAACTCTAATTTGACTTCATTAATGTCTGTAGAGCAAAACCCCAGCAATGGGACTCTCTCTCAAGGCGTTCGAGTCCTTGCCTTTTTGACGAGATGAACTCAGTTGTGAGCCCTCCGAACATGGATGAAGCGCATGTAAGACCGCCCGTGGTACGGGATATACCTACGGAGGTTGGGGAAGAACGGGTTCGGATCAGACAGTCCGGAGACAACCGACAAAGTGGTTGGAGAGAAGAGTACCGTAGAGCGATGTACGTCCTAGGTAGAAAGGGTAAAGTGAAGGGAAAAACATGGAGGAACCGCGGCGGGGCGTGCGACAAGCGGCAATAGACCCGGCGACGGGGGACGGGGGTTGTGCATTACGCCCACCCGTCAGGGGTCTCTACACAGAGCCAGAAGTTTTATCCCTTATGGTTAAGAAGATATCTGCACAAATAAATTGTGTCCGAAGACGGAATAAGCCAGAGGGCAACAGCCGCAAACGATCAGAATTGCCTGAATGATCCCGAGTGATGAAGCTAGTCCGTACCTACGCGGTGACCCTCCTGAGGGGGTTGTGCCCTTCGCGCAAGCGAATCTAGTTCAAGGCCGAACTCGGTTACCCCTAACTGAAGGTGGAGGTGACAAGGAGGTCACCTCTTATATCGTAACCGAAAAATTAGTTAAACTAAATTCAATAATCTGATGCACGTCTGAGCCGGTCCACACAGGTGATGCACGTGACAACCCGCGGCAGCGGCCAGAAAAGTATCCCACAAATATTCGGGGACATGTGTGAACACACCCATTCCTCCACACGCGTACACGCGACCAGCAGCAATTCTTGCCACGTCATAGCCGACTCCGTAGGGTGCCATGCATTAGTATGACCGAAAAATATCCCATCCATAGGCCATTACTCATACATTCCGAATACTCGGAATCATCCTTACCAATAATTTATGATTACCATCCCCGTTACATTGGCCTAGCACGATTTGCTCTACAATATCATAAATCAAGTTTCAAAAAGTGAGAATATGGCAAAGATTTTTGCTTTCGTAGACATAATTTGACCTGTTTAAAACCATTTATCCAATGGAACCTTTAGTCTACAATTAAATCCGAAAGTCAATAATTTCAAAACATTGGAGCCAAACCAAGTGAAACTAGTCTCTATCAATAATTGATTTTCTACCTCTTAGTTTCCAAAGTAACCATTTTACACAAACCACTAATAGAACCAGTGAAGAGCTAGAATTTATGGTTCCACAGTACTAAGCATTTGAGGTTTTTTCTCTAATTCTCAATTTGCACTTTTGACGTGGTTGTTCAAAGATACTCCGAAATGTCATCAGATTCTATAAAAAGCTTATTCTGAAGTATTTTAATCATTACCAGAATTTTTGGAAAAGTAAAACATGTATCCGCGTTATGGGAGTTTTGCAACCCCAGCCTACATGAAACTTAGCGATGTAGTGTTTTGAAAACTAGTTAACACTACATTTAAACACTTTTTGTTTGATTTAATCCAGAAATTAATCGAAGACTATTTAAATGCTTTAAAAGTACATTACGCACTGCTTTTTACAACGCACTTTTATCAGGGGGTCTCTTGAAAACAAACCCCCATGCGCCTTATTGATCTTTGATGGCAGATTTTAACATCATTGGTAGAAATACATGTCTGTAAGACCATCTATGTAGTCTCCCTTGCGGCGGTACAAAACGCACTGGTCAGTCTTCGTGGTTTTCATGTTAAGATCTTCTACATGATGTGTTTGACAAGCTAAGAACCAGTGAATTCCATTTTGTGCTGTGCGATACAGAGCTTTACCAGCAAGGATGATATCATCATCGGCCAGTTCCATTTCTGCAAGGGGGCATAGAAATATTTTGCACTCAATAGTTGACCCTGCCTGCACGTAAGCTTGTGATATGTCGCGAAGGTACTGCGGGAACTCTCGCATACATGCCGCAAGACAAACAGTGAGACTCTGGGAAGTCGCGTAACTGTGGAAGCCTTCGTAGAGATTGAAGAGGAATGAATATGAGAATAATTATGGGCGACAAAACGGGACTTCTTGACTTCATTACATTCTGCGACTTTGCAAGCATCAACAAATCGGGAAACATAAATACGGTGTGCTTCAGGAAAGAATGATAACTTTACTACTTCAAATTTGCGGTGTGTCATGTGTCTGATCTCAACTCCGTGCTTCAGAACTTTCGCAAGAATCTAGCGAGCGAAAGGCCTAACGACAGTCGATCGAAATATCTTACGACACTTGGGAAGCTGAACGACGACTGTCTCACCCTCTATATCTATGAAAGAAAGCGGTCCCTCCCATTTCTCTGATTTGTCGCGGTACACGTATACAGGAGAGCCAGCGAGAAGCTTACGCAGTTCTGCACTGGCCTCTAATCTTTCAGTCCATGGTCATGTTTCAGACCAAATGCGATACATTTTGCCGCGTGCTCCTTCTGTACGGCGTGCGTAGCTGCATCCAACGCTCGTGCACGTCGAAGCTGCCTATCTGCAGAGCTCTTCCTTAAAGGACATGGTAGAACTCTAAACACTAGCAATGTTGGACACAACCCTTCTGGTCCAATAGTGTCATTTACGATCTTGACAGCCATTTGCAGGCATTCTTCACTTGTCTCCGATCGCGAAATTGAATCTCTAATTTTGGTATATGCCACGCGAAGAGGGAATTGATAGCGATCCACATGCGACATTGTAGACGAAAATTCTATAGAATCCTCAAAAACTGTGCCATCATCTGCGGAAGCGATTTCCGCCAACTTTGGCGAGACAAGTTTTGACCCTTGGTCAACCTGAAGAAGTCAGATGGGCCTAGATGGGCACGGCTCCGACACCAGAGAATTGTCTTCCACACAGATTCTGATGTCATGTTTTTCAAGAATTGCGCAGCATTGAAATGTGTCGCTTAATTATCCATATGTAGTGCAGGCCGGCTGTTGATATACATCTGGTCTACAGCCACAACGTGATTGAAACGCAGTTCATCTGTCCCGATATTGAATTTGGAGCGTCGGGGCTTAGAGGCACTCTGAAAGCAGACTTCGCATTCGAGAAGGATCTCATCTAGTATCCTTCGAATAGAGCTACCCATCTTGTCAGAATTGGAACGCTTCAGAAGGTTGAACAACGCTCAAACAGAAGGATGATCAAACACGATGAAGCTTCCCAAGTTCTGCTTCATTATGCAGTACAAAACCCATGTCTTCCGTTCTATAACGGTTTAGAAGGAAGTGGTTCTCCGTAGTCAGGTCCTGCTCAGCATTCCTAAACCTTACCATTTCGTCGGGTGCTGAAAACCAATCCGTTGTCCTTCATATCCTTCGTGCTCAACAAAGAGGGTACTTTGTCACTCACAATCTGGAACCCGACGTCTATAACGAGGTAGAGGCCCTTCAAAGGTAGTGGTACAATCGGCGTACCCAGGTGAACATTTGGGTGGTGTATGTCCGCTGTACGTCTGAGATAGGGGTTCATGTGACCATATTATGCCTGGGTTGGCCCAATGTCGTATATAAGTCATATCTATATCGAACATGTGTCTTGTAAAGGCCTAATGCATGTCTGATGATAGAAAATGCAAGGGAATAAACAAAGCTAAATTTCTTAGATTGGCACTGTGCCTGTTGTCTCTAGCAGAACCCATTGTCATTAAATCATCGTGCGCCGGTAAATGAAATTGATACCTTTCGATAAAATGTAAGGGCACTTTTGAGGAAATTAATTTTTTCAAAAAATCATACTCATGGAAATGTCAGTGAAAAAAAACTTACCTATTTTTCAATGAAGTTCGTCATATTACCTTAGTACACCAGTCATCTTGTCTGCAATTCTACTGAAAATCCTTTTAGTTTTCCCTTAACGAGTTTTGCCTGGGCGTGTGCGAATACTGCCCATAAACCAACCATGCGTAAGGCTTAGATGCGACAAACATACGGCATATCTCATATTTTGGTGTAAGACAGGCATAGAGTAAGCACTTGAACCCTTCCACCAGGCACAGGCAGTACAAATGTCACCCGAATGATCACCAAGGGTACCAAGAGCTTTCGTTTGGCCCTCAACTCCGAGAACAAACCGACGTGGTTCGTGATTTATGCTCATTGTTACATTGAATTCTTCACAATACGCTCGATAGTGGTCATAGAACATTACAAAAGAACGGTTTGCGCATGAATCAATAAGAATATTCTTAAATCGCTGCGTTTCGCCCATGAATAGAGCGAAATACATTGTAGCCATTCCACACCCTAGATCAGTCGAAAACGTTCGTCCGTGAACGAAAGCTGAATTCGCGAGGTAAGCTTAAGTATTCTTGAATAAAGTATCAGCCTACGCAGCAAAATATACTACGTTTTTGTCCTTCTCATTAGATAATTGCGCATTCTCGATGTCCTTGGTTGTCCATGCAACTCCATTGAGCTGCTCACAGATGTACGAAACGTCTTCTACACTGATCATAGCAAAAGGATGAGAGGATTTGAGGCCATTGGTCGCAGCACGAACTTCTTCTGGAGAGTGACGCGAACGGGCTCTATGATCCTGACCACAAACGTAACAGCCCTTCACTCCCTTGATCTATCTAGAGGATCATCTTCAAGGACGCTAGTAACGTTGATACTGGTGGACTGAGAGAAAACAGTTCCGTGCCTCACCGCTGTATCGTTTGCTAAGGCTATATAATGCTGTATTCTTGGATACATTCTCGGCAAAGTAGGAACTAGAGGACCTTTCCTCGTGAGACACGAAAGTTGCTATACGGTTCTTTGCTTCCTGTGCAGTTTCTGGAACACGCTCACCCAAAGATTGCTGCACTCCATCAATACCGGGGGAAATTACAAACTGGTCACGAACTAGGTTTTCATGCTCATAGCTGAATGACAACTCCTTCTGAACCGCAGATAGCTCAAAAGAAAACGCAAGAAACACCTCCGCTTCACCCTTCTCAGTATCCTCTTTCATAGCTTTCGAGAGCTTCATAGTCTGCCTCTGCAGCAAGACGCGATTACGCTGTTCTTCGCTCGTGTAAAAGTTGAATATCTTTTGACGAATCCCGTCAAAACTGTCACCAGGTCTACACACTCTCGAATAATAAGACAAAGCATCTTCCTTAAGCATATAAGGAGATCTTCGGCCTTCTCTTGCTCAATAAGACGGCGTAAGCGGAATAAAGTCTCGTACAAGAGAAATGCAGAAGAAAGATCTTCATTGCAACGATGACTAAACTTGTCGCTTCCTTAGTAGGCTCTAGTAAGAGCGTTGATGCCGACAGAATGTCCTTTGTCACAATATTTGTGAAGTTGAGAAGTTATCAGAGGAAGTGGGGCACCTCTAACAGCTTGAGTCTGCTCACATGTAGCTTAATTACCTTGCAGAATACGAGCACCATCAACGCTTACTCGATTTGCCGTATTGTGTTGACGATGAGATGAAGGTGCGCGGAAGAAAGAGGATGTTGACTAGGTTCAACTCTTTCAACATCAAGTTGTCGTTGTGTATTTACATCATCAGTTACTGGCGCAGTGTGGTTTTCTGTCCTATCATCAACCTGAGAGGTTTGATATGCTATGTTCTCAGTCTTAGAGGGCCCATGTTAACCGCTTCAGGTACAAAAGTCTCATGCGAAAGGCACTAAACCAAGCCCTAGCCCTTGGGAAGAAATGATTTCTCGTCACATGTATGTCATGAGACAGTAAGAAAGCAGCCCAACTTTGTGCCATCTGCTTTGTCATTGCTTCAATTTTGTGGAAGCGGTTCTGAAGGAGTGTCCCGCACTCCCTTGGACACGGCCAAAAGATTTTCTTATCTCCGGAGATTGCTCCGGAGATAAAATCACCCTCCACCCCTGAACTGCGCCCCTCGCCGCGCCGTCTGCGCTCGCTGCCGTGCGTCTGCCGCGCCGTCTGCGCTCACTACTACGCGCCGCGCGTCGCAGCGCGCCGCCGAAGATAATGAGGTCGCGCGCTTCGGCGCGGCGGCAAAGAGAAGAAAGTCGCGCGCCGCGCGCTGCGGCGCGCGTGAGGAAAAGGAAGATGAGGTGGCGCGCCGCGCGCTGCGGCGCGCCTGAGGACGATGAAGTCGCGCGCCGCACGCCTCGGCGCGCCTGAGGCAGAGGGCGATGAGGTTGCGCCCCGTGCGCTGCGCCGTGCCTGAAACTGAAGATGGTACCACTGGCTCTGTACTGGTGTTGCGCCTCTCGCGCTGCTGTTCCTCTGCATTGCTACGGACGGGAATGGACGCTTCTACTGTGAACGAAAGGAAATGGGGGAAAGCGCTGTGGGACACTGTTGCTACCGCTGCTGTGGGACTGTTACTGTTCTGGAAGTGGGGCTGCGGCTACTGGATGATTGGCGCGCCGTGTGACTGCTACTATGATAATGATGTTGAGGCTCCTGATATAATGGCGATGACGCTGGCGATGCGCTGCACTATGCTGCGGTTAATTTACGAGGCATCTAAAGCGCACGTAAGCAGAATAACTAAAGGCAGGAAGAACGATTGGGACCGAACATCATGGCATTATATGGAACACGAATATAACCTACGAAACTGATTCAGGACCTAAAGACATATCATCACTGACCAACCACCGACCTACATAACGAAGAGCCGTGCGCTGACTTCATTACATGTTATGATGGTGAGCAGCACTAGGGTATTTAGGACTAGACGGTGAGCAAGTTACAACTTAGGGTATACGAACCACAAGAATTGTAGATATAAACCCCCCGAGTTCGAGGCTTCGCAGCCAACCTAACTCGGGCAGACCACTTCCCTCCCTCGACGACCGCCACCATCCTTGCCTCTCTCGCCTTTCTTCCTCCCTTTCCGTCGTCACCAATCTTCTTTCCTTTGGCAATCCCACCTTCCCTCAGCGCAGTCTGCGCCTCCCTGCCACCAACCTTTCCCCCTACATTTCCTTATTCCCGGCGGTCCGGTCTCCCGCTGCTCCCTATCCAGTCGCCTTGTGCTGCCCAGCATTGGGCTCGTCCGCACATTGCGATCATATCTACATCCCCGTTCCCCCGGACGGACGTGGGCAGTGGTACGCATTGCACTGGTTCCCTTCCTGTCGTCACCTCGCCTGGTTACTAGTTTTATGGTGGTATCGACGACAGGATCGAACGCCTTAGCCCTGCCCATTCTACTGTTCCGCCGACAGCCTTGGTGTGTTGTTCTGTTGGCACTGCATTCTGTCGTTGTGTTGGCATTCGGCATCGAACGCCGAACCACACTCTCGTTTAATTACTCTCCCCGCTTCCTGTTAGCGGAGAGTTTCTACTATCTTGGGGTTATCGTGTCTGCTCCTGCAGGCATCTGAGCTACGTTAACTTGTCGCCCCTTTTGGGCTGGTACTCTCGAGCATTTCTTGTGTCGCTCTCCTTGGGTTTGTCACCACCCGCGCTGTTTCCCCCAAAAATGGCGTCCACAAATTTGATGTTGGTGAAGCGTTGCAGTGCATTCGATCAATAGCGATTCACATGTAAATCCTGTAGACTTCAAAGCATCCAGCATGCTACTACAGTATTTTTCAACTTGTTGTAAATAGAATTCTTTTCCATCGGCCGTTGCATTAAGAGAAAGTGGGCCTGGATCATCTGCTTCATACTCG
The DNA here is from genome assembly GCA_022539475.1 of Gracilaria domingensis. Taxonomy (NCBI): domain Eukaryota; phylum Rhodophyta; class Florideophyceae; order Gracilariales; family Gracilariaceae; genus Gracilaria; species Gracilaria domingensis. The sequence goes on along the minus strand of VCMS01000150.1, from coordinate 100,231 downwards.
GCTGTCAAGTTGTCAGCTGTTAGCGTTGGTGCCATCGGAACGTCATTCGTTTGCAGAGTACTTTCCATCGATGGAGACTTTGCATCGCTGTGAAACATTCCTGGGTTCGGATATCTTCCGTAGTTGTATTTAAAATGTTAAGTATAATTCGTCGTTGTTGTTTAGGCTAGTTCCATTCCGATCTCAAAATCTTTCTCTATAACGCATCAAAAGTACACTACATATATACGTAATCAAATTGTAGTACAGATCACTTGACATACGCAATCGCGTATATTCATCTTTATCACCATAACAATTCACTCTCATTAGTCCTTCAAACCAAGTGACCAAAGCATTTTCCGCTTTTGTAGTGTATTCTGCTCTTCTTTTCATCCTACACATCCCGATATACGCTTCCAATCAAATTCAGTGTATCCATCTCCCTCTCCTCCTGAAATATACCGCAATCGTCTATGCAGATAATTCATAGTGGTCAAGCGTGATATTGGCTTGCACCTCTATGTCTGTATTAAAACATCGGTGTCAGAAGCGTCCATACAGGGACATTGCGCGTATGTTCAAAAGTCGGACATGACTACGAGCCCTTTGCAAAACCAGAGGCATAAGAAGAATTGAGGTATACAGCTATTGAGAACAACTTTTTGCTTGCATGCAGAGCATAGAGGAGTTGAATCTATCATGCTCATGCCTACTTGAGAAGCTTCCGTATCTGAAGAATAAGTTCACATACAATCTCAATTTTTTTCGAAGTAAGTCAAGAAGAGGATCATAGAAAGAATCGTTCTATGCTCTACCAGATCCTTATCCAGTCCGCATCAAATGAAGAAAACTGATATATTGACGGTTCTTTTTGAGGGGTTTCTATTAGATCTACATGTGCTTTTCGTCCTTTTAGGCGCGTGAATAACGCGCGCGTCCTCATGTAGATCGCGCACCTCAGAACCCCCGCAGCTAACTGTGAGCTCCGAGGGTATAAGAGGAGGACCTGGAACAATAAAGCAACGGCCTCTGGCCCCTTTCTGAAAGAAGGACGGAGGCCAGATGGGGGAGCCCAGTTTTTTCATGCTGCTTTTGCCGCGGAGCGACCAGACCGGCGGTGACGAGGCTCTCTGCGCGAGCCGCCCAGCACGCACAAATTTTGCCTTGCTACGCTAGTCACGTGTTCAGAGCCTTGGTCGTCCAATATGTCTACTTCTCAAGACGTTCCGATCTTTGAAGAAGCTAAAGACCTTCTTCAGTGGCGACGCAATTTGTCGGATTGGGTCGACAATATCAAGATTGGTGAGGAAAAGGGTCGCGACAAACGCTGGAAAATAATTTTTACTATTCTGGGTCGTTTGTTGGTAAAACACGGTCTTCCATCGGCTCAGCAGAGCATCATTGAAGAGGCTCTAGCCAAATTTCGAATAGACTTTCGTCACAAAGATAAAATTAAAGCCGTACTGGACATTGTGGACTTGGTCGCGGTTGATCCTCCTATTTTGATGGTTAACCGGCTAATAACCTCTTTCAATAAGGTATCTAGCTGCCGACGCCCCAAGAACGAGAAATTGATGACTTTTGTTAATATTTTCTGTGGAATAGCATCACAAGACCTTATTCATACCATATTTGAGTCTTCTCCACATATCGGGGAGCTCTTGGCGGTCACAACTGATTAATAATGCCAACATTTCCGAAAACACCTTGCGTAATGCTGTGTTGCAGCTTCTCTCCCAGGCCCAATCACGCACCGAGCACGCTCCAGCCATCGTAGAAGATATATTGGTTCTGTTTGACGTCATGAAAAAGATCCGAGGCATTTCTGACTCCTTTTGGTCGGGTGAAAATTCCTGAAGCTTTGGACTTTATGTAAGCAAATTGTCAAGACTACCGGGGGAACTTCTAAGAGGCTTATATACCATCAAATCGTTGTTATAAACCATAGAGATGGAGATAATAAAAACTCGTTGGGAATCCATTCGGGAGATGAAGATGGAAGACGAATGCATCACACAGCTGACCAGCAGCACGTGCTCACGGAAGAGGTTGAATCCGGCCTTGAGCGGCGCGTTGATGGTCCGAAAACGCCATGCAAAGGAGATGTTGTTGCTAGGGCTAGGATATGACATGTCGGTGAAGACCCCATCTCTTGAAAGCGAGAGGAGCATATACCAACAACAAGCAGGGGAACTACGGGAGAAGCTTCTACCGCTCTACGCAAAAGGGTGTGGGATTCGCTCTACATGGAGAACATCCAGAAGAAAGCACATATCATTTTCCGGGGTCAAAACGCGTGAAGAAGAGAACAAAACCCAAGACTTGCTGTTTAGGAACGTTCTAAAGCTAAGAAGAAATTATATCTAGTTGTTCGAGAAGATGTATTCATGGAAAAGATTGCGGAACATCTTGGAGCCGTATTGGATTGATATATTAGGTATAGCGATACACGGGATCTTGTATACTCCCGTATAAGAGCAATCGATGAAATCCGAGATACGTATGTGATCGATTGCGATACGAAAGTCTGGGAACGCGGTAGGGAACGAAAAGAATGGGGAGTGGACGATTATCACGGGATAGAAGACGAGGAGGATAGTATCTGAAGTACATGAACACTTTATGTTAAGAATATTACGTAGTAGGAGTATCATGAATATGTGCTCGAGGGTTACGATAGAATCCGTTAATGTAGAAACGGAATTGCCAGTGAAGGGGAGGGAAAAACGGCAGGGCAGGTTAATTTTGGCGAATAACATGTATAAAGCTTTTGATTGAGAAGAATAAGATAAGCACGAGCCAAGGAGAGACCGTGGAACAACTAGATTTCATCCTCGACGTACTTTCCTCCTTGAAGTACTTCGATGGACCTTGTGATCATGCTCGTCGTTGGTGGCTCAACGGATTAATATACAGTTCAGAGTCTCATCAACGTTATCAAAGGGCTCTGTCACTTCGAAGAAACCAACGAAATCGAGCTCCGATCCGGAGATGTCTAAGGTCTTGTCCTTGACGCGAAGCAATGCAAATACTTTGCATACCCACGCCATGGAAAACATACAGTTGGGAGAGGGTGTTCCGTTCACGAGAACTGTGGAGAACCTAGAAAATTTGGAAGGTCCGAAAGAAGTCGTAGCCAAGATGGGTTCACATAATTGTACATCGGGCTTCCTCAGTCTGATGCATCGAAGATCCGGATTGTAACCATCCAGCGAGGGGCAGAACCCGCTAAGAACATATGCAGAGTTAACGACAGTGATTCTGATGTCGTGAGGGTTCTTCAGTTCTTGAATGGCTTCTACACAAAGTATACGGAAGTAAGTGAGAGCGTCGGGAGATATTTTGTGCATGAATTTTAATGTGGTTCCCAGAATAGTTCTGCCGGAGCCGGAGAAGCCACATGTGGATGCGATCGTAGATACTTGTCAGCTATGATGATTTCAAACAGTGAGAAGGAGTTACCGTAGCTAACCAGGGCCGGGAAGCGGTTGATTGAATGGCAGCCAGAGTTGGAGGAGACAGAAAATTGACTTCTGACCGCAAGGGATTGCAAGTAGTCCTACGACTCTTGAATGGCGTTAACCGCTTTCTCATGATCTGTAGTTCGCCTTAGAGAAGTTGGAGGATAGTGGTTCTTGAAAAGAAGATGAGCATGTTCGTACACGGCTGCATCCCCAAAGTGAAGGCCTCCGTATCGCCGTATGTCTAACATGACATGGTCGAGGAGGTGGAACTAAATCATACGAAAGTTGGAGGCTTGGTACAGTCCGAGAATGGGGACTGTATGAAACTTGAAGTTCTTGATCATAGTTTACAATGCATCTATGTGATGCTTCGTTCATTCTGGAGTGATATTGTAGCGAAGAACGTTGTTGACGAGGTCAACGTAAGATGTGAACACGATGGTAATGCAGTCGGAGGATTCTTCCCTACAACAGCTGTTGAAAAAAGCTCCAATGAAAGAGAAGACCATATGAAAGGAACGGTGGACTTTGACTTCCAAAATACCTTTGATACTGTCTGTCGTGAAGAAACCGTTGAGATATTTTCCTTTCTCGAATGTGGAGAAGTAGATGTGCAGTCCGGGTGCCGGATAAAAGTGCTCAATTTCGGCGAGAATGGCATTGGCGTGGCTTAGAATAGAGGTTTGAACGGTCTTGAAAGACATCGGGTTTCCCTGAGAACCAGCAGATGTGTGAAGTGAATTGGGCTGGAGGCATTAAATTGAGGCTGCTTTGATGAGTTCGGAGATTCCGCGATGAAAGTTATGAAGGGGCTCGAAGGAGAAGATTGAGAAAGGAGTGAGCAGTTCGGAGAAATTGAGCATAGGGAATGATTCGAGAAACGACTTGTAAGTGGATACGAGGTGGATTACAGCCATTGACCGGTCCTTGCCATTCGAGATCTGGGGGAGAGTAGAGCCTGTTCAGCGTCGGCGAGTAGATCTTGGTGTTTCTTTCTGGTTGCTGAGGTGTGTGAAACGGTTCGCTCCTTGAGAATGGGTGGACATTTGTAGAGTTGGGAACGATTGATAAGGCATCTATGACAGGGCTTGTTTGGTTTTGTGTCGTGGAGGACAGCGATAATGTCCTTTTTCCGTTATGTTAGCGATGATATGCTGTCCGGATGCATTCCGGAGGGGGAAGCCTTTCGTGCATATTTCGTACAGAGGTTTGAGGATAGTTTCGAAGGACTTCTGGGCAAGCTCCATGTGCACAACGCGAGTTATGTTCGACGGCAAGGGGCCAATTTCCAAAGAGTCGGTGTCGGTGAAGGAAGAATCGGAGGAGAAAAATGTGAAGGAAGTGGGAATATAGCCGACCAGAGTGTGGTGATCTGTGATAAATTTTCAGCGGAAAGAGTTCTTGAAGTTGTGAAACGTAATATGGAGACGGCATGATGTGACAGAGGAACTCTTTAGCGTGATGTAAGAATTATCGGAGTAGAGTTGAAACATGCCGATGTAGGAGTGTATACTAGTAGTGGTGGGATCATGCCAGATGGCTCCTGGGTTTGGCGAATATGCGGTGTGCTGTTTGAGAGCGGGAACGACGTCTTATCCGAGCTTGTAGGCCAATGGGATGCGCGAATGCGTCGGCTCAAGTGCAGAGGCGTGGTGAACTGAATGGAAGCTGTCGTTCTCATGGGATGCTAGCCGAAGTTGTTGTTGAAGGAATTGAATGGGGTCCCTGACGTAGAGGGTGGCAGAGAACTGAAGGTCGTTGTCGTGAATGGTGGTGGAGGTGAGGCCGATGGAGCTCACAGTCTCTTCGAAGATTTTGGAGTGTTGCTTGAGACACTCAGAAGGGGAGGTGATGGAGGTCTAGAAAAGAGAAGGGGGAAACCTGGAGTGCCGGAGAATGTTGATAAGCTCGTCGCTCGTCTGCCGAGCGCTTCTCGAGTTTCGTAGCAATGGAGAAAATGCATTTGACGAGATCTTGAATGTCATCACTCTTGAGAGGATGGGGAGAGGGCATGACCGGAACCTACGGAGAGAGATTGAAAATTGAATGGGGGATCTGGTGTAACTAGATGTACAGCGTCAGAAGAACGTATGGAGAGAGCGAGCTGCTGTTCTTCATACGGTTCGTTAGGTGCGAGTGCTACATTATCGGACGGGCGGTTGGAGGGAGAAGAGAGAAGTTGTTTGGCACTGCTGAGCCTGCGACGTCTCGTTTGGGGGGAAGAGGGAACCGCAGGGGGCTGTAGGGGTGAGAAAAGGGTTTGGGTCATGCCGGAGCCTGCAACGTTTCTGACGTTACGCGAGGGAAGCGATGGAGTTTGTCTGAAAGGCCCAGCGGGGGGGGCAACAGATGTACATGATGCTGTGGGCGGGAGGGGTTAGTTGCGACGTTGGAGGTGAGGTGCAGTTTACGTGGTTTACGTACATCACCAGATGTGTACGTCGAGGAGGGAAGGAATTAAAAAAAAATGAAAAGTAAAATTTCTAAATTTTTGAACCCATACTTTGCGGCCGGCGTGAACTCTAAACTAGACGTAGTGCTGTACTGGAGAAGTCAGAAAAGTGCCATGGCAAGCCCGACCAGGGCGATCAGTGCGATATAAGCTCTGATGATGGCCCTCCCCGGCGACACATTATCTTCCAGATCATGCGAGTTCCATACAGGTACGTGAAAAACGTAACGGTTTCGACTCTACCTGCGATTTTGTTGCGATCCAGTTGTTTCTGATCTAGTTTGACGGAACCGATTTACGAATAACGAGCGAAAGACTATTTTCCAGATCATGCGAGTCACATGTAGGTACTGTTTCGGTCCTATCTACGGTTTTTATGTGATCTAGTTCTTTTTAACCTTGTTTAACGCGAGGGCTTACGAAGAGCGTGCGAAAGTTGTATGAAGAACCAGCCCACATGTGCGCGCTCGTAAGCTACGTCGCTAGTTAAGCACTACGAGCGATTCGAGTGAGAAATGTACTACATTTCTCACTCGAAACGCTCGTAGAACTTAATGAGCGAGGTTCTAATTACTAAGTGCGGTGTTCCAGTTGTCGCTTAGTGACTTTTCGGTCTTCCATTGAAATCAATTGGAAACTGTGGCACAGGGGGGCGTTGAGTGCAGATGGTAGAGCAGTAGACCGCTAATGTGTCGCATTTTTGGGACTGGAGGGCATCTAGAGGTATATAACACGAACGTATCAAGAAGGATTTCGTGTCTGTTATCTGAATACTAACTGTGTGTCTGATTACTACTTCTTGCGGAGTCTTGGTTCTTGAATAGAAACGCCAAGGTGTCCTTGGATACAAGATCTGGAAGGTTTGGAAAGATAGAGAGATATCGCATTGAAAGGGTTGCGTGTGCGCTATTGGTACCACCTCTGCGTCAGTGTATGTTTCTTTGCGATGCCGCGATGAAAATGTGTGGATGGTGATCAGGACTGAAAGAGATGGAGAGATAAGAGTTTCACGTATCGAGCAGAAGTTTCTTGGTTGCATTGAATATGGCTACTGACTTTGTGTCCGTTTACGGCCTTCTGTGGTGATGCGATCGAGGTACGTGGACTGTGTGAAGGAAGATATTACATGCAACAGACGGTGAAAAAGTAGTGAGGATGGGTTCTGGGTTTCATCCTGCGCATGTTTTGAACGTTCGCGATTCGAGATGGAGCTCAGGGCGTAGTGCAACCTGAGCACCACCGCGAATTTCAAACCCTCAAAAGGCCCGCAGGATCAGACCCAGAACAGTAGTACTGCGGCAAATGAATGTTTCAGCCCTAGTATTCCCGGAGGCTCGCTGCGTTCGTTCCAGACTGATCCGTTCTGTGAGCTTCTCGTGTGGTCCTTTGGAGGACCATCCGAATGGGCCCCCTCAACTGGAGCAGTAGCAAAAGTGGAGGCCTTGGACTACGGTTCGGGCATCTTTCATACTTTCGAGTTTTAGATGTCTAGTATAAAGAATAGCTTATTTTAGCATTCCTCAGAATCATTCAGTAGTCGTAGTTTTCCATCGTTTTTTTCCAAATGGGAACTACAGAAAGTGCAATTTAACATATGAAAAACTAGCATTTCGAAACTAGCTTTTTTCGACTGCTAACTAGCAAAACCAGAACACAAACGTTCCTTTCGCTGGCAAAGCATACGAAGTTCTTGAGATGCAAGAACAATAAGCCATTTTTCAGCCATACAAAGCGCCATATAACGACAATATAGAGCGACTAAGCAATCTGTATGCTTATCTTCTTTGGGATAATTGCGTTGGGAATTTGTGTATTGTTACTGCGTTGACCTACACATATGCGTGACCTACATCTTTATATTTTCACCTATACGTGCTATTCCAGTGCAAATCTACTAAACTAATACCAGAGCTTTCAATATAGAGCAGGTTAAAATCAACTATCATGTGGAATAGACCTGTAACTCAGTACGCAAATTGTACTCCAGTACTACCTGTGATCTAAACTTGCTTGTAGTTAAAACTTCAGCTGACAGGCCTCTGTCCGATTGTTTCGTAAAAGTTTGAAGTCTTACAGAGGCCCTTCAGGTGACGTGTGACCTACAAACAACTATACATTACACGTAGTAGTAGAGAATAGATATCGTACTGAGTTCGTACAGTTATAACTTCATTCGACATGATAGTTGATTACACACTATAGGGTACTGTACATTGGAATCTGTAGTATTTTTATAGTAGGTTTGCAACTGCGGAAGCACATGCACACATAATATGGCGCACGTATAAACATTTAGGTCACACATATGTGTAGACCACTGTAGCAACAATGCACAAATTTCCAATGCAAGTCTTAGCAAAAAGATAGGCCTATAAATTGTGATCACACTCACAGTCATTCCCCCTTTTTTTTTTCTCATCGTATTCTAAACAGCTTACTAAAACGCCCCAAGGTCTGCGTCTGACATGAATTAGTGGCAAAGACGTAACGTCGGGAATGCGACAGCAAGACATCACCACTGGTGATTCTCTTACTACGACGAACAGGTTTCCAAAGTTATATTCTGTACTTCCTACAAAATTTCTTTTTGCTTAAGCACTGTGTTACCAATTATGGAGAGAGCTACTAGTGTCCTATAAAATAGAAAATTCATTTGCGTTTGTTTTAATTATCTAAAACATTTCGAGATCATCTTTCCCTTGGTTTCGATATGCAATGCAGAGATGCAAGAGGCCACGAAAATTCTGAACATGTTAGAAGAAGTATTGGTGTAGCTCACCAATACTACCGCTTAGTAAGCATCTTTTAGTAATCTACCTATGCCAGTGTTACTCTGTTGCTCTTAATGGGACATTGAGAACACTAAAAATAGATTGCTTTTTATTCAAAAAAAAGTCGAGCAGTAGAACAGTACACTCAACTTGGCCTGCAGAGCTTCTGGAGTGAAGTGGAACCGAATCTCAATTTGTTTGGTTCGCCTGTTCACCACTCCATTTCGAGCAAGTTCAATGCTGCCCTGGTTGTCAACATACATGGGAGTTGGTTCAACCAGCAGCTTCATAGATCCGTCTGCTTCCATGCCAATCACGCTGCCAATGCCGTTCCAAAGTCGCCTAAGCCATATCGCCTCCTTGATGCCAGAGCACAAGCTCACGTACTCAGCCTCTGCACTCGACAGAGCAACTACCTCCTGTTGACGAGACGACCACGAAACAGCACCACCGCACATCATGAACAAGTATCCGCTAGTAGAACTACGGCTCGCAACTTCGCCAGCCGAGTCAGAGTCCACATAGCCGTGCAGTTGCATATCAGTGCTGGAGCCATAAGTCAACCCGAACGTGGTAGTGGCATTAATGTAGCAAAGAACACGCTTGACCGCCGTCCATTGAGTGTTTCCCGGCTTCTCAACATACTTGGCCAGCTTAGCCACAGCATATGAGATGTCCGGACGAGTTCCCACAGAGATGTACATGAGGCAGCCAATCGCCTGACAATACGGTACATGCGTGAGCACCTGCTCCTCAACAGACAAGTCCACACCGCACTCCATAGGAGTGTCAACGGGTTTCGACAACTGCATGCCAAATCTCTCCAGGACCTTGTTAGTGTACGCTGACTGCGTCAAGTACAGCTCTCGCTTAATTCTGTCTCGATGGATTTCAAATCCAAGAACCATGCGAGCGTCTTTGAGGTCCTTCATGCGGAAACGACTTGACAGCTCTGCCTTCACACGTTCCACGGTTTTCATGCTCGGACTTGCAATCAGCAAGTCGTCTACATACAGAGCAATGATAGCCAAGAAACCCAGTATGATCACGGTGTAGACACACTCGTCTGCGTTATTCGGCTTGAGGTGCATTTCAGCAACAAGGAAGGTCTATATCTTGGCGTGCCACTGTCTTGGTGCTTGTCTAAGCCCATAGATCGCTTTCTTCAGTCAGCACACCAAGTTCTCCTTTCCCTGCTGTGTGAATCCCATTGGCTGCTCCATGTACACTGTCTCGTCAAGGTCACTGTTCAGAAAGGCAGTCTTCACGCCCATCTGGTGCAAGTGAAAGTCTCGTACGGCAGTCACAGACAAGATCATTCGGATATATGTGAACTTCACCACAGGTGCATACGTCTCTGAGAAGTCCACACCCTCGATCTGCAGGAAGCCTCTTGCAACCACACGAGCCTTTTAACGCACTGTCGGTTCAGCAGATGACGAAGCCTCATACTTCTGCACATACACTCACTTGGGCGAAATCAAATTGCTGTCTGCTGGCCTTGGCACTAGATCCCACGTGTCATGCTCCATCAACGATTGATACTCACTCTTCATCGCCTTCTTCCAAGCTTCGGAATCAGGACGTGACAATGCGTCAACGTATGACGAAGGAGTATCATCACTGGCTGTAAGGAAAGCACTGGCACCACGCCACCATGAGGATGTCGTTTTTCTCTGAAGTGTGGATCTACGAAGGGGCTGCGTCTCTGTCACTCCTGGCTCATCATGTGTGTCTGGTGTGGTGTGTTCATCCGTACTGGCATTCGTGGTACTCTCGTGAGAAGCTGGTGCAGAAGGGTCATTTTCAGAATCATCTGTGGATGTGTCAGAGGTTGAGGCTTCAGCAGCTCCCGACTTGTCGACCAAGTCGATATCCGCGTAGTCCTCGTGTTCAGAGTGCTCGTCACTTTCAGTTCCAGAGCACTCGTCAAACCTCACATCTCGTGACACAATCACCTTCTTCTTCTGGCTGTCCCACAACTTGTATCCGTGGGAGCCTGAAGTGTACCCAATCAAGATGGCTTCCACTGCACGCTCTTCCAGCTTCTTCAACTTGTGATCAACCACATTGTACCAGCAACGGCTACCAAACACACACAGATTGCTCAGATCAGGCTTCTGTCCATGCCACAGCTCAAGCGGAGTCACGTCACTCGGAAGCGCTTTGCAGGTCACTCTGTTGCGCACGTACACAGAAACATTCAGAGCCTCAGCCCAAAAGCTTTTTGGCACATTCTTGTGATGCAACATCGATCTGACCAAGTCCATGAGTGTGCGATTGAACCTCTCGGCAAGCCCGTTCTGCTGTGGATTGTAAGGCACAGTTCGCCGATGCTCAATACCGTACTACGGTATTGAGCATCGGCGAACAGTAGTACTGCTCCAGTTCCTCGGAGAACCGATTGGACAGGTACTCACCACCGTTGTCTGTGCGCAAAGCACGCAGCACACTTTTACGAGCTGTGATAGTAAGCACCCTCCCGCCCATCTGGTTCTCCACAAACCTGAGCTACTTGATGAACATCCGGAACACCTCAACCTTCGTCTTGAGCATGTACAGAAAGCAGTAGCGGCTGCGGTCATCGATGAATGTGACAAAGTAGTGCGAGCCTCCCAAGGACTTCACGTTCACTGGACCCGAAATATCAGAGTCTACCAGGTCCAGTACGTGTTCAGCTCGTACCCCCCTTGCTAGTTCTAGGGAACGAAATTAGTTTTTCCGAACAGAATTGGACCGCACAAAGCTCAGCAATGTTTGTGATTTCAAAACTTTTGTTTATGTATATAAAATATATTTATATGCGGAAAAGAAGGAACATGCACAAACCCAGTGAACTACGCAGATATACGTCGGATATTCATCGGATTCTTTGGATTTACTGTGAGATAGTGCGCGTGAGCGACTACTCAAGTGAATGTCCGGGAACGGTTTTGTTCGAATGCGGCACACGGGGTGTAAGGCCGTGTGGGATGCCGAGTCGGAAAAGACGGTCGTTGAAGGTGGGGAGTAGTCCACGGCACTCTGTGGTGAAACCGAGTACGGGGACACGCGCATTCCAAAAAGGGACCACGCGCCTAGCCAGAGAGCCAGTGCAACGGTACTGATATCGCTGCAGCACAGCCTGTGCAAGTCTTAAACAAGCTGTGTTCCTACAACAACTTAGGATCCGTGCACGGAAAACAAGACGAAAAACCTAGTAGGAAGCACCTTGGTTTACTCTCATGGTGGCCAGAGCCCAGCTACAAGAAATAAATATCTAGTCCGGCGCCGCCACACACGTGTAGTACCTACCGATCGGGGCGCACTAGCTGCCTCCGGCATACACGTGGACTACTACTACTACTGTGCCTACCACAAAAGTTTCATCTGCCTAGCGGATTTCCTTACAGTACCACCACTTCTCCCGTCGCGGCTCACTATCGTACAGACCCCCCTGCATAGCTTGTTGTCCTTCCTCGGAGAAGGAATCGTCATAATATGCTGGTTCCGTTTCTTGATGTGGCGATACGGCTGCAAAGCACCATTGAGATGACCTCCGAAATGGAATCACAAAATGGTTGTGTACACAGAGAATACTCCTGCCGAACAGGGCGAGGCTCCACGGAGGCCCGTGAGAGCGATGTCAACCCGCGTTCGGCTTACGAAAAGGAACCATAAGGATCAATCTCACCGATTCGGTATGCTCCTGTCAAAGGCAGCGTCTGAAGCAGATCAGGCTATCTGGATAGGGTAGGAGACAGAGACACCCAGGTCCGTTCACGGGAGTGATTGTATGGGTTAAGGACGACTGCAGGTTCAATCACTCCCGATCGTCCGGTACCGGTGCAAGCCTCTCCTGACGGCATTGTGCTCATGGTTTGAGCGTTTGTACAAATGGAGAGACGGTAGCACCAACACTGAATACCTTCGAGTCACGGGTGTCGAATTGTATGCATGCCCAGGAGTAGGGGAAGCAGGAGCTTGCTCGTATTGAACGCCGATGCGGTAATATTTATAAGTGCGATAACCGTAACACCGGTTTGCAACTGTTAATCCGGTGTAGAATAATTGTCCCTGGGGCTCTTCAGTAGTGCGCGAAGCCGTGCCATCGGATGAATGACAAATGCGTGTTTCTTTCATCTGACATCTGCGCTAGCCCCTCCACTGGCCGGTTGGTTAGCATGCTTTCCGGTGATCGGTTGAATACCTTGGTACACTCGCAGACGTACAGGAAAGCTGATCACCGTGGCGGGGCGCCATGGCGAGCATCTCGGTCCCGTAAGGACCACCAATGCAGTCTCCGTGCTAGGAATTAGTAAAAACCGCGTCAACACTGGCGTAGGGTGCCCGACTACCCTCTCCTGATACTTCGACGCGGTATAAGTATACCTCTCAACCTTGCCTACTCCTTCTTGTCTCTTCTCTCCTCATCCCGTCCGTATCCGGCGTATCCCTTCTCTTCGTCCTTCTTCTCCCTTCTTATTCATCTTCGTCATCTTTCCTCATCTCGTCCCCATCCGGCGCATCTCTTTTCTCTATCCTTTTTCTTCGCTCTTAATCCGTTCCGGGTCCTTCGTCTCGCCATGTCACAAGTCAGAGACCATTGGGTCAGTCCCGATGCGGTGTTGGATCACCGCCATCTTCCGGGTCGTGTCCCTCTTTCCCGTCGTCGCGTCTGCATTCCGTATCCGGTCGATGAGTACGTTGACCTCAGCGGCGAGTGGTTTGACGCGACTCGTTTCTCCGCTATACCGGTTCGTCCGACTATCGAATATCTCACTGGCAAAAAGCCTCTCTGCGATGATTCTTGGGAGGCCTGTTGGGGATACATGCGCATCTGTATCGACGACGGTAATCGAAATAACACCGTGCACTCCGTTATCGGTATTCCCGCTGACATGCTGTGGGTCCGGTGTCCGCAGGAGCGTGAGTATCAACACTCATTAGCTGTCATTCTTCGCCGTATCCGGGAGCAGTACGCCGACCAATCCGACACCCCTGCGTTTCCTCCCCAGGACCATGACCTTCTTGGTCTTATCGCGTGGCCGGTACCTTTGGATAAGTTTTGTCTCATCTCCGAACGCGAGCGCTGGGGTGACGATATTGGCGACAAAGCGCGTATCCGAACCGGTCATCCGTCTTCTTTGGCTGGCACAATCAGGAGTTTCACGATCTACTACGTCCGAAGCGGCAGGGGTTGTACCTAGAAGTCCCTGCGAAGGAGCAGAGATTCGCCGTCTCCCGGTATCTATGCGTGCCAACGTCAACCATCGCGGCCTATTATACAGGAGTCATGGTTACCGATGGTCGGATGCCGTTCTTTGTTCGCACCGTACTCAAGGTAGAGTGGGCCGTCTTGGCTCTCTTTTCTTTTCTCTACGCCGCGAAGCACGGGCTCCCGATGCAGTTGAAGTTCCACGACTGGCGCCTCGCAATGGATCCCGATCTGGAAGCACCGACAGGACGGCTGTTGCGACTGCCCTGGGAGCTGGTGTGCTTTATCCGTGGGCTCGGCGTACAGAACATCGTGAGGGGGACCGAGTATGAAGCGAGAGAGGCCGATGGGCTCCTAGACTACGTGGTGTAGATCGATCAGGAGAAGACAACGGAACCGGGGATACCTTTGGTACGACAACGAAGCAGACTACTTTCCCGATATTCCCCGTCATCCAGCGAAGCGCAACGATGGGAAGGAATACCATAAGAAACCACCGTTCTTACAGCAATCCGAATGGATGGGGGCACCCTGCGATCGGGCGCCTCATTACTTTCCGCAAGCGGCTGGCTTTATCGAGAAACGTATCCTCGGTGGTCACATAATTCATCCAGAGCCGGAAGAAGCAGACAAAGAGGACGTTATCATTGTGTCATGCTGTCACGCGTTCTCGTTACGTTTTGGTCACGTTGGTCACGTTTGTGACGTTCTTAGTGACTTTTTGTCACGCGGTGTGAGCCTTCGCAACGTGATCCATGCGCCGTGTCGGAAGTTTGGGAACCGCAACGGTCCGGTTGGCTTTCTGCGGTTCCGGAGTTTCTTACTATGCCGTTCCGGAGTTTCCTACTTCCGTGCTCGGCGTTTAGTACCCCTCTTCTTAGGTTGCGATGCGTCCTCCTGAGCCGTTCGTCGGAAGTACCGTTCCACAAAGTTGTGCGGGATATTCCGTATCGGTTCCCACGTAGGCTTCTTGAAGCCATACCACTTCGCTCTTACGAGTTCCTCACCGTCTCCGGCTGTACCGTGACCGGTGACCTTCTCCATCACCCATTCCTTTTCCGTATTCGTATCTGGGTGAGGTGTGGCCGTAGTGAGGTCCGGTGTAACCGGGATCGGAGTTTCGGCGGTACCGTCGTCAGCCGGCGTGGGTCCATCCGGTAACGGCGTGGCCGTAAGCTCCGAGTGCGGTGCTTGTGGACGAGCGTCCATTTCTGTTTCGGTTATATCATTTACGAGTGTATCGGCCATGTTATCCCGCTCTTCAGAAATATGAGGGACAGCCGATGCGGGGTTAGAGTCTGTGACCTTGTCAGGGGCTTCGTTCTTCTCGGAAACTGCAGAGGGCGCCGCCGTCACTCTGTCAATACTAACAATGTCGTGTAACCCGTCAATGTCAAGGGTGACCGTGGTGTCGGTAACACGAACAACCTTGTACGGACCTTCCGACCCGGTAGTAATTTCTTGACGATATCCTCGTACTCAGTAGAGTTCTTCTTCCGAGGCGGAGCGTCCAAGTAAACCATATTCCCTTCCCTAAAGGTTGGAGTGTACCGTATCCGGGAATCAAAGGGGGCTTTGTAACGCTCTTGCGCTTTGCCTAATTTGGTGTAGGCTAGCTTGATTAGTTCCGATATGCGGGCTCGTGTTACACCACGGGTGTCTGCCGTTGTCGGGTGGAGAGATGCCGTTTGCGGAAGGGCTGACGTAGGTTCGTCGAGTACAATCCCGGGAGGGTGCTACGTGAGGGAGAGTCCGAAAAGTGTGAATCTGGTTGAACGGTGAACTTGCAGGTTGTATCAGTACCTCAACGGTAGGACCAGCTTATCCCAGTCCTTTTGGAGCTCGGATACGTAATACCGCAAACGGGTTGCTATGACCTTATTAAACCTTTCAACCTGCCCATTCGTCTGCGGGCGATACGCCGTCGTGAAAGCGTGCTTAATAATACGACTCGGAATACTTGGCCACGAACTGTGGGTCGTTTTCGGTGAGAAGAAAGGTAGGAATCCCGTAAGGGTACACCCAGTTCTCGAGAAAGGTCCTAGCGATATCAGTCGCCTTTGTGTCGTAATCCTTGGCAAAGTATGTACCGTATGCCTTTATTTGTCTGGATTGATTATCTGCGTTTTCACGTGCAATTGGGGGTGTAATGTTTACGCACGAAAGAACCCCGATAGTGTAAACAATAATCTAAAAATTTGTAAAAAGTTATCTGGAGGTATCAATAAGAACAATATAATTAGAAAGTCATGCAAATAGATATTTTTTTACCGAGAGCGGTACCGCCCTAGTGAGCTTAGTGAATCAGGCCGTTATTACTAGTATGTACTTCTTCCCTCGTCCGGTTTTAGGCAACGGTTCGAGTATATCCATTGCCAAGAACTCGAACGGACTGGTTGCCCGGAACAATTTCAAATATTTCTGATTCCTGAAGTGCGTTCCGCTCACGGCTCGGCATAGTCTACACCTAGAGACGGTCTCAAAGACGAGCAGCGACATGAGCGGCGACTAGAAATCCCGACGTAGGGTGTAGTATATCTTGATCGCTCCGGGGTGTCCAGCCAATCGTTGGAAATGAGCGAGTTCAAGTACTCTAATCAGTAGAGATTTTAGTACGACTCTCTGGACTGCTCCGTCAATCAGTGAGATTCAGCACAGTATTCCGGAACGGTTGTAATCAAACTGAGACTTAGGGTCTCCCACGGAATCGGCTTTCGCCTTGCAGAAGGGGTCCGTCGCCTGAGCAGCAACAAACTCTTCAACCGTTATCGGGGCAACGTCCGGTCGTTCCGGAATGGTTGTGAAAAAATCTAACGGTTCCACGTCGTCGGTGATTGTTGGCCAGTTGATCAAGGCGTTCTCGATGATTTCTACGTTCACGAGTACATCCGCCACGGCGTATTCAGTGTCGGTGTCTATCTCATTCACAGGTGGACACGGGATTTCATTCTCCAAGGGCGTTTCGTCTTCTCCGTCAGTCAGCATCCGCGAAACTGCATCGGCAGAGAGATGTTTAATACCGGGTTGGTATTGCACCTCGAAGTCGAACTAGGCGAGACGTAGACGCCATCTCGCGAGCCTTCCCGTAGCATCGGTTATATTCAGGAGCGAACGCAGAGCGTTTTGATCCGTTCGAACAATAAACTGTTGCAATTCCAAGTATGCCCTCAGGATACGCATGCTCCATACAATGGCCAGGCATTCCCGTTGAGAAGTACTGTAATTCCTCTCCGGGGCAGTCAATGAACGGCTCCAGTATCCGATCGGGCGGTGATCCTTTTCATCCTTTTGCTGTTGTAGCAGGGTACCTCCGATTTGACGGTCAAAAGCGTCCGTATCCAGGATGTAAGACTTTCCGGGTTTCGGGAGGGACAGAATTGGGGGAGAGGTGAGCTTCTTCTTCAATTCTTCGAAATCTTCCATATCCTCTTCCGAAAACGGTTCGAGGTCGACAGGTTGGTTCTTCTCAAGCTTCCGGTTCAGCGGGTTGGAAATCCTTGCAAAGTTCGGCACGAAACGTCTGGAGACATTTCAGAGGCCTAGGAACGTCCGAAGCTCGGTCTGTGCCCGTGGCGGTTCAGCTTTTGTCACAGCGTCACAAGTCTTCGACGCAACCTTGAAACTTCCCTGGTCGGATCAAATGTCCCAGGTAATCAACTGCTGACTGGAAGAAGAAGCACTTCTTCAACTTCAGTTTTATTCCGGCTTCTCGGAGTAGATCAAGTACCTTAGCCAGGTGTCGGTAGTGATCCATTACGGATCTCGAGTAGATTATGACATCGTCGAGATACACTATAGCACATTGCCAGCCACCCTTACTCAGGATGACATCTATAGCTCTTTGAAACGTCGCAGGGGCGTTCTTCAAACCCAATGGGATCCGAATAAAGCGGTAGAGACCCAAATGGGAGGTGAAAGTAGTTTTGTCCCTATCGGGCTTTTCTATTTCCACCTGCCAATACCCAGAGTTGGCGTCAAGGGTAGAGAACACTCTCGCGTCTCCCAGGGAATCAATGCATTCATCTATACGTGGTATCGGGTAAGAGTCACGAACTGTAAGGGCGTTAAGCTTTCTGTAATCGATGCAGAAAAGCCAGGAATCACCCTTTTTCAGGGCGATGACCACAGGGCTAGCCCACTCTGCCGACGAGGGTCAATGACTCCTTCCCTCAACATCTTTGTGACCTGCTCCTTTTCCCATTCTCGAGCCTTCTCACCAGATCGGTAGGGAGCTTGGTGCACTGGACGTGCATCAGGACTCAGCTCAATCCGATGTTTCGCGGTCAAGATTGTTCCTAAGTGCCCGTCCCACATATCGGCGTACTGGGAAAGCAGCTGAATGATCTTATTCCGTTGCGGCTAGTACTCTTCACGGATTTGTACTGTCGATGTCCAGTCCTCTTCCGGTGGCTCGGTCTCGGGTGTTGTACACCCCTTCTTAGAGTTGTTGACGTCCTCGTCGGTCTCAGTTGGGTTTTGTTCGTGACGAAGAGAAGAGCTGCCGTTTCTGATTGAGCTGTGCCGATTACGGTGTTCTTTGATAGTAGAGTGGGAAGGTCGCTCAGATTTGCCGCCAATACATAGAAGGGCCGGTTTGGGAGGACTTCTATTATTCCGTTTGCGAGCAGCTGTAGGTTCCGGCGTACGGTTTGAACTTCTTTTGTAGGTATACCATTCCGCATGTAACGGTTTGGACATCAGGGGAAGTACGGCAGCATGGGCCACACAAAGCTTCTGTGATACAGTTTGTCTCGGGATACGGGCAGGTAATGACTGTCAGTCACGAGAGCCGTTTCGGGCATCAAGAAGCGCCACGGGTGGTGAGTTGTAGAACGAAACTTTCCGTTCCTCAGAAGATCGCTTTCACATAACGATCTATGAACGATGTACCAAAAGTACAATCCACTGCCAGGGTTGAGGATACGAGAAACCGGACCCGAACTTTCTAATTACCGAGTCGGATATTCAGTGTTATTATGCCAAGGATAGTCGTCGATCGGTTCGATGCGTCCGATACACCGAGCGCACTGATGGGTAAGAGCTGAGATTCCCATCCCGGAGATAATGCGCGAGTATGGACCAAATTCGATGATGCTCCGATGTACAGGACACTGGTAGCCATCCTCGTTAGCATGGGCTTGTGATAGAGGGGGGTCTGGACCTTGTAGTTCTGACTCCTGAACAAAAATATCGGTTCGGAAGTGTCGGTATCGCTGTTCAACACTTCATAATGGAGTCCTGCTTCCACAGCGGCTTTCCGTTCAGCGGCTAGGCTTTCATTGAGACTGTCATCTGCGACAGAACGCGGCGTCTCTACTCGTTTTGCTGAGCATTTTCCTCCTTCTCATGGGGATGAGCATGGTCTTCTTCCATGATAAAGGCCGAACGACGGGGACCTCTAGCAGCTGGTTGAGGACTTCGGAGGATCGGAGCGCGGCTGACAGTGCGACTTCCCTGGCTTCCGACATTACTGGGGCGATTTCCCTGGCTTCCAGTAATTGGCATCCGACGGCGGAAATAGCCTTCATCAACACGGTGGGAGTAATTCTGCTCGTGTTTCTGGAGCAACTTGTTCTGGATGTCGGCAGGCATCCATTCGCTGTATGGGCGGGTAATTGACAAGTATAGACGACATGCTTGGTTCCGGTTCGGGTCAAAGGATTTTCGTGGGGTATAGTAGGCCGAGTACGGTGTTGAGGGAACCGTACTCTGACCCATTTGGGAAGATGAAGCGGTACTAGTAGTTGGTATCGACAGGAAGGAGACGCTAGCCGAGGGCAACACTGCTAGTGCCTCTCCAGCCTGGTCCGCTACTGTCCCGTATTCCGTACTAGTGTCCTTTTCGGTAAGGAGCGCTCGTGTACGAGATTTTAGTGCATCACGGTCTTTCTCAATCGTGGAGTGGGCCTTCTTTCCGCCACGGTGAGTATCTCCTAGGCCTTCTTCAAATAGTACCAGTTGCCTGAATCCGATCTTCGCGTGAGTTGCAGAGCAATTGCGTACCGAAGCCAGGATCGCAGATAGCAAATCTTGCACGAACATCGCTTTCAACCGAGAGTCGGTGAATATATTATCGCAACGGAGATTTTTCTTCCACAAGCGGTCGGAAAATTTACTTTCCGTCATCCCGGAACTCTGCCGATAGGTAATGATATCATGATACGCTTCGGAGATGACTTCATCGGTAGCGTAGGTCTCCAGGAGATGATTTACGACCTCCAGATAGAATCGTAGAAGCTCATCATCCTCATCCGAATCCACGGCTCCTGACTCGCCCGAAATACGGTTCTTGACGAGCTCCAAAGCCGAGCCGGGTGTGAAAAACTGAAAGAGCCAGACGGCGACTCCCTCATGAACCCAGAGAGGTGAATTGATGTCCGGATGATATCCCTCGGACAACCCATATTAGAATTACGAAACCTGAAGATGCCCATTTAATCTCCTTAAGATGTCCATATAATATACGTAAATGATGCTCAGATGATGCAAGAATTTTATCCAAATGATAACCGCCGGATACGCATATGATGTACGAAGAGATGGCAATCGGATTTTGTGATGTCTAAATGATGCAAAGCGGATTTCCGGACATCCACGAGATATATCTTCGTGCTTCATATGAATATCTTCCGAATAGTTTCTGCACATCCAAAGGACATGTAAAGGGCATCAACTAGGCTCATCCAACGGGGTACCACGGCATATCATTCGGATATTCTGGATGCGCGTAAGATATCCAACTGATGCCCCATAGATGTCCGAATTTTTCATCCGATGGACATCCATTGCGCATCACTTTACCTCACAGGGAAATGAAGTTCTGGTTGCATGCGGTTTTAAACGCGCTGAGGAACTTGAGAACCGTGATAGGATCATTCCCACTGAACTTCTCGGGAATCTGCAATCCCATCCGCTTAGCGGACTTCGCGACATTCCCGGCCACTCTGGCATTGTACTTTCCGGAAAGGTTCATCAAGCGGTAGATCTTAAAGCTTAAGAGCTCGGCGAACTCCCGATTGTTCGGTTTGATTCGCCGGATACGAGAGACATCAGATTCGTCCTCCGTATCACTGGACTGACTCGTGTCAGAGTCAGAGTTCTACGATTCGGAATCGGAGTCAGAATGTCTATAACGACCGTAACGCGACCCTCGACGCCTCCTGTTACGGTTTCTCTTTTTGTTACGTTTCTTTTTCTTCCAGTCCGGGATGACGTTCGACGTGTCCCGCCCAGTCTCCTTACTGCGGAGGAGGTCATCCGGATTCGGTGTCTGAACTGGATCGGCGTTCGACATGCCCCGCACACGTTCTTGACTATGGAGGAAGCCGATCGAGTTCGGGTTTACCCGAAGCGTTAAGGGGTTCGACGTGCCTCGAATAGTATCTGCTTCATTGAGGAGCCCTTCCGTTCTCAGATTTCGAGCGACGTTCGACGTGCCCACCGCGATCTGCCCATCGCTTGGGAGGCTGCCCGCATTGAATACTTCATCCCTCGTGGGTTCGGCGTGAGTTGCCCTGTCGGGGTGACCAAGTTGGTGCACCACTTCCATTGCCGGTTGAGGTTGAGGGTATGTTCCAGCACGCAGTAGGCGGTGCCTGCGGAGTTGGTTCGCGACTTCACTTTCCACAGTTTCAACCATCGCGTCGGTTACAACCGAAGCATTCCGAAGAAGGGTTGACACAGTTTCCACGATTACAGGGAGCTGCGTTTCAATACTGGACCGGACTCGTTGTTCGAGGACACTATCAACCTGAACAGGCACACGATGAGGGAGTTCCTCCGTCAACCACCTCTCTAACTGGGGAAGGAGGGAGGCAAAATCCGAGACGGTTTGTGCGTCTGGCATAGCTGATATTGCCGATTCGGGGCCTCGGGCCTGCACATGAGGTGCTGGTCCAGGGTGTCCTCTTCCAAGATCCGTGTTGGGAGGTGCTTCTCCGGTGCGGCGGAGCAAACACTCCCGGTTATCCAGTTGTGGCATAAGTCCAGGCGGCTCACTGCGGCTATTATTCGACGGCGGAGGCGGCAGGGAAAGCGCAAGTGGGTTCGCCTCAGCTCGTCGGGTACTTTCGCGGGCCGAAACGTACTTTGGATGAGCCAGCTCGTCAAGCCGAGGGGACTTCAACTTTGAAGGCATGAGGGGTAGTGCAGCTTTTAGGCTACTTCTTACTCCCGAGACGCCGAATACGGGTCTGTTCTTCCACGAGAAACCCTTCTAGGTCGGGAGACCAGTTGTGAGATAGTGCGCGTGAGCGACTACTCAATTGAATGTCCGGAAACGGTTTTGTGCGAATGCGGCACACGAGGTGGGTGTAAGGCCGTATGGGCTGCCGAATCGGAAAAGTCGGTCGTAGAAAGTGGGGAGTAGTTCACGGCACTCTGTGGTGAAACCGAGTACGGAGACAGGCGCAGTCCAAGAAGGGACCACGCGCCTAGAAAGAGAGCCGTATGGAGCAATCCCAGGAAGGGAAAAGCCAATGAGGCAGTTCGAATCCTCGCTCTCAAGAGAGGTCCGCACAGCGACAGCGCACCCCGTATCCTCCGGTGCGGGTGTAAATCCACGAGGACTTCAGGCTATACCACAGGGTTGAGAAGGAACGCCCGAACGGGAAAACCAAGCAAGGTGACACAGTAGTGTGAGGATGCCGTAACCAGCGATAGTAGCTGTAGTAGATGTAGATATCCAAAGATGGAACAAACAAATAATAGTAGGCGGTAACAAACCAACCCGATAGTAAAAACAAAAGAAAGAACAGAAAGCAACCCAAGTACTGGGGCAGAGAGATAGTACCGGTCGGTAAGAAAAGATATGTGCGCTCCACGAGTCACAAGAAAAAAAAGACCAATGTTGGTATGCACTGCGTGCTCTCTCCTGGTTGGAGCAGTGATATAACTAGACCATGCTGCAGCAACTCGCTCCGCGAGGAGTTGGAGTCGTCGAGCAGGCGAAATAGTTAGAACCGCACACCAGGTTACCTTTACTAGGTTGCTGATGGCGGTGAGCCATCACCCAAGTAGTAGAATTAGCGGCCCTGTAGAGGGTTATCAAAAATATCTCAGTAATAGATTAATCCAAACACCTCATGTGTACCTCCCATGTTGTGCAGTCCTGACAGTATCGGACCAAACATCACGGAGTATTTCAAAACATTATGAAAAAATTCACTCTAGCCAAAGAACGAAGTTGTGGTACACATGTAAAAATTCCGGTTCCGGCTCTACGTCAAAGTGCTACTCATAAGCTTGAATTCTCCATCGATGGGCGTCTCAATAAGTTATGATTGCCATTACCGAAACGGTATCTCTGGGAAGGGTTTGCTCTACAAGCTGGTGCAACGGTACTGATATCGCTGCAGCACAGCCTTTGCAAGTTGTAGACAAGCTGAGATCCTACTACAACTTAGAATCCGTGTTACGTGAAACAAGAGGAAGAACATAGCAGGAAGGACTTTAGGTTGCGCTCATAGTAGCCATAGCGGAGCTAGGGAAAGTAAGTATCTAGTCCGGCTTCGCCACACACGTGTAGGACTTATCGACCGCAGAGCACTAGCTGCTACCGGCATACACGTAGACCACTACTACTACGGTGCCTACCAGTTTCATCCAACTAGCTGCTTTCATTACAGTACAACAACTTCTCCTGTTGCGGTTTACTACTTTACATCGACAGTAGAGCGAATAATGGTATTGCTTGGATATGCGTAAGAGATGCCTCATGGGTGTCCAGCTCATGTGCAGTAATATGTCTTTTAGATTTCCAGTAGACATCTATAAGGTACCTCTTAGAAGCATGAAAAGGTGGAACACCTAAACCACGTATATTTGCATATCGGATGTATATTCTACGGATGTATTTCAGACATCCATTGAGTATCCTTTACGTTTATTTCTAGGACATATAGAGAATATTAGATGGTTATCATCTGTATATTCAAGATATCTATTAGATGTGCATTAAATGAATGCTAGATGTGCATTTAGAACATTCGCTGAACATCAACATACTTTACAGGGGAAGTGATAAATTTCTTAAAAGTCATTTTCGAAGGCTTCAAGGAAAACACAACACCTCATCTTTTGGAAGTTTCGAACATGGAAAGTGTAGATCAAGGCCGGATCAGCAACCACTAATGTGTAGGTGCAAAACTTAAAAGCTTTTCCAACAGCACAGCCCTGTAGGGCAAAGCCTGTTTTCGAAGATAAGGTAATTCAAAACTGCTATATTTGATCCAGCATTTGGGCAAAACCTTGGGTTGTATCAAGAAAACATTATTCAGTGACCTGCGATTGAACCCATAAAGATTGTCAACTTTAGGTTAGAAACGACAAGTCAATTCGAACGCTGTTGTTCAGTTTCAGATCTACTTGTTCAATATCTCTATGCATTTCTATTTGTTTACAATTATTATGCTACGACTGTTGTAATGCAGTGTGGACAGTTTTTTTTTTACTGTAGACTGTGTTTTTGTAAGGTGGTAAATTCCCGTATTCCACCTTATTTCTAGGAGTCAAAAGTAAAAAGAAAAATAAAAGATACACCTACTACGCAACAGATAGTTATTTTCGTTGTATGTCTATTGTAGAAAGTGTATCCTCCAGCGTTTGCGGCAGCTACTCCAGACGGTGTGAAAATGGCCATTCTTTCGAGGCTCCCAACCCTCTGGTTTGAAAAGATGGGTACGCATACGGTTACCCGATATTAAATACGGGATTTTCACATAGATATAACGAAAAGTTTGAATTGCAAAGCTGCATTTAAATCCTTAAATTACCTGCCCAAAGTTTGGTTTTGTATTTTCTTTTGGAGGTATGACAGCGAACCCCGGCTACTGCAGTTTCAACGTAACCGTTACATATTGATAATGGATGTGACGGTTACGCTATCACTGTCTCCACCTATCATCGTCATCAACGGCGCATGATGCACATGCGCCCGTGACGACTACGAGAGGTGATTGTTGCAGCAAGCATCGCTACAATGCGCAACGACGACGCCCATATACAGTATAGAGTCTACACACCACACATATCTACAATCACCAATCAAACAGCATTTCTCTTTCGCGAACGTCCTCTGCCAAGCTCCGCTAATATTTCTATAATATAGCCTTCCACTGTATTCATGCAACTGCTCATAAGGAAGACATTTACCATCGTCATGCTCTCGTCTTTCCCATCAGTATGAGATGCTATAGCACCGAATGATAAGCTTGTCCGCTATATTTTATTGTTTAGAATATACCACAAAGAACATGCTTTTGTATATTTTGAAGAGGTAATATAAAACGTGGTTTACCTCTCTGTACCTTACGACTTACAGATCAATAACTTGAGCTGATTTGTGACAATCTCCGTATCATTTGCTGACGTTCTGTTAAGGATAGTTAGTTGCGCCAACACACTGTGCTTTCACGGCCGTATCAATAAGCGTAGTTTAAGATATGTAAGCTTTAGTAAATAAATCAAGAGTATCACATGGCGCAATTTTACTCACGTTGGAGAAGCTCCTTGAATAAATCTATTTATCATCAATAAATGAAATTTATAGTGCAGACGAACACCGTTTCCTCACGGGAACCGAGCAAAGCTCCCAAAACGTTTGCAAAACAATCGGTATAAACAGAATGCTATCAAAAACATCAATACATTTTTTTTGAGCAGAAAGCTTTAGAATTTATGGTTTCAAAGCTTGCAAGTAGGCTCTCAACGAGAAGCAAAACACTTTCATAAGATTCTTTATTAATGAGTACATTTTTTGTTGACAATCTGAAATATACCTCTGGGAAGACGTTTTCATGCTTCAAATGAAGTTCCGAACTGAGCCGTATACTAAAATATGAAATTAATGCTTTTTGCCCACGAAGTCAAATTACTTGAGACGGTTCTGAACTTTTCGCCTTTACTTTAGCGCGATGTAATACTTTATTTTACTCTTTCTACCGAAGTTGAAATTTATACATAATATATGTATGTATATTATGTATACAGGACTGTATGAGATTCTGCTCGAAAACGAAGGTTTCTTCGAACAGGAGTTTGAATCTATCCTTGGGCGCAAAAAGCATAACGAACGTGTTTTCTTTCTCGTTTCCTTCGTAGGAAATTCGGAAGACGACGCCGTTTGGCTTCTGTACTGCTTTGAAGAACTGTAAGGAAACCATAACTTCGTCTCTGGGTAAAAATTCGATAAGGACATCTTCAGCCAAAGGGGGGCGACGGTAACGCCGAACCCTACAAGCTAGACGAGTGACCTAAAAGCTAGATTAGGCTCTCTTTAGTTACAGATTAGGTCTTGGGCTACAGATTCTTAGCAAATAGCGCTTCAAGCCGCCTTCCAGGCGTTCTAAAAAAGAAGAGATACGAACTTTGACTTCCCCTTCTGAGGGAAGGACGGCGGATCACTATCTGACATCAAATCAGTTTCAACAAAACTGTATTCCTCCATCTTCCGTATTACATGGTGTTTGTCGTTGTTAATAGTGTTCTCGTGTTATATTACATTCTAAAGAGTTTTCTGAATAACGCATAAGGCATAGGCTACATACGTATCCATTATGTTCGCGTCCTACACATTGATACACCTACGCATTTGCACATATCATATTGACCACTTGCAATGTTGCTTGAAAGCATTGATCAAGGCAATTGATCACCATTAGTTTAGCATTCATATCTATTTCAGCATACAGATGCATGATTCCTGTTCGCAGAACTGCAGTGAATACCAAGTAGATTCTTTTCGCGATTTCCACCCGGAATATCCAGAAAAAGCAACATGAAGAGACATAACTCTCCGCTTCATGGCTTGGAAAAGACCTATATTAAAGATGAAGACATGCGATCTCGAGAAAAATGAGCTGGTAACATTAAAAGAAATTATATGCTTTAATAATAATAATTGGCGCTTTTAATATCCAGTTTGTCACAGAGAACGGCACATAGATTTGAAAACGTTGATTTTATATTAATCTAAAATTTACTTGGCCTCGTAAGAAGAACTTCCTAAACTAAAAACATCAGTAACTTAAATGTTTTCAAATAAATGCCGACAAGTTTGGTTTTCAAGTTAACAACATCCAAAAGCTTTTGTGGTCTATTTGAATTTGGGAGCACGATGTATCCCGTTCTGCAAAGCACATTCTGTAAGGCGTTCGTACTGATCAGAGATGTAACAGAGTCGAGAGATCTGTACGGAAAGAGTGCCAAGGGACCAGAGACTGATCAAAGTCGCTGGTGACTGCTTGCCTTCTTCCTCAGAAGGTCAAGGCAAGTCTGGCTCCTTTACTTATAGTCCTACATGTCGGTTCTCTAGAGACGACAAACGTCTAACCAGTGACATCCATCAGAGTGTGATGCTCTGTCACGGACACTGCGAAGGACGTAGGTGACGATAAAGGAGACAGTGGCTCCTTGTGTTACTACTGCGTTATAAGAGAATCACCAGTGGTGGTGTCTTGCTGTCGCATTCCCGACGTTTCGTCTTTGCCACTCATTCATATCAGACGCAGATCTTGGGGCGTTTTTGTAATATGTTTAGGCTACGGTGAGAAAGAAATAAGAAGAATTATCTTGGACTGTGAGTGCGATGACAATCTATTCGCCTATCAATTTGCTAAGAATTGCGTTGGAAATATGTGCATTGTTGCTACTGTGATCAACACATATGCGTGATCTAGATGTTTATACGTGCGCCATACTATGTGCGTATGTGCTTACAGTTGCACACCTACTATAAAAAGACTACAGCTTCCAATGTAGAGTAGTGTGTAATCATCTATCAAGTCGAATACAGATATAACTGACGAAACTCAGTATGAAATTTATACTCTAATACTATGTGTGATGTATAGTTGTTTGTAGTTCACACATCAACTGACGGGCCTCTGCGAGAGTTTAAACGTTTTTGCAACAGTCCGACAGAGGCCTGTCAGCTGAAGTGTTAACTACAAGCAAGTTCACATCACACGTAGTACTGGAGTACAACTTTCGTACTGAGTTTCGACAGTTACAGCTCTATTCAAAATGATAACTGATTTTACACTACTCTACATTGGAAGCTCTGGTCAACAAAGATTTGCTTAATAGGTTTGCAACTGCAGAAGCACATACTCATATAGTATGGTGCAAATATACACATGTAGGTCACACATATATGTAGATCAAAGTAGCAATAATGCACAAATTCCCAATGCAATTATCACAAGAAAGATAAGGAAACAGATTGCTTACGCGCTCACAGTCCAGGATCATTCCTCCTATTTCCCTCTCACCCTAGTCTAAACATCTCACTATTGCCGCACAATTTGTTGCATGGCAACGGAGCAAAACAATCGGTTCACGTCGCTCCGCTCGCAGCCAACGTTAACGTATCGCCGCCCACCGCAGCCACGCATGTACAGCCCAAAATCCGACGCTTTGCTCGTTTCCTCATCGTCGACAACCTCACCCAATGTCACGGCACTGGCTGAGGCTCGGTGTACACCTGCAATACTCCCCCATGGGAACTGCTGCGTTATTACCGGAAGTCTAGCATGAAGCATTCAAAACCTTGGGTGTCGTTGTTTCCTGGTAGTACGTATACTCTACTTCTGAACTGTTGACCTGTTTTATTATGTTCACATCAGGTCGCCAATATTCAATCCAGAGTGCACTCTTACCTTCCATTCAACGCGCATGCAGCACAATCGCCTTATCAAATGTTGTATACTCTGATTCATGTGCTCTTCCTAGTAGTCTCGTTTTTACGCATCCAGTCAGATTTTAGTTTCTTCAACGCTCTTCGCGCAAAACGTCTCTTAACGTTCTCATCGTCACGCATCTCAACCTTTGGGGTTGCAGCACAGCAAAAGTATTTCATTTTTAAGAGCTCGCCAAATAAGAACTCGGCACCACGCTTGCAGCAGAAGTTGAGATAACTCTCTCAATCGCAAATGCAGCCAACTGCGGCGCATCGACAACGGCCGCACGAGCTTTCGCATTCACAATAAAAAAGGTGTGCAGTTCTCTTTTCCAGAGGTGCACGAAAAGCAGTTGTTATGGAGCATGCTCAAAACGTTGTAGTAGGGTAGGGGGAGTGGCCGCGCCAGGGCTCGAACTTGTGTCACGATCGTCTTGAAAAATTACTCACGGTGCTTATAAGCTGCGCTATGGCAGCTCATGTGCTTGTCCTGGGCACATGGCTGGAGGTGTTGAAGTATTGATAGTGTCTTCGATTTGTAGCTCGCTGACATTACACACATGCAGCAGTAGGGTTGAAGTTGTACAATGTATCCCCCCTCCCCCCCGCCCCCAGTAGAGCTAAAATGGCCCGGGGCCAGTTTAATTGTAAGAACGGCCCCCAGGTTTCGGGCCGTCGCCCTCCCATACTCAAGGGTGCCGTTCAGTCATCCATAGAAATCCCTCAATAATCACCGTCAATATTTCAGTTTTCTTCATTCGATGCAGCCTGGATAAGAATGCGGCAGAGCAGGGGAAGAATTTTCTATGATACTCTTCTTGACTTACTATGAGAAAAATTGGGATTGTATGTGAAGTCATTCTTCCGATAGGGAAGCTTTTCAATTGGGCATGAGCATGATGGATTCAACTCCCGCATGCTCTGCACGCAAGCAAAAACCTTTTCTCAATAGCTGTATACCTCACTTCTTCTTATGCCTCTGGTCTGTGCATGGGGCTCGAGGTCATGTCCGACATTTGAACATCCGCCCATTTTTCCTGTACGAACGCTTCTGACACCAATGGTGTAACACAGACGTAGAGATACAAGCCAATATCACGCTTGATCACCGTGATCGGCTTGTAGCTCACGCTCTAGAAGACAGTAGGTCACTCTGTGATGACGTATCCGCTAGCTTGTAGTTTAGTTTGACAGCTAGATAGATAGCTGCAACTACTAAAAAGAGAATGTCAGCCAGCCTTCCCCTCCATCGGAGAAGGCCAGACGTCATCC
This sequence comes from Gracilaria domingensis, assembly GCA_022539475.1. Classification (NCBI taxonomy): domain Eukaryota; phylum Rhodophyta; class Florideophyceae; order Gracilariales; family Gracilariaceae; genus Gracilaria; species Gracilaria domingensis. The sequence goes on along the minus strand of VCMS01000150.1, from coordinate 70,416 downwards.
AACCTCATTTTGTTACTGTAGCATCTTCCTCCGATCCTCGATTCTTGGGTCTCTGAACGCCGAAACTCCGCACGAAGCTGTTCACGTTTCGAATCGCTGCCGCCTCATCTCCGGACATTTTTGATAGACTTATTTTGTTAAATTCCGGGAAAGCTCTTGGAAACCAACCTTCCTTCAGCGGATTCACCAATTTGCTTCCCAAACTAAGAATTGGCAGAACCAGAACGATTATTATATAAACTCACAAGTATTATTTTCTTCAAAGGGTTGCTCTCTCCAGAAGAACGTCTTGATGATCACAACATTCTTCCTGGAAATCTCGCTATGCCCGGTGTAAAAATACAGAGCATTCTGATTCCCATGTTATGTCATCGTGAAGTAAGAACAACCACGAAGTTTGTGAGGGAAAAAGAAGTAGGGACAGCAGGATTTCTTGTGGCAAGGCTGTCTGCACGGAGAAGAGTGAAGTGGGTGAGGGACTTCAATAATACAAACTAAAAGAGGCGCCCTCGGAAATGGTGGAAACAACGCGATGGATGACAGAAATGATAGAGGAGACAGGCATAAGCGCGCTCAAGGCCACAGGAAGGGAGGTTTTGTGCCCGATCAAGAGCACCGATTGAAGTGATGTTGGCGACAGTGTTACGAGTGGAAGCTTCGAAGGCTTTCGACACTACGAGACAGATAGAATCAAATGACCTAATCCATTGGCGAGACGGGCAGAAGGGCGCCCAGGAGCGCCAGAATAGGAAGTTTTTTCTTCCACGGAGTGACGAGGAACGTGCCGTGAGTTGTGACGGATGTTCAAATGGAAGCTTCGGCGATAATATTATGAATGGTCACCACGGCATCGCGGGACGTTGAGAGCTGTTGTTGCGCTACATTGGTACGACGATGGAATCCGGAGACGATAATGGCATGGAAATAGACGCTTAAAAGCTACTATTAAAGGGTGTAACAAGCAGCGGCAGTGATGGTTCTGCAAGCGAACCGACGGAAGACCTGCGCGTGTTGCAGCTGGCCGTCCTCGTACCACACGAATCCGTTCAAACTGCAGCAGCGTAGCATTAGCGCTTCCCGCCGCCTGCGCCTGCGCAGGCGCAGCGATGGGGAGCAAGCTCGACTTACAGCGCACGCGCCACGCACGCGCGCGCGCAGCATTTGGAAAACCATCGCCGCATCGCACCCGCCTACGCGTCACGCGCAGGCCCTTCCCCTTCAACAATTTGAACTCTTGCGCTGGCGCAAAATGCATTGAATACGCCCGACACGTGTGTACTGTATGTTAGCATCCGATCTCTCACAAAGTCGCTGTTGCCCGCTGCTTTATAAGAGCGTGAGCGCGAACTTCAGTCTTCCCAGCTCGTCGGTTCCACACCATCTCGAAGTGCTCCGAAGCCTCCAAGAGCTGCCTGCTTTGTATCCCACGCCATCCTTCCACCACGTTCTAAGTTTCCTAACTATCCATAACAATGTCAGGTATCATCATTTTCCCGCGTGCCATATTCTATGATTCTATCGATGTACTGGTTGCAGGGCTCCGCTTCCCAAAGGTCGCTGTTTACCTGGCCAGAGCCATACACCACTCAGTGTTCTTAACGACACCGGACCCCTACTTCGCCGCATGTGCGGTATATATTGCTGCAAGTCGTTCTGACCATATCCCGCAGAAAACGCTCTTCGAACTGCTGTTAGCGGCATACTCCGATGAACTTTACTACTCGTATTATTTTGTACACGACGTTGATGCAGAGCTCGACAGTTATCTTCCCCCCGACGAGCTTCGTATCATTCATGAACGGACCCAAACACCATTCCCGCCCCATCAGTCACACAAGGCTTTCATGGTTACGGCTCACGTTTGGCGTGAATACGATTCTCTACTATCGCGTGATGTTTGTCACAAGAGTCCGCTCATTTCGAAAGTTTTGTGGCTTTTTTATCTGATAGTCAAGGCTTCAATCTTGTCGCCGTCTGAGAGGGACACATCTCGGTGGCACTCGTATAACCTCATGTTGTCATGCCTCTTAGAGTCCGGCTTTGTCGCCAGCGACGATCCTAAGGACGCAATATTTCGCGCCACGGGTAACATGCCACTCGCGTTACAGGATTATCAACAAGATCTTGGTTCTCAGTTAGACAGTTCCATCCGAGATATGTTACCGCTTTACGCGGCCACTCAAAAAGTATTGGAAACGTATTCCACGGTGTTGAATAGCACCTACTTTCAACAGATCATGACCAATCCTCGCCATCTAGGAACTGATGGGCGTATCTTTTTGACTGTACGCGGTTGTAGCTGACAACGCCACCCCCGCTTTATCGACTGATCGACCAGAATCGGTCATTAACGGAAGCATCAACGCTGTCTCAACTTCGTCGTGAACGCCATCTGCCGTCAACGGATCTCCGTTTCCTTCCATGGCATCAGGTCGTCCACAGAAAGCCAACTCTCTGCATCTTCAGCACAAGTAATAAATTTATCTATGCCACCTTTTCTCCACAGCAAGCGAATCTTGCGTCACATCCCTCGTACACGACGCCGCAGACATACTTCCAACTGCGCCGTTACATATCACAAGCTCTTCAGGTGGTTTCATGATGAAAACGAAGAGGTGATGAAAGAAGGTGTGGGATAAAATGCATGTGAAATTCTCAAGATCTTTAGCGCTTCGAAAGGGCATGAGCCGCACTGTCGTGGCAGCCATGGTGAGAATGGAGATCGCGGTCTGAAGCCTAATACAGAGTGGCAGAGAGGCACGAGGTGGCAGAGATGCGCCAAGGCGGTCGCAAGTCGGCGGTGTGGGGCCACAAAGCAAGGTCGAAAAAAGCAGAAGATCAAGGCGCTCGTCGCACCATGAGTCACGATGCTCCGCGATCCCGGCGCGGGGAACGCGAGTTAGCCGCGCCGCGACCGCTTGTGAATGATGATCGAGGGCAGGAGTCGCTGGCTACTTAAGTACTGGAACTTAGAGACCTTTGGATCAGTTTGAGCTCTTCTGCCGCTGACTGGTTCATGTAAATTTAACTTCCAGTTTGCGAAATCCGAAATAGAACTGCGTTCCGTGTAAATATTTGCGAAAATATTAATGACAGCTTTTCATTATAATAAATACGTTATCAACAGACTTTGGTTTTATATGTACTTAAAAGATGGTCGCCCAGCAAGCTCACATCGCGGAGATTCAGAAGCTGCATGGAGGTACGAAAATTTGGCTTTGCCGCTAAAGCCGATCTGCGTCGTTGAGAAGGGTACGCCAACAATCGTTAGGATCACCCGCGCTCGTTATACACGAGCGAATGCGGCGTGGGGACACTCAAGTGCAGAACGAGAAAGAAAGGGGGCGGAGCCAGAAAATCTTGGTCGGCAAATCGCGCGCATCAACTCCCGTTGCCGAGATGCGCACCGACGCATGGTTTGATCTTCGAGCTTTGCAGCGGCTGAATGGCCCGACACGTGTGTGCTGCGTGGCGCTTGGTAGTTGGTGAGGTGGTATGGCACGTGGCCGAGTGGCTAGGCTGGCACTTGCCTGTTCCGCACATTTACCTTCGGCAACGTGCACTCGTTGTGGAAGGTCACTGTCTTGCATCGCTGCTTCCTTGTACGCACTGCAGCCAACGCGACTCAAGTGGTAAAATCTCTCAGAAAATCACTCAGAATGAAGGACAGTTACTTCGGGAACGAAGATGTTTGCACCGATGTTCTGCGACTGCAATGATAATTTGGACGGCTGTGTAACATGGATTGTTGAAAACCCATGATTGAACAGCAGAAATATTCTTCCGAAAAGGGCAATCAATGTTATCAAACAGTCAAAAATGAGTGAAGGAGTGTGCAGTCGTTCAAATTTGGACGTTGGACGAGGAAGAATCAAAGGAGTGATTTTGCAAGAAGCGCATTATGAAGACAGAAAGAAAATATCGTAGGGTGACTGTATGTGTCTAGGGCAGTTTTCGTCTGCCACCAAACATTTTGAACGAATCCTTCACCAAGTTTGGCCGCCCACCACAACAAGCATGAGCAGCTCGATGACAAGTAAAGTCTTTAAAAACGCGTTCCTACCTCCACGCCACGTTCTAACAAAGACGACGTTTGGCAGGTTTACAAATTCTGATTCAGAAACGACATACGTCCATGCGAAGAGGTACACTCCGAGAAATTTTGTTTGGTTGGCAAGAGACCTGATATGGGAAGTAGCTCCCCATGAGAACGACTATGATCCTATTGCGATCCTATATGATGCTGTCGACGATCAAATTGATCGTGGCGCGAATGCCATGTTTGATGCAGCAATGGAGGATGCAACGCAAGCTTGGTGGCCTGGCAATGTCATTGAGAGGCGAGTTTATCTCTCCATAGCTGTTGCAGTGCCACGTGAAGCCGTAGCTCTCAACTGTTGAGAGCTACCGCGTGCTGTCTGTTGGCTCCCTCACCGCTAATCCTGTAATTTCTTCTTTCGTCCTTTTCAGTTCTACGCCCGTCACAACTCCCGACGCCTTGCTTGTCGCCCCATCGGCAAGTTCGTACATTCCACGTTAAGAAAGCTGTCATTTCGAATGTCTCTGCGCTGGATGTTCACTGCTTGCTGCCGGGATGGAAGACCCACGTTGACAGCCCTTAGAGGAGAAGGAAGCAGTGGCAAAATGTGTCCATCATTCATGCAGTTTCACATTGCATTAGAATTAACTGAAGATACTCAGTCTCGTTTACCTCATGGCACTCTGGAGCCGAACTATGTTAGCATTGAATACCGGTCGTTTCGATTAGAGTATCCGGATAATGTTGTTCTTATCAGCGTACCTTCTGTATTAGAAAAAGATGTATGCCCAGCTGGTCAATCTGTATTACACGCTTAAACACCGGCAACTGAACCATTCTAGAACTGGAGCTCATTTGGAGCCAGGCACTCCGGGGTACCATGAATTCAAGGATAAATGTTCTCAGGTTTTGTGGAGAGCAGTTAATTTCATGTTCAACACTGACGTTCATCCAAAGGCATGCATTAAGATTGCTCGCACCCCAAAGACTCATGCCAGATCGCTCCTTCAACAAAAAGGTTCAAAAGGACCGAAGGTTGACGCAAAGATGAGCTGTTCAAGACTTCTATGTCCTCGATCGAGAGACTACCGAGAACGATTTCATAGCGTAAGTTTTGGAGTGTTTTCCGACATCGAGGTACCTGCTGTAGCTAGAAGCGCATAGATTGCAGCGAACGGATTAATGTGCCCTCAAGAACAAATAGAACCTCTGACTAAAGGAGGTTAATCAGTTTTCCTTCCGTTCCAAAGAAATGTTTGTATTATTATTTTCCAAACAATTCATTGATCTTAAAAAGAACTTCATCACTGGGAGATGCGGATATCAACCATCCCACGGCTTTCAGTAAACACTCGAATACTGTAAATTTTGTCAACGACGAGCAATTAACCAAAATAATATGAAATGAACAAAAAAAGGCAAATAATATATTATATATATTTTATTTTCAAATACGTTTTGCACAGTGTTGAGTTCCCTGTGTCTGCTGCGTTACGCGTACATCCCTGTATGAAAGAGTATGAACATGTATGCACCCAAACCTGTTTATATGCAACAAGTTCTCATTTTGCCAGAAGTAAGATTCTTATCTCTTTAAAAAGACAACAAGTTTCTAGTAATTTTTAGCATAATAATCAAGAGAAATGCAGTTTCTTTCATCCACTGCAGTAGACAAGCGATATATGGGCTTCTAGACAAATATCCAGTGCATTAACAGGACAAAAATATCTACTCTGCTCTACGTTTTGCAGTCTTGATCAACCAACTGTTTCCTAGCCGCTGCGAACTAAGTTATGTAACTATGTCGGTCTGTCTACCTTAAATATTGAGAAAATTGTAATAACTGCAGTATATAGAGTCACACTGAACTGGATTCGCTTCCCACGGAACTATTTCTGTAGTTTACGAAATTCTTATTATCTCCAAAACAATTTTTTCACCTTTTATGGTAGTCCTTGAGCGAAATTCTAGCACGCCAAACTCACATCGTAGCAAGCAAAAGTCATAAACATTTAACAGTACATGTTTTCCACTGTTCACTGCAGTATAAAGCACCTGAAAGCGATCTACATGTACTTTACGAAAGAAAAAAAAGATTGATTCGGAATTATTGGCTCCGTCACTAAGAAAAATACTCTTATAATTATTATTACAATATTATTGCGTTTTTATAGCCTCCATTATCTTGTTACTCAGACGTCTGTCCGTTCTGCAAGATAGGCGGAGCGCCTTTTAAAGTTTTTAAATACCATTTTACAATCTTTCAGTCAAAACACACAACGTCTCTTTCGGTATTGCGCGAATTATTTTGTGATTCTTGCGGACTAATTTCTCGCTGAAAATTGTTTTTTAAAACCTTGGAGCATCTATTTTGATTGAAATTGCTTGTTAGACTGCTGGCGTATCCACAGCGGCACAGATGCTTACTTTACGGAACGCATTTGCGGGCTGCGTAGATACGCATTTGCGAAATGCGTAGATATCTATATATCTAGATATCTACGCAGCTTGCAAATGTGTTCCGTAAAAAAATATCTGTGCAGCTGGGAGATGCGGGAAAAGCCAATTCTTTTGAACTTTAGAGTGAACGCTATTTAGCAATATATGATGGTTACGTTTATTTACTTTGAAAGCGTGCATACATTGAGCATTGCTGGGAAGTGCGGGGAAACGCACATTTGTCACTTCGCGTCGTACACATAGGTTTCGAAAATTTAAAACATGTCACGTATATGACTACGTGACATTCAATTGTAGGGCCTTTAATAATCAGAATGTAGAGAAGCAAAGCTTCCCTAAATAGAATCCGCAAAGCTCCAAAACCTGCTGACAAAACTTTAAGTGCTTTGCTTTTATTCACTGATAGAACTGATAAGTTTATTGTTGTGGTGGTTCTCGCAGTTTTGGATACATATTAGCGCTTATATACGTATAATATTCATAAATTTCTTACACTCGTTTTAAAAGTCAAAACGAAGACGTACGTTGATTTAATGTGCGACATGTCATAAGGCACATTTTATTTAATTCTGTGGATATGTTCTAATTAGATCACTGCAATGGAACTCAATGAAGTTTATCAGTGTTTTGATAAACTATGAGGAGAAAAACGCATGCAGTTCGAAAGAATGTTTGTGTGATGTTCTGACCAACATCGAAATCAAAACCTTTGGTAGTAGAAATTCAGAAAGCAACTTTCTGAACACTGTTCAAACCATGATTTTTTTGTTATTCACTCGTTTGAAAGGGAGGCACATTTTTACTGATACTAACACTAAACAGCTTACTTTCGTGAAAATTTCTAAAGCCTAACGTAACTTGATTGCACATCTTATGATACTTCTCTATTTATCGCAAAATATTTCCATACTTTAGGTTATTTTTCCGGCACAAACCGGTTTTTTGTACTTGCCAAGTTCACTCAAAAGCCATTTAGACTTCTAAAAGAGAAAGGTATGATTAAAACCCATGTTGCTATATTTATTGTTAAGACGACTACATGTTCTCCGGATTGGTTTCCTTGAAATGTGTAGCAGGTCTTTTCATCATTATGACAGCATATGAATTATAATCCCTTCCCTTGACAGTCCCGAATCGTATATCGGAGAGTGGAGAACATAGTGCCGCATTAGTAGAACTTAAGAACCTTTTCACATTTAAAACACCTTGCAAAAACATAAACCTCCCACTCATGCACGCTTCTTTCATCTCTACAACTTTTGTAATGGAGCAATGTTCTGTTTCTAGGCAGACAGCAATATATCCCACAGGATCTTCAAACGAAAGCATGATTTTTGTTCCATTCTGTACAAATTCATCAATTTTTCCTCACATTCTTATTGTACCAAATACCATACTGCTTGCGAATCTGGAGTGCACTATTTGACGTAAAACGTCAGATGTTAGGAAAGACTTCCAGACGAGGGATTCCAAGGCTTCAACGTTGACATGGTTAATTGTTCCGTTATTCAGAAAGAACATTGGACCATCCAAAGACTTTCTCAAAGTTCGCCACGCAATCTTTCCAGTTATAGAAATAAAAAGTGTAGATATTGTATTTTCGTCACAATCTTCTTTTTTAGCATCAAATCTTGTTAAGCCTGTTTCTCCCGCATTTAATCGAATGTTAAGATATCCTGTATAGTCAGCAACATAGATGAATCTCATTTCATCTCCTTTCTCTTTACCACAAGCAGTTCGACCAAACCTGTTTTCGACTATTGTGCAAAGGAGGTGATCCACGTGTATCTTGTCTTTCTTCGCCACTCCATCTACTATCTACTGGCGGCAAAGAATACCTCCGATATTCCTGGCTGTCTGGAATTCTTAATTGGTACTTTCGAGGGTTTCTACAGATATCTTAAATTTCTTCTTTGCGGATGAAGAATTTACGAAAGTCTCGCGTCTTTTTCCAGATAATAAAAAACTAGCTGCACTACTTAGGGAAGGATAAATGTTTTCATCTTCATTTTGAAAAGTGTTCAGAGGCTTTGTTGTCCTCCATAATGCTTTGAACTCTTAGATTCGTGGTAAACTTTTACGTTTGACATGGTTGACTAAGGACATGGAATGCTTAAGCACGACTGCAGCGTTTCATCGGCATAACATTTGCCTTGTTAAAAAGATGTAAGGGAACTGATTTTGTTTTCAACAAGGCGCTGGAGTACTAGTCAAGATATAATCTGCATTGAGCAATGTGAGGTATTGTCTTCATTTAGTACATGATTTGTTCAAAATAACAATGCGCAGAGTTACACATTGCTGCATTTGATATACTATGTTTATTTCTTTAGTGCGTTCTGGGTTGTCGTAGTTGTCCTTTTTCCTTCTTTGCCCTGGGATCTTCCCCTGGGCATACTACGTTTATTTCTTTGGTGAATTCTTGGCCCACGTTGGTGCTTTCGAGTGGCTGCCTGTTCTACTCTGACTCTCTTTCTGCTACGAGGTGTAAGTGTAACAGTCTGTAAACACCCGCATCGTTTGCCACCAAAATGAATTCCAGAGGCTGCTTTCGTGTATGTGACTCGCAAACGTATACCACGGAGACATTCTTCGTCTTTTGCTCGACTATAATCAGCAACTTATAGTGCAAATCCCACTTGGGAGAAATGGCACTCAAGGTGCTCGAATCCTTGCTCCCTTGGGAGGTAGATTCAGCAGAAGAGCCCTACGTATACGGATAGCGCGGGTGTACAACCGCCCGTATTTTGGAAACACCACGGAGGTAACGGCGGGAATTGCCAAAAGGAGATCTGTAAGCAAACGTCCGAGAGTCAGAGATCTCTGATAGGAGAGGGACGTGGACGAACCTAGGTCGACGGGGTGCCTCCAAAAAGAGGGAAAAGATAAGGAAAAGGATGGGAAAAAGGGGAAAGGAAAGAAAAGAAAAAGGGACAAACCCGAGGGCGGGGTCGTGCGACAAACGGCAACAGACCCGGGCCGAGGGTGATGATGTGTATTGAGCCCACGCGGCAGACCTCTATACAGAGTCGATACAATATCCGAACACCAGAGTAGCAGACACCTGCAAATAAATGTGCGAACACAGTCCGAAGACAAACGTAGCGTTAGATCAGGGTACCTGAGTGATCCCTTGGGGATGAAATAAGCGAAACCGTACGCGGTGACCCTCCTCGCGGAGTTGTGCACTACGCGCAGGCGCTCAAGTCAGAGCCGCGGACAAGGTTGAGTTTACTTTGTGGTGGTGACAGCGAGGTCGCCATCACCTAAGTAGGTTTGCACAAATTAAACTAAATAATTAAACAAAGTAGTGCCAAATACGGCAGAGCCACACACGTGTTGCACTTGTGCAGCCCCGCCTTGGCGGCCACTAATTCTAATAACCAATCCAATTTTCTCTGTAAAAGAGCCAAACCATACACGCGTACAAGCGATCCACTGCCACAACCAGTTACCAATCCATCAACCCCATCGGGTGCCGCCATGCCATATGGCGTCAGAATGCCACCTAAATTCATAACCCACATAACCCACGTTATACGCGTACGTAATAGCATCGGTGTACAAGTCTCAATCCTTTGGGTGATCCGCAACATAGGATCGTAATGCGTTAAACAATGTACGATTAAATCGTTCTAACTGCCCATTACACTGGGGATGATAGGTTGTTGTAAACAAATTCTTGACATCCAGGATACGGCATACGTCCATAAAGAACTTTGACGCAAACTGCGAGCCATTGTCTGAAAGCAGATTAACGGGTGGCCCGTATGTGAAGACCCAATGCGTCACAAATGCTTGTGCAACTGCTGCCGCAGTGATCCGCTTCAATGAAACCGTTCGCATTAACTTCGAAAACCTGTCCGTGATAACCAGGAAGTACATGTGACCGCGTGCGGTTCGAATGAATTCGCCCAGAATGTCGATAGCGACGAACTCCAAAGGAGCCCGGGCTGGAAACAGCGTCATCGACTTCGAATTTCGTCGGAGTTCGACGTTGTTCTTGGCGCATTCCGTGCATGAACGGCGTACTGCGTAACAGTCGAATGCCATAGCTGGCCAATAAAAGTCCCTTCGGAGAGTTAGATACAACTTCCTGCCACCAGGTTGTCCCCCAATCTTTGCATGGTGGGATATATGGAAAACCCTCCATTGTAGGGAGTGTGGAACCACAATTTCAGGACGTGGCCCAACAATCCTAACAAGGAATCCCTGATCTTTGGTTAGAAAGGGTATCTTGAATCCCCCGTTGAGTCGGGCCCTTATCTGAGTACAGAAAGGATCCCCGTGTTGTTCACGTATTATCTCTTCAGCGGTAATGGGTTCAAATGAGCCAGGCGGCGGTTCGGCCGTTTCTGCGGCGAGAATATCGTCACACAGGTCATCCGTAATTTCGGAGTCTTCCTCCCAGTCTTCCACCAAGAAGCGTGGTATGTCGTCGTCGTCGATAGGTTCTGGTTCTACAGACATTCCTAAGCGGGAAAGCGCATCAGCCTGCATATTCAGGGTGCCTCGTTTGTACCACACATCAAAATCAAATTCCGATAGACGGAGATGCCAACGCATAAGACGACCCGACGACTCAGAGATCTCCATAAGCCAGCGGAGAGCGGAATGATCGGTATGTACTTGAAAATGGGTTCCCGTGAGATAGAGTCTTAAGGTAGACAGCGCCCAAACGACGGCGAGACACTCTTTCTCAGAGACTGAGTAATTACGCTCATGCACGTTCAATAAATGAGACCAGTATCCAACTGGACGTCGCTCGCCTTCCTTCGAGACTTGAAACAATTCACACCCCACTTGGTGGTCACTGGAATCAGTATCAACTTCATAGGGAAGCCCTGGAGTGGGCAACGCCAAAATCGGCGGAGACGTAACAGCGTCGATTAACGACGAAAAGGCGGATGCTTCCGCATCGCCGAATGGTTCCAGTTTAACTGGCTGTCCTTTCTTGAGGGGAGAGTTGAAAGGAGCTGCAGTATCAGCGAAATTCGGGACGAACCGACGGTAGACATTACACGAACCGAGAAATGATCGAAGTTCCGTTTGAGTTGTCGGATGTTTCGCTTCCTTCAGGGACTTCACCCTTATCTCGTCGACCGAGAGTTTCCCTGGGCGGATAGTGTGGCCCAGGTATTTCACCGAGTCGGTAAAGAATTCGCATTTCTTGAGCTTCAAGGTAACACCTGCGTCAAGCAGAACCTGCATCACTTTCCTCACATGGGACATATGTTCATCCATACTGTTGGAAAATACGACAATGTCGTCCAAGTACACAAGACAAGTCTTCCACCTGATTCTGGCCAACAGAATGTCAATCGCGCTCTGAAACGTAGCGGGAGCATTCGTTAGCCCGAAGGGCATCCGTTTGAAACGGTACAGTCCTTGGTGACATACAAACGCGGTCTTGTCGCGATCTTCCTTTCGAATAGGAACCTGCCAGTAACTCCAATTGGCGTCAAGGGCAGTAAATACTCTGGCGCTTCCCAGCGAGTCGATGTACTCATCCATCCGTGGAATCGGATACACGTCTTTGACGGTAACGGCGTTGAGTCGCCTGTAATCGATGTAAAAACGTCACGATCCATCCGACTTCGGAACAAGTACAACGGGCGATGCCCATGACGACTGAGCTGGCTCAATTACGTCGGCACGTAGCATCTTCTCGACTTGAGACTTTTCTTCTTCCCGCGCTTTCGGGCCTGCCCGATACGGGTGTTGCGCGATTGGGCGAGTATCTGGGAGCAGATCAATACGGTGCTCCGTAATTCCAATTGTTCCGAGGGAACCGTCCCACATGGGAGTAAATTCTCTGAGCATGTCTCGAAACTTCTTGCGATGAGACGCTGGGACATGGTCCAAATTCAACTTCTCTAATTCCTCAACAGGATTCGTCTGTTCTGGGCCAGGGCGTAGCGCTGATCTAACCGGAATGAACGGTCGTTCTTGGCCCGAACTAACTAGATTCACCTCTTCAGCAGCAACTGCTTCCGGTACGGCGACGTTTCCATTTCTGGAGGAATCCGACAAAACGGAGTTTCCAGGACGCACCTCCCTCTCCTTAGCTTCAGGCTCACCGAGAACCTCGGACGTTGGGATTCTCGTCTGTACGAGCGCCTTCGAATGCGACAGGATCGAATCCAGTACCTGGTGTTTGACTAGCCACTGAGTGGTTTTGCCAAAGTTGGCAACCAGTACCTTGAAAGGTTGATCGGGCTCGATAGAAACAACACCATTAGCTAAAGCGAGCTGTCGCTGATCGTATAACGATGGAGACGGTTGAACTCGTCGAATTCCATGTTGTTTGGAGACGCACTGCACCCACACCTGGGATTCCGGCGGGATTGAAACGGATTTCGCTATGCGAAGCTTTGTTGATTTCGGATCCACGTTTGGAACCTCCTGAGCCACAGGTAATGGGACTGGGACGCGCTTCCGGATTGCGTGCCTCAAGGGCTTCCGAACGATCGGAATGGTTGTACCGTCTTCCATTTTCACGGTTTTCGCCCTTCGGCGTATCGCTTCGACAAAACGGTCGCAATAATCACAACCGAGTATAACCGGAGCAGCGAGTGAATCGCAGACAACAAAGTCAAGTTTCACCACGTAGGTGCCAAGTCTCACTGTGAGAGTTAACTAACCAACCGTGCGCAACGGGTTATTGTTCGCGTCAGCGATATACAAGCCTGGACCATAGCGAACGAATTCCCGAAGTGCCGGGGGCACTAACGAGGAGTGAATGAGATTGGGCGCAGCGCTCGTGTCCAACACAGACAGTTGACGAACCATAAACTGGTGTGATAAGCCGAGGTCGGCGTAAACCTTATAATTCCTCTTGGCCATCACAAGGACTCTATCCGGGTTACGGAAATTTCGAGACCGTACCCACGGACGACGGAGAACCGTTAAAAGCTCTGAGTCTACGTCAGTTTGAGCCATCTTCCTTGTCAGGATCTTTTTTTTAACGAAAGTGACCTGGGAGCGAAGCGGCAGCGCCTCAGGCGTCACCGACCTCGGCTCAGGATACGCCCCTCCCGCAGGGAGAACTCCCAGGTTTAGTTTTTCTAGGCGGGGTTGGCCGGCGACGGCAAACTCTTCTCAGAGTGGGAAACAGAATTCCCGGGTTCGGGGTTGGTCACAGTTACCTGTTCAGCCTGGTTCCGAGGTTGCTCAGTTCGAACGTTCTGTCCTGTAACAGGATTGCCAAACTTGGCCCTTTGCTCTTCATAATTCTTACTCGGAACACGAGCACGGTCAGCTGGTGACAAGGACTCATACCACCCGATAATTTTCGGTAACTCCCGAGCGGGCAACATGCACACAGGTGCAATACGGCCGGGTCGGTAACAAATATGACAGATGGTCGTCACCGACTTATCGAAAGATCGATTACCATCTGGCCGTCGTTGCGGTTGGGCATTCACCCATCCTGGGCGTGAGAAACGGCTGTCGTTGGTGGTGTAAGCGAGTGGAGCGGCCTGTACCCTTGTTCCTCCCATATAGAGTGCGGGGTCACCTTCCGAGATCGGAGTTGACGACGACGGAATGTCAGAAGACCCGTACGAATCGGGGGCACTTCCAACAAAGTGGACGTTATCCAGATCCGGGTTCACGGAGTTTCCACGTTCCAAAGAAAGAGATGGAGATGACTCGTTGACGAGCAACGCTCTGGAGCGACGGGGTTTCGGCGGGCGCCGAGCACGGAGGACTTCGCCTTCAGCCTGGGCGTACTGGATCAATTCCAGATACGTAATCCTACGTTTCTCTTCGCGATATCGCGCCACCAAAGCCTTGATAGAAGGGTCCAACCCATCTACGAACATCGTGCATCTCTCCTGAGCAGAGTAAACATTTTCACAGCGATGAAACGTTTTGCTCAACCGAGTTGAGTAAACCGTTTCGGTCTCTTCAGTTTTCTCTTTAGTATCTCGCAGAGCGAGCGTCGCGTTGTGAACCGCGCTTCCTGTTCCATTGGACCTCGGGAGGTATTGGACCGCTTCCGGCCAACAACTGACACCGACCCTCGGACCGAGTTAAACTGATCTTCAGCCATCCCTGACAGTAAATAGGGTAAAGCGAGAAACGCTTGCGCCTCGTTCATACCGAGAATGTCGGTTTTCTGCACAAAGCGGGCCAGGAAGTCCAGTACCAGAATTGGATCCTCGCCATCGAATTTCTTCGTAAAGACGATATTCAGTCTTCTGAGGTGGTCCTTCACCACCTTACTGGTGCTTCGCGAGGTGGACTTGACGAGGAATCGTCCAATCGGTAATAACGATACGATAACAGCTTCTTGTAGAGGAGATTCGTTGGTTTCAAGTACTTGAGTCCAAGATGACGTCTACGTTTCTCGCGAGAGCGAATCACTCATTGAGTGGCATATGTCGCCTTCGACTTCGTTTCGCAGGATCTATTCCCATACCGTTCTCGGTCTTTCTCACTGTCCGAAGAACTGGATGACGTAGATTTTGCAGAGCGAACGCTAGAATTGGAACTAGACGAATCCGAGTCGTAACGGAGTTCCTTTTTGGATCGTCGATTTCCGTGATACGGAGACTGACGTGCCGAGCGCTTAGAGGCTTCTTCCTTACATTCTTCGCATCAGATGCGTTATCCATCCGGATGATCTCTTCGAGAGTAGACAACCGAGTGGTAAGGCGATCGATTTCAGCTCGATGCTCCTGAATAGAGGAATGGTATGCTTGAACAAAAGCGGCTGGTGCACCCAAACTTTCCAAAATGGAATTCACGTCTTGACGTAAGACACGAATGTCATTGGTCGAATCTCCGATTTCGGCTTGGTCAAGCTTCCGTCTGAGATACTGCAGATCATCGAACAACGAGTTTTGCGCCAGCTGACTGACACGCAGTTGAGTCTCGAGGTACGAGTATCCAGGGGTTTCAACCACATCGTCTGGTCTCTCCGTGGCCGGAGTACCCGTAACGGGCGGAGTACCTGCCGTAGAAGCGGCCACCGGACCCGACGTGACTGCCGAAACTCTCCGGGGTTCCGGGACCTGCTTATTGTCAGGCGACCTTGCAGGTACGGAGGCCCGAGAACGCGGAGGCCTAGGCGGAGGCACACCAGCATTTCTGGCCACACCGTTTCAAGAGTTCGGCGCAGGTGGCGCCATACCGGGCCACGGTGTACCGAACTGCAGTAAGATCAAATTAACAACGAGAGGTCTCGATACTCCAAAGAGTAAGTAACGAACAACAAATAAAACACTCTAGAGAGTCTACTGTTCCAAAGTAGCTTCCCAAAAACCAATTGATCACTAATCGTGAGACTCCTCGACAGGAACGAGAACGAGAGAAAGAATCCAACCCGTTCTAAGTCGGGAGACCACTTGTAGAGCAAAACCCCAGCGATGGGATGGTCTCTCAAGGCGTTCGAGTCCTTGCCCTCTAGACGAGGTGAACTCTATGGTGAGCCCTCCGAACACGGATAGTGCGGGTGTAAGACCGCCCGTGGTACGGGATATACCTACGGAGATTGAGGGGTGAACGGGCCTGATCCAGGAGTCCGGCGAGAAGTGACGGAATGGTTGAGGAGGAAGGTACCGTAGAGCGGTGTAAGCCCTAGGCAAAAAGGGGAAAAGGAAGGGAAAACAAAGGAGGGAAAGAGAGGAATCCCGCGGCGGGACGTGCGGCAAGCGGCGACAGACCCGGCGCCGGGAGACGACGATGTGTATTAAGCCCACGCGGCACAACTCTATACAGAGACGGAAACGCTACCCATTGTGGTGAAAGCAGTACAACTGCACAGTAAAAGAAACAGAAAGTCCGAAGACACGGAATAAATAAGCCCAAAGGCAAGGCCACAATGGTCAGTATTGCCTGAGTGATCCCGAGGGATGAATCCAATCCGTACCATACGCGGTGACCCTCCTGAGGGAGTTGTACACTTCGAGCAGGCGAACTTGGTTCAGAGCCGAACTCGGTTACCCTTTACTGAAGGAGGAGGTGACCGGGAGGTCACATGTTATATCGTAACCGACAAATTCGTTAAACTAAATTAAATAATCTAGCGCACACCTAAGCAGGTCCATACACGTGGTACACGTGACAACCCGCGGCAGCGGCCAGTAAAATATCCGACAATCATAACAAGACATGTGTGAACACACCCATTCCTACACACGCGTACACGTAACCAATTCTCATCTGCGCCACGTCATGGCTGACCCCTCAGGGTGCCATACCTAAATACCGCCAAAACGTATCCCATCCGTGGGCCAATACTCATACCTTTCGAGTACCCGGAATCATCCTTACCAGGAGTTTATGAAATCCTTCCCCATGTACCGGGCGAGCACGTTTTGCTCTACAGTATACCACCCATTGTTGTACCCATCACCGGTAGAGATGCTCTTATTTGAACAATAGCAAAGATCGCTAGAGTGCAAAATCAAAAGCATCGAATTCGTGTTCTCACGCGAAAAAAACTGCTTGGAGCTTTTCCAGAACAAGACAGATTTTTGGATTAAGATCTTCATTTCCAGTAAAATGTTGGTTCTCGGACGTTAATAAATTTTGGCACAATTTAGTAGCAATGGTAGTTTCCGTCCAAAGTAAAGATTGTGTAAACATTCGATTTGCAGTTTCAATTCCAACTCTTTTGCAAGTGGCTCTTCGTTAATATAAGATCTTGTAACAAGTTGGTAAAAAAAAGTGCAGCATCGAAGCCTACATCAAATAAATTAGGGTCGAAGTCATCGAAGTATATTAAAACATCTGAGTATTCATATAGAAATACATTGACCCTATTCTTCCATGCAGTACCATGATCAATACATGAGCGTAACTTTAAGGGTGGTCATCAGGGTCAATTTGCAGGTGTACAGTGAGCGGGCCTCAGTAAACATTCGATAAACTGATGTGGAGGTATAGTTCTGCCGTTTGAATATAAAAATCTAATTAAACGATTACATGGAACACTTCTCGCAGTCGTGCAAAGCACTCTCTATATCCAAATTAGACTGCTTTTTTATGCCATACACTGCACACGTTGTTCATTGCGTACGCATGTAGTATCCAGTGCAAAATAACGTCTTTTTCACAGTCGCAATTATTTATGGAGTGCTACCAGTTGTGTAGAGCAATCGCGATTTCGCGTTTGTGACGTGTTCCGTCTCATAACACCTCGGCTCTCCGAGTCGCCTCTACAGCAAGGTTATGAACTTAAGTGGCATTCTGACACCATATGGCATGGTGGCACCCGATGGGTTTGATGGATTGGTAACTGGTTCTGGCAGTGGGTCGCGTGTACGCGTGTATGGATTGGCTCTGTTACAGAGAAAATTGGATTGATTATTAGAATTAGTGGCCGCCAAGGCGGGTCTGCACAAGTGCAACACGTGTGTGGCTCTGCCGTATTTGGCACTACTTTGTTTCATTATTTAGTTTAATTTGTGCAAACCTACTTAGGTGATGGCGACCTCGCTGTCACCACCACAAAGTAAACTCAACCTTGTCCGCGGCTCTGACTTGAGCGCCTGCGCGTAGTGCACAACTCCGCGAGGAGGGTCACCGCGTACGGTTTCGCTTATTTCATCCCCAAGGGATCACTCAGGTACCCTGATCTAACGCTACGTTTGTCTTCGGACTGTGTTCGCACATTTATTTGCAGGTGTCTGCTACTCTGGTGTTCGGATATTGTATCGACTCTGTATAGAGGTCTGCCGCGTGGGCTCAATACACATCGTCACCCTCGGCCCGGGTCTGTTGCCGCTTTTCGCACGACCACGCCCCTCGGGTTTGTCCCTTTTTCCTTCCTTTCCTTTCCCCTTTTTCCCATCCTTTTCCTTATCTTTTCCCTCTTTTTCGAGGCACCCCCTGCACCTGGGTTCCTCCCCTTCCGCCTCCGATCAGAGGTCTCCGACTCTCGGACGTTTGCTTACAGATCCCCTCTTGGCCATTCCCGGCGTTACCTCCGTGGTGTTTCCGAAATACGGGCGGTTTTACACCCGCGCTATCCGTATACGGAGGGCTTTTCTGCTAAGTCTACCTCCCAAGGGAGCAAGGATTTGAGCACCTTGAGTGTCATTCCTCCCAAGTGAGATTTGCCCTACAAGGGGTCTCCCGACATAGAAGGGATTCGTTTTTGAATTGATTCCGATTTGAAAGTGTTTCCGATTGGAAGTTTTGAAGGTTTAGTTGTTTGGAATACTGGTTTTCAGTTGTCTTGTTTTATTGCTCCCGCTCTTGGGAGTATCGAAATCGATTCATATCGTTTCCGATGCCTACACGTGATCAGGTATCTTGATCTGGCGCCAATCGCCTTGTGGAAGGTTCATCTGCAGTACTTGCTGCCCCGCCGCGATCCCTGCTCTCCGTCCCGGAAGACTTAAACCGTGCTGAACCGACCCCGGTGACCCGAAGAGCATCCTCGGTTGCGTCTGCGCCATTGGCGATCGCTGCTACAGCGGAAGCTCCAACTGTTGTGGAAACGCCGTCTGCGGCTCAGCCAACTGGCACTGGCTCACCCGAATTTAATCTCTTGGAGGCGCAACTCAGAGTGATTCAACTCGCTCAGAGTTCCCTCTTCGAAGATGTGCAGTCCCTTCGTAGGAAGGTGGATGAGGCCCAGCTTAGGAACGTCTCAGAAAACATACGCCTTCTGCGACGTGACGTGAATTCCATTCTGGACTATCTGGGTTCCCCAGCAACGTTTGTCGAAACGTACCGCTCCTTCACGCAGGAGTGTCGTGACGAATTGAACCGTTTCCGTGTCCGGTTGAACTCCCTTGACGAAATCTTCCGCATGGATACCGCGGTTAACGCGAAAGATGAAGAAGATGAAGGCTCGAAGCATTCGACACACCGTTCGCCGGTTAAAAGACACAGAAGGTCCAAGAAGGAAGTCCGTTACAATTCGGATTCGTCGAGTACCGACTCAATCATTGGCTCTGTGAAGTCGTCGTCCGACTCGTCTGACAGCGAGAACGATGGTCGTCGACACCGCACGCGGTCACGTGCTACAAAGTCGAGAGCCACGCAAGCTACTCAAGAAGCTATTCGCACCCGCGAGAAGGGTAGGCGCCATCTTGGCTTAAAAGAGTTGAAACGAACGAATCCTTTATACAGGAAGCTGCTTTCCTATCTGTATTACCGATTGAACGATTCGTCGTCTGACCGCGGTTCGCGAAGCACCGGTATGGTGAAAGACTACATCAAGCGATTATAAATCGTCATGCAAACGAACTTCGATGGCAAAGACCCAATCGTGGTGTTTTACTTTCTCTCCTGATTCGTTCGGGAAGCCGATATACTCGGGATGAGTGAAGCTCAAGCGTATCTCGCTTTACCGTACTTCTTATCCGGCATGGCGGAGGATCAATTTAATTCTGTTCGAGGTTCCTCGAGAGTCTCCGAAGGTGGAGTCACTTGTTGGCCAGAAGCTATACAGTACCTTCTCAGGTCGTACGCAGCTGCCAACGAGATCCAAAACGAGATCCTAGCTCTCCGAGATACAAAGCAGAAGCCTGGTGAAACCGAAACTGTATATTCAACTCGTTTGAATAAAGCGTTTCATCGCTTTGGAAATGTGTACTCTGCTCAAGAGAGATGCACGATGTTCGTGGATGGACTCGACCCCGCGATACGGGCTTTGGTGGCTCGTCACCGTAAAGAAAAGCGTCGAATCACTTACATGAAGCTCGTCCAGTATTCCCAGGCAGAGGGTGAAACGCTTCGTGCGCGACAAGAGCCGAGGCGCCTGTCTAAGGCGTTGTTCGCCGAAGGGTCAGTTCCATCTTCATACATGCTGAATGGAAAGTCCGTGAAGCCGGATGTAGATCATTTGCACTTCGTGGGAACCAATCTGGACTCATTCGGAACGTCAGGGTTACCGCCATCGTCGGTTGGTACCCCTGAGGGTGACCCTGCTCTGTATGCAGCAAGAGCTCGCGTACCCGTGGCACCGCTTGCTCATGCGTCAAACATTTCTCGTTTTTCCCTCCCCGGTTGGGTAGACACCGCTCCATAGCGTCGTGATGATGGTTATCGGTTACCCGAGAAGTCGACGTCGACCATCTGTCATTTCTGTTACCGGCACGGTCACATATCACCTGCGTGTATGTTGCCCGCTCGGGAGATGTTGAGTATCCTCGTGCAGTACGAGTCGCTCACGCCAGCTGAGAAATCTCGTGTTCCGAGTGCCTCATATGAAGCCATGAAGGCATTTCTAGGCGCCCCTGATACAGGCAAAGAAAAGAAGACCGAAGAAGCTCGGAACCCTGAGGAACAGGTTGAAGCGCGCGCACCCGCACGAGAGCGTCTACCTGGACCCAGGAACGGAGATAATTTGCCGAGTCTGGCGAGTTCCGTTTCGAAAAACTAAGTTTGGGAGTCTCCCCTACGGGAGGGGCGTCTTCTGAGCCGAAGTTGAAGACGCCCGAGGCGCCGAAGCTTCGCTCCCCAGTCCTAATCCTGACAAGGAGACAGGCTACAGACGCAAACTCTAAACAGCTCGCTGTTTTGCGTCGTCCATGGAAACGTTCCCGTAATCTCCGTATCCCGGATAGAGCCTTGGTTATGGCCAAGAGGAATTATAAGGTTTACGCCGACCTCGGCCTTTCCAACCAGTTTATGGTTCGACAACTGTCTGTCCTGGACACAGGTGCCGCCCCTAACTTAATGAATTCGGCGATCGTACCCCCGGGACTTCAGGCTCTTGTTCGTTCCGGTCCTTCACTGGATATTTCGGACGCGAACAATAACCCGTTGAAAACGGTTGGCTACATTCCCCTCGTCGTGAGGTTAGGCGGTTACGTCGTTCAGCTCGACTTCATTGTATGCGACTCACTCGCAGCACAGGTTATCCTCGGTTGTGATTTCTGCAACCGCTTTGTCAAAGCGATATGCCCTCGAGCGGAAACCGTTGAAACGGTGGATGGCTCTACTATCCCGATTGTTCAGAAACCGCTCAAGCGGGCAACCCAGAAGCGGGTACCAATACCTGCCGCTCAGGAAGTAACGAACATGGACCCCGTTTCGACGAAGCTTCGCGTTGCGAAATCGGTTACAATTGCACCGGAATCCCAGTGCTGGGTTCGTGTGTATCCAAACAACACGGAGTGCACGTGGTCCGACCGTCGGAGTCGTTGTACAACCAACGTCAACTTGCAGTTGCCAACGGTGTCGTTTCTATCGAACCCGATGCCCCTTTTAAGGTACTTGTCGCCAACTTTGGCAAAACCACACAGTGGTTAGTCAAAAACCAGGTACTGGGCTCAGTCCGGCCTCATTTTAAGGCTCTTATGCCGATAGGGATTCCGAAATTGGATGTTCTCGGCGTTCTAGACCCTAAGGAGGGGGACGAGCTATCCGGAAATTTGGAAGAAGATGATACTGCGACGGCAAGCAATGGCCATGATTCGGGTCTCGAACGTCCGTTAACCACGGGCAAGAAGGCGCTACCGCCGGGATGCGAGCAGACCGACCCTGTCGAGGAGTTAGAGAAATTGGACTTGAGCCATGTCCCCGGAACTCATCGGGAGAAACTGCGGGATATGCTCAGGGAGTTTACTCTCATGTGGGATTGTTCCCTTGGCACCATAGAAGTCACGGAACACCGTATTGATCTTTTACCAGGCACACGGCCTATTTCACAACACCCATATCGAGCAGGCCCCAACGCTCGGGAAGAAGATAAAACTCAAGTTGAGAAAATGCTGCGAGCAGGTGTAATTGAGCCCGCTCAGTCTTCATGGGCGTCACCAGTCGTATTGGTTCCGAAACCGGATGGATCTTGGCAATTCTGTATCGACTACAGACGACTGAACGCAGTGACCGTCAAAGACGTTTATCCAATCCCTCGGATGGACGAGTACATTGACTCACTTGGGAGTGCCTCGGTGTTCACCGCCCTTGACGCCAATTGAAGATACTAGCAAGTTCCAATACGGAAGGAAGACCGGGATAAAACGGCTTTCGTCTGTCATCAGGGACTTTTCCGGTTTAATCGGATGCCTTTCGGTCTAACGAATGCGCCGGAAACTTTTCAGCTTACGATCGACATTCTCTTAGCGAGATTCAAGTGGCGTACTTGCCTGGTGTATTTGGACGACATAATTGTCTTCTCCAATAGTCTGAATGAGCATCTATCCCATGTGCGGGAGGTAATGCGCGTATTGCGAGACGCGGGTATAACGCTTACACTCAAGAAGTGTGAGTTTTTCACCGACTCGGTGAAATACTTGGGACACATCATCCGTCCTGGGATGTTCTCAGTCGATGAGGTAAGGGTGAAATCGCTGAAGGAAGCGCGTCACCAGACAACTCAAACGGAGCTCCGATCATTTTTCGGGTTGTGCAACGTTTACCGTCGGTTCGTTTCGAAATTCGCAGATTTTGTGGCACCTCTCAACGCTCTCCTCAGAAAATGACAACCAGTTAAACTGGAACCCTTTGGCGACGCCGAAGCGTCTGCCTTTTCGTCTCTCGTAGACGCTGTTACGTCTCCGCCTGTACTGGCTTTACCCAAACCGGGTCTACCTTTTGAAGTTGACACTGATGCCAGTAACAACCAGGTCGGTTGTGCACTGTTTCAATTCTCGGAAGATGGCCAGCGACATCCAATTGGATATTGGTCTCGTTCCTTGAACGTGCACGAGCGTAATTACTCGGTCTCTGAGAAAGAGTGTCTCGCCGTTGTTTGGGCATTATCAACGTTAAGACCCTATCTCATGGGAACCCACTTCGTGGTACATAAGGACCATTCGCCACTTCGCTGGCTTATGGAGATATCCGAACCTTTGGGCCGCCTCATGCGCTGGCGTCTCCGACTCTCGGAATTCGATTTCGATGTACGCTACAAGAAGGGGACCCTGAACACTCAGGCCGATGTGCTCTCCCGACTTGGGACATCTGGTGAAGCAGAGCCGGTCGATAACCTCGACATACCCTGTTTCATGGTGGAAGACCTCGTGGATGGAGCCGAGTACATGACGGATGACGTATGCGACGATATTCTCGCCGCAGAAACGTCTGAACCACGGTCTGGTTCATTTGTAACCATTACTCCAGAAGAGTTAATCCGTGAATAACAAGTGGATGCCTTCTGTACGCAGATTCGTGGTCGACTCAATGGAGGATTCAAGATACGCTTTTTGATTAACGACAGGGGATTCCTTGTCAGGATGGTTGAATGTAACCCACAAATTGTGGTTCCCAACTCCTTACAACAACGGGTGTTGCATCTCTCACACTACTTCAAACTAGGCGCACACCCTGGGGGCAGGAAACTCTATCTGACTCTCCGAAGAGATTTCTATTGGCCAGCCATGGCGTTCGACTGCTATGCGGTACCCCGTTCGTGTACGGAATGCGCGCGAAACAACGTCAGACTTCGACGGTATCTAAGAAGTTGTCGCTGTTTCCAGCTCGCGCTCCCTTGGAGTTCATCGCTATCGAAATTCTTGGGGAATTGATCAAGACTGCTCGCGGTAACCGCTTTCTCCTGGTTATCACGGACAGGTTTTCAAAGCTGGTACGAACAGTTCCGTTAAAGCGTATCACCGCTCGTGTGGTCGCGGAGGCGTTCTTCACGCATTGGGTCCTTACATAGGGGCACCCGTTCATCTTTTATCAGATAATGGACCGCAACTCACAGCGAAGTTCTCTCAGGACGTCTGCAGAATCTTGGATATCAAGAACGTGTTTACGACAACTTATCATCCCCAGAGTAATGTGCAGGTTGAAAGGTGTAACCGAACAATGCTGAACGCATTACGATCCTATGTTGCGGATCATCCCAAGAACTGGGACCTGTACACCGACGCGATTACTTACGCGTACAACACCCAGGTTCATCGGGCTACCTCGTTATCACCATTCGAGTTGGTTTTATCGAGAAGACCGCCGCCGGTTGCAATAGAAGCTGAACCGACGCTGTTGACGTACCCGTCGCCGGGGAAGTACAGGGATGCCTGGAAGTCTTGGTTAACGAAGATGGTACCGGCTGCCCGGAAGGCCATGGATAAGGCACAGCTTGCCTACAAGTGTAACTTCGATAAGCGAATTCGACGTCCGCTGCCTACAATCCGTAAGGATGACTACCTGTTCGTACGCAAAGAACACTATAATCCTGAAAAGGAACGGCGTCATAAGCTGTCTCCGATTACGGACGGTCCTTATCGAGTTGTTGAAACCGCTTCCGACACGGTCGTTCTCGACATTGACAATCAACACGAACTTATTTCTCGTGACCGCGGTACGCTCGCGCCTAATCCAGACGTGGAGTTGTCTACTGGCCCTACCGCTTCAGGTGATCCTAGGCAGGAGGAATCCACTTCAACGCATGGTGCATCACAGCGCCCCGCTGTTCTTCCGCACCCGGATCGAGGTTTAACTGACCTACCTTTGAAAGGTTACTCTCAAATACGAGATAATACCACTGATACTCGAGAAGTTTCGAGGGACTCTACTCGAGCTAACCCACCCACTCATATCCTGACGGAACCCGTGGCTCCGCCTAAGGAGGGGGAGGGTGATGCTGATCAGATCGCTAACAATGTTTCGGCGTCGCCCGGTTCTCCAGGTAATGGAACGGATGCCACGTTGGCTGATAATGGTTTTGCTCCGCGCGGAGATACCAGAACTAGTGATACTAAAGACCCTCAGGTGAAGTACCGTTCGCCAATGACGGAATCTCCTGAACAGGATACGACTGCAGCGATAAACGCGCCTGAAGCCTGTGCTGTTGACACCGGACAACTGGCTAACAATCCAGGTACGCCGACGCCGGCACCGTCTCGACAGGACTCCTCGCGCGCGTCGCGCATCGCTAACGCCGCTTCCTCGGAAGACCAAGCCGTTAAAAAAGTTTCCTCTGATCCGGAGTCGTCGTCGAACGCGGAAGATAGTGGGAACTTTGAATACATCGAATCTGATCCAGCATGGATGGCTCTGTGAACTCCAGAGTAACATGGATACCATGGATGATGATAACCCCTTGGCTACTTTGCGTCTTACGCATTTGAAGTGATCCACGTCGTGGGGATACCGTTGGCACGGTGCGCCTGTCTGATATACACCACAGGCGCGCCGCCGTACTGTCCGGCTGTGCTACAGAAACGCTCGCTGCGCGCATGCACGGCTGTGACGTGGACTCTCTGCATCGAGATTTCATGTCGCCTTCATGAACGAACGGCCAGTACCGGCGCTGAACAGTGTGCGGCACTCTGAAAAATCTCAAGTTTTTGAGTTGCCAACCGCTCACGGTGTCCTCGCGTGGCACGCGCATCGCCTGCAACCGCGCGCGCAGTTCAATTGTCGATTTTTTGGCTTGCCACGGCGCGTGGACTCCGGCGCAAACGGATGGCATGGCACATGGACACTTTGCACCTTCGCCCACCCAATCGGGGACGCTTGCACAAGCACACGTGGCGGAGTGCACGGCCAATGATATTGCGTTGAACTTCGTGTGCACGGACAACCGCCGTGACAATGCAACCGCCCACCTGGCGTTTTGCCGCACCAATGGCATTCGAGTGCACAATCCCCGTGGCCGGGTAAACCGTCTCCATGCGTAATGGGTGTCCCTGAAGTGGGTAAGCTCCGAGAACGATCAACTTCGTGAAGCCGAGTGTACCGCTTTATCGTCGTTATCACCGTTCGTCGGTTCGAAATCGCTGTTCACCAACGGAACATCGTTGAACTCAAGAGCTTGAGGACTGCCCGTTGCAATTCGTTATAAGAAGTTTGGGAATACCCAAGTGGAGCTACTGTATCGCCGTCAGGACGGATGTTCGCGAAGCTCTCGTGTCGGACAAAGCTCTAAGCCGTTGCGGAAGCCTCCACTGCGGAGTTGCTCTACGCTCTGGAAGTGAGTCGCTCAACGTCTTACGGTGTTCTCAGAAGTTCATGAAGTATGAAGTAAGAAGAATCGATGACGATGGTTTCAGGAAGTTGAAGAAGAAGAAAGAAGATCTATCACTGCAATTCAGTTTTATCACAAGCCTGGTTCTATGATGATATGTACTATTTGCCTAGCTATAGGGATCGCGAGAGGTCGTTGCTCCCCTCGTGGGGTTCTTGCATCCCCGTCGATGTGCCGGAACCTACCAGATTGGTGGGACCACCCTGGTTCAGGGAAGGCGAAGGGTAGCTCTGCGCAGCTAACGCCAGCATCTGGCCGATATCCGTCATCCCCGGTGGAATCGGGACGCCCATCTGGGTGAGCTGGTTTCGCAACGCAGCAGTCTGCGGATCAACCGCCCCAGTCGGCGTGATGTTCCAACCAGGTGGAGCGCTACCCCCGCTTGCTCCCGTCGTTGGGATAACCTGCAAGTTACTCACCGGCGTCGGTTGCATCTCCTCTCCAGGATTCACTGGTTCGCTATCCACCATCGGATCGTCCCCGCTGTCTGGGGCATAGTAACTTTCGGAGAAGATGAACCCGACAGGGTGATCACTCGGCACGACACGAGGCACTTGCTTCAAGGCGCGTGCTTCCGGGAAGTCGGTCACGGTCCCCTCCCAAGGGTTGAAGTATACGAAGTCTCCAGCCCCTGGATATCGTCTACCTGGCGACTTATCGAAGCGCGTACGCTGACCGGGTGGAACGTTCTCGGGAGGTACTCTGCTCTAATCGATATCATCGATGACGTCGAGTAGGTACAGCAATTCATCCACGTTGGTGAAGGAACCGGGAGCGGTGTGTAAATCCACTTGTCGGATGAGCTGCCTCAACTTCGGGGGAAGGTACCAAATACGGCACTGGTCGTAGACTTCCCAGAGGGTGAACGCGGCAACGCGGGCAGCCCATTCGCACATCATCAGGGCCCAGTAACCGGACTTCGGATTCGCAATCATGCGGGAGCCAACGTAGGAAGTGCAGGGAGGACACTCCGCGAAATAACCGCGTGGAACGTGAAGGTTGCTCCGCCACGGAGGAATTGGGACGGAACGACCCGGTAGTGCGTCATTTCGCAGACTTTGGACTTCGGAATTCGTGTAAGGTACGAAGAACCCGAACCGGGATCGCCACTTCCTTTCACTTCGGACACGGTTGCTGAAGGTCCCCTCGCCATAAAGGCGTCGCATGAAGCGGAACTCTGCTCGCAGAATGGGTCGATTGAAGAGCAACATATCCGGATCCATCGGAGCATTCGGGTCAATCTTCGTCGGATTGAAGGCAGCGAGATTCGCTCCATAGTTGATTTCAACGTACGTTCGGTAACGGGAAAGGTCAAACCTATACTCGGGCGGTACCATTTCTGGTGGGTTGTGAGCACGGTTCATTCGGAAGTACGAAAGACGCGCCATACCTGCGCAAGCTTTGTCAAGCGTCTCGTACCGTCTGCCGGTTCTTTTCCTGTCGAGGAGATGGGGCGCCACCGCAATGCGGGTTCTCCAATCCCAGGAGGTCACCCTATCCCGTGGCAAACGGCCTGGCAGTGTGCCGTCTTCTGTGTAGGAATCGATGAGGTCTTCATCCTTAACCGCTTGAGGGTGGAACCAGGGAGCTCTGGAATATGCCCAAGCGCCGTCTAGTCTCGTGTCTCGCACGAGAAGCGATTCGCGTCTGACCCATCCGGACGCGTGCGCCGTAACCGGCATAGCTCCAGAGGAGTTCCAAGCCGATACCGCGGCGACGTTCATAGCTCAAGCAGCTGGCTGCTAACTCCCCTGTGGCAGCGGGGCAGTGGCGAAACCGCCGAAGTATCCTGCTCCTGCAGAGAAAGGTCCGGCACCGGAGGGAACACCAGACTGGCTGGGACCCCCTGAGGAAGGGAAAGCGCTGTCGTTGGAATTCGGATTCATCGAAGGAGCGACCTCTCGCGTTGCTTGGTCGTTCGGAATGTCGAAGTTTGCAGGAGGCGTGTGTTCACTTGAGATTGTATCGCTGTTGAGCGTTGGTTTTCTTGGTATCGGGATGTCAGAGTCACTCATGCCTGAGCTTGTATTTTCTCGCGAGCGAGATGGTAATGTCGCCGACACGGTGTTCCTCGACGTAAGGAGGGGGATGTGTAGAGCAATCGCGATTTCGCGTTTGTGACGTGTTCCGTCTCATAACACCTCCGCTCTCCGAATCCCCTCTACAGCAAGGTAATGAACTTAAGTGGCATTCTGACACCATATGGCATGGTGGCGCCCGATGGGTTTGATGGATTGGTAACTGGTTCTGGCAGTGGGTCGCGTGTACGCGTGTATGGATTGGCTCTGTTACAGAGAAAATTGGATTGATTATTAGAATTAGTGGCCGCCAAGGCGGGGCTGCACAAGTGCAACACGTGTGTGGCTCTGCCGTATTTGGCACTACTTTGTTTAATTATTTAGTTTAATTTGTGCAAACCTACTTAGGTGATGGCGACCTCGCTGTCACCACCACAAAGTAAACTCAACCTTTTCCGCGGCTCTGACTTGAACGCCTGCGCGTAGTGCACAACTCCGCGAGGAGGGTCACCGCGTACGGTTTCGCTTATTTCATCCCCAAGGGATCACTCAGGTACCCTGATCTAACGCTACGTTTGTCTTCGGACTGTGTTCGCACATTTATTTGCAGGTGTCTGCTACTCTGGTGTTCGGATATTGTATCGACTCTGTATAGAGGTCTGCCGCGTGGGCTCAATACACATCTTCACCCTCGGCCCGGGTCTGTTGCCGCTTTTCGCACGACCCCTCCCTCGGGTTTGTCCCTTTTTCTTTTCTTTCCTTTCCCCTTTTTCCCATCCTTTTCCTTATCTTTTCCCTCTTTTTCGAGGTACCCCGTCGACCTGGGTTCCTCCACTTCCGCCTCCGATCAGAGGTCTCCGACTCTCGGACGTTTGCTTACAGATCCCCTCTTGGCGATTTCCGCCGTTACTTCCGTGGTGTTTCCGAAATACGGGCGGTTTTACACCCGCGCTATCCGTATACGGAGGGCTCTTCTGCTGAGTCTACCTCCCAAGGGAGCAAGGATTCGAGCACCTTGAGTGCCATTTCTCCCAAGTGGGATTTGCACTACAAGTTGCTGATTATAGTCGAGCAAAAGACGAAGAATGTCTCCGTGGTGTACGTTTGCGAGTCACATACACGAAAGCAGCCTCGTGAATTCATTTTGGTGGCAAACGACGCGGGTGTTTACAGACTGTTACACTTGCCTCTCGTAGCAGAAAGAGAGTCAGAGTAGAACAGCCAGCCACTCGAAAGGACCAACGTGGGCCCAGAATCCACCAAAGAAATAAACGTAGTATGCCCAGGGGAAGATCCCAGGGCAAAGAAGGAAAAAGGACAACTAGTGGTTGGATAACCACTAGTCAAAAGAAAACGAACAACGGACAACAACAAACTGCACGCGAATTCTGCAGCCAAACTTATCTCTGCGCGTCCAGAGACAAACGTATAGACTTCTTACGAGACGTCCCAAAGAGAGTTACTAGCTGAAGATAAGTCTTCACTCTATGCCCAAGCTAGTCTCTTGCAGAAGACGTTACGCGGCAATCAAAGAAAACCCAACGGACAGCTTCCCGTCCAGCGCCAAAGTCCGTGTAGCACCAGGGCTGTCGACCGCCACCGGTATACGTGCCGAAGCTCTGATGGGGCTCACTGATGACAGAAGCGCCTTTGTTACACATTACCCGATTCCCGTCCACGCCTAGGCCGCTTCGACCGGTACTGGGATTTAGATGAGAAGAGCAGTGCTCGCACAAAACGCGCAAGCACAAAAGATGTTAGTAAGGCACAAACGCTATGACGTAACAATTACTTACTTAGATGCACTGCCCAATGGAGTTCGGAAAGGTTGAGGTAGGTTAAAAAATGTTGAACGCAATGTTATGCTGTGTTGAGCCACCGTGAGGCGTCTTGATGACCCTTTATATAGAGTTTTGAACCCTCTAGAAGAGACTGGAAATGCAATAACGCACTATAGTTACTAACTAGATGCCGTAGTACTTCTATTTGTAGAGTAGTGGGGCCGAACCCAGTGCAGTGTAACATCATTGGCCAGTTTAGCACACGTGGCATTGCCTTCGGGCAATGCACGCATGCCAAGTCACGATGTTCTCCTGACTGTAATTAGAGCAGTGCTCCACACCCACATTATGTAGTATAGGATATCAAATAGATGCAATAACAATCATAAACTGTAGAGTTTCCACTTCACACAGCCCAAGCTCAACCAATAACCATCTATATGTGATTTTTCTCCGAGCCTCGGACTCCCGGTTAAAGATCTATTTTTTTTCTTGCTTTACTCCTGTTTGGCACACTTTTCCATGATAAATATTTGGAATACATGAATATTAGAAGTCGATGTTACAAAAGTGGCAAACGGGGCGTAATTACAAAATTAAAAGAAAGAGTATAAACAAAATCAAAGCAGTGGGTTTTTAGGCAACGTGCTAAAAACAAAAACTTATGGAAAGATTTGTTTGGAGCCGCAAGAAGTATAAGACTAACAGCGAAATTTTGAAAGAAATCATTTAATTCACTAGCTATGTTATGCCCTATTTTGCACGAGGTTCTAATAGTGTGTGAGACAGTATTAAAAAGACGTTGCTCATTGTTGGAGTAGTATTGATAAAACTATTTTCCAATTGGCTTTGTCAAGAAGTTCATACACTTATTATTACAAATCAAAAGAGAGCTGGAAAAGTGTAAATGAAACAATCTGCATGATGAAACACAAATATTTAAAATAGATGGTGATAAGAAATATACATTTGCTTTGCTTTGTTAATGCATGTGAGTGTATTGCCTCACAAGATCTACTCTACGCAAGACGGAGAAAAACCAACAGCGCGTGGTTTAACACCACATGTGGTTTAATACGCAAAATTTTCATTTTGCTCTTATTGCTTGCTTTTTTCACGCATTTCCTAGATCTGTGATTAAAATTGTTGAGAATTGTATCGGTCGTCACTCACTAAATCCATTAACTGCACATCAGTGTTGTATGATCCAGGGGAACACGGGAAAACCACTTAGTTCTCAAATGTTCTATTGTAAAGTATGTGTGGATAAAACAATCGAATTTGTCACGGTGAATCAAAATGATTCGCATTGCTGTATTTTAAATGTTTGCCAGCGTGTAGAAGCTTACAAGATACTTGTCTATAGTGCACACCTTTGAAAGCAATAAGAAATGTTTCATGAATACATTATCGTAGACGACGTAAATGTTTCTGCGAACATTGCAGTACACAAAAGTTGCTTTGACTTCTATGGACGTACCCATGTCTATGTTTAAATTTTGATTGTCTAGCAAAACTATTTATGAGTAGTACAAATGGTTATCATGCAGTCTTGCAAATTCCACCGCTTTGGTAAGCATTATTACAATGCAAACACTGTTTTGGAGCAAAATGCGCAATGGTTTTTGTAGTTTATCTTTTTACTGGCTTTGCGGTTGAACCCAATATTTTTCTCAACTGTGTATCTTTGCATAAGCATCAGAATTGAACAGATCGGTTACATTTTTTAATCTGGACAAAGATATATTGCAGGTTGTTCAACACGCTATGCAAATATTTGAAGTATGCGACGATACATTAACCTGCAACATTTTATTAAACGGTTACGTTGTTCGCATCTTACCGCTTATGTTTTGCTGTGCCTACGTGAAACGTGACAACTGCACAAGGAAAAAAATTCTATGAAAATAAAAAACAAGTACTCCTACAGCACTTTATTTGACGAACCGACATTCATCATAGGACGTATCATTTGAAGTCATATTGCTTTTCCCGGGAGATACGAGAAAAAGCACTTTGTGCAAATTAGTGAAATAATAAAGCATGAGTTTCTAAAATGAAGTACGTCCTGAACGAGGGGCATATACTGTGTTCCATGCGAGTCTAAAATAAATAATCCTGTCACGATGTCCACGTTTGCAACGTGGGACAACGGCCTACATACCGCATGATAGACTTACAGATAGGTTCGATGTTATAACAGTGATAACAAGTTGAAAATGTTAACTTTTTGAAAAGAAACCAAAACGTATTATGGCATAAAGTTTGTCGTCGTTATGACGATAGGCTTAGTTTTAATGTAACGCTAAAGATCTAGAGCTACTGTACTGAGGTATGCAAGAAGTAGGAAGAAGGTTTAACCACAAAAAGGTTTTACGAGAGCTTGCGGGAATCTCCGTTTGTTGACATGAACTACGTAAATTTACAAACCAAAGTATGTAAGAAATTGTAGCGATACATAAAAGTATCTCAAATAACGTTACAATGACGTGATGTGCGTCACATTAGATATTTCAGGTTTCAAAAATGATTTCTATTCTGCACGAACATCTTGGAAATGTTCGCGAATATTCGTGAACATTGCGAATACTCGCGAATGTTCGAAAAAGCAGAAGTTTAAGAACGAACAAAATAGAACTCCCGAATTTTACTAGAAGCCCGGCAGTATCACCTACGTTCTTTGTTCAATATAGCGGCCAGTTGTAGATCTATTCACTGTAGGAAAGACTAAGATAATGGTTTAAAAGAAAAGTAATGTTCGCGTCCCGAACATTGCGAATATTCGCGAATATGGGCGTTTTTTCAGAATTTGAAGTGGCGAATACTTCTTTTGTAGGAGTCAAAAACTCTAGCCTGGTTTTAGGTGTAGACAGGTATTGATATGCTTTTGAACTATATAGTTTATGACCTTGAATGAAAAATACTTTGTCTAATAAAGCTACTCTTATGGCAGAATGTTCGCGAACAAAAAAATATTCGTTGGAAAAAAGCAGTAATTTGAACGTACGGTCAAGTTACAGACTTTGTTAGCAAAAAGTTTGGAAGAATACCAAAGTGTGACAGAACAACCTGTCAACTTACAAAGGCTCACATTTTCAATAAAAAATTAGACCATTTCTTTATGTGGAGCTGGAGGGTGGAGGGAGGCGCAGTGAGCTTCAACCAGACGCCTGCCCGTCGTTCAGGGCGCGTTGGGTCCATTCGGACGCCTTTATACCGCACAGCAAACACCAAAGCGCGGTGATACTTGCGTCATCGGACGTACTTGTCTAACGTATGCTAACGTGAGCTACTGCGACCCTAGACGTGTCCACACTAGACACGCAAATGCGCACTGTCAATATACCTCACGTAAGGCACAGCCCGACATCACCCCCTCAGGTCTAGACCAACTCATCATTTCTCGATGTTGGGCAGACCGATACTATCAATTAATCTGGGGCGACCAACAACAACAATTAGTTTGTCATAATAAAGGTCCAGATTTCAGCTCCCTTCGCAGAACCGTTCAGGGACCACCCCGTCTCAAGCATTCAGCCCAATGTCTACCAAGATCGTCCTGCGTTCTGTCCTCCAGTTCAGCACACGCACCATGTACCCAAGTCCAACGCCATAACATTTCAGCGCAAGATGCGCAACCAGAAAACGCCTTCAATGGTCACTCCAGGTCCGTCCTCAAGACATATTCTTCCGCCAGAGGCACGTCATCTTCAGCCAACCACTGTACTGCAAGCATGACCAGCGCCACCACGATGTCCCCAGACCTGATACCAACATCACAATGCTTTCCTAAAACTCAAACAGATCCTTCGAGCACGCCCACGGGTGCGATAAACCGAGCTAGATCCATCATAGACACTCCTCCACCAACTCCAGAACGGCAGAATCAACAGTCTTCACAACCGCCAGCTGTTTCGTCTCGCTATCATGCGAAACCCGAGAACTCACACGGGCTCACAGCCTCAACGATTACTGGAGTTGGTTCATTGGTTGAAAACAATGTGGAGCTGGAGGGAGGAGGAAGGCGCAGTGAACTTCAACCAGACGCCTCCCTCCTCCCTCCAGCTCCACATTTCTTTTTTGACAAACAACTTCAATCAGACACCTGCCTCCGTTTGCAGGGTTCATTCGGTCGTTGATGACCGTTTTAATAGTGTCGCAGGGAGTGCGGCATGAACGAATTGCGTCAGTCTACTGTAGTGCAGTGAGAGGCACCGCCCTGACGGGTGCATAGTATTAGTTTATTTAGTTAGTGTGCACAGGGTGCAACTCGGGGTCCCACACGTGTAGGGTTGTGACAGTTGTCGTGTCGCTCCTCGGAACCCCCCTTATAGGTAGATAGTTTATTATTTTCGACACGTGGCTAGTGCCCGTGGGAGGTGCACTTAAGCATCTCCCACCGGGCAGAGCTCACCGTGGTAAACCTTAGGCACCCCCTAGCCGATTCTTCCATCGTCTCGTCTCCCACAAGGGTCATCCTACCGTCAATATCGGTGCTGCGCGCCCATCTCGCGCCCCGTTGTTAGCGTCCGTTGAGTGCTACTTCGTCCCAGCTTGGGTGCTGCGCAATTTGTTCCCAAACCAGGGCATAGTACGTTGTCCCAGCTGACGCTGTACTACAACTGGTCTCCCGACTTAGAATTACCCTCTCCGGTCTTTTCTAGTTAATTCGACCCTCACGGGATTCGCTTCGTCGCTTTCGAATCATTTCTTCCCTCTCGGGCCTTTTAGACCCGTCGCGGATCATTTGGTTTCACCGCTCCGTCGCTTTTTCCCTATAGGGTTTTCTCGAACTTGCCCGCATTTGAGTTCACCTTGTCGCAAGCCGGACGAAAATTCTTTTCTGCCTACCGTTATGGCCACCCCACCGGGATCTTCTCATGGACACGCCGGTCCTGCTCCACCCCATTGGGGAACGGCACTGACAAAGTGCCGCCTGCTCCCGGTTCAGGGGCTCCGAGCACCGGACGTACCTATGGAGGGATCCTACCACGTGTGGAGGACCCGGAGCGCATACTCCGTCAGTCCTCCTCGACCGACTTTCGGAACCGTCTCGAGGCCATGCGCCAGCATGCTTCTCGAGAAGCGACTCCGCAGCCGCAGACCCCCAGGGCAACAGCGCCCGAGACCCTCGTTGGGACTCCGCAACGACCCGCAGGGAGTGAGGTTCAACCCGTTACGGGAGAGCTACTCATAGCCTTGAGGCCACTCGTGGAGTCTATGGTGACACTCGAGGTCGACGCCGTATTCCCCACAGGGTTAATGCTGAAGTGGAAGGCCTGCTGGATACCCTTGTCCAGCGGGTGGCTTCTAAGATGACCGTCACCGGAATTCTGGACGGCGCTATTGCCACCAGTGTGCACACTGAGGTACAGCGCCGTCTCCAGCTCCCTCCCATTGGGTACGAGCAAACTTTCAACCGTCAGCCGGCCGTCTCGGTATGGCAACTGACCACTATCCCTGCCGAACATGAAGCAGATTCCAGACCCGGCAGGGACCCCAATATTGATAGACCCGACTTGGGCAGTTCCCTCCCAGGGAAACAGAAGAGTACTGGTCGCGATTCCCACGTGGGTCGTGATAAAGGGAGGACCCGGAAGTCCCCAAGCCGACGTCGGAACAGGAGGAAGTCATCCCGTAAGGGTCGTGGCTTTTCCGACTCGGACGACTCGCTGTATGACTCAGACAGGTCAGAGGCAGTCGACTCGGACGACTCCGACCCCGAAGTGGACGTTTCGCATTTGCGCCGCATTCGACCCAACAATGGGGACTTAACTAAAGTGCTGAGCTTCAAGCACTACCGCTTGAACGACCGGAGTGGGCGTTACAACGCTTCGATCGCTCGTGCAGTTGCGAAGCATGCGAAACGCATGCAACTGCAAATGCCCTTGAAGTTCTCGGGCAAAGATCCAATTTTGATCTTACGGTTCTTAGCCGCGTTCCGCAATGCGTGTGACCAGAATGGTGTACACGAAGGAGCAGCCCTCTGGCTATTTCGCTTCTTTCTGGAGCAACCCGCTAGGGACACAGTAACCGCCAAGATCACTGGCGAATCCGGGGCCGTGGTCGAGAAGAGTTCTGAACTCCTCTCGTCCTACCCCGAGGTGGTCAACTACCTCCTCGAGGTTTACGCGACGGACGATGTCCTATCGGAGGCCTACCACGACGTCATCACACACCGCCAGAGCTCAGCGGTGTCTGAACGCAAATTCGCTGACCAATTGTGGACAAAGAACCTCCGATGTGCAAATATCTTCCCAGAGAGTCGCCTCAAGGCCCTCTTCGTCGAGGGATTGCTTCCCGCAATCAGGGCCGGTGTACGGATGTACTCGTCAACGCATCCCAAAGTGTTCTTCCGACAGCTCGTCAGCTATGCTGAAGGGCTGGGCGATACCCATCGGGGAGGCAAGAAGTAATTTAAAACACTGCACGCGGCGAAGAGCGCACAAACCCGAAGGGTCCCATCGAAGGCTTCGCTGAGTGTCTCAACTGACACTGATGAACCCGACTGGGGCATGCATTTTGAAGACGAGGACGCCCTGGCCCTTACTGTTCAACCAGCGGCACCCCCGTCTACTCCTTCTTTCCCTTCTACGGGTACTTCGACTCCGTCTGCGATACAACCCCGTCGGGACTTCAACTGCACTCCCCCCAGGGTTAATCCGGTGACGCCCCCTCAGGCGCCACCACCGTATCGCACGGTACCGAATTCGGACAACAGAACGACCCCCTATCGTATCTGTCTGTCTACCTCTCGGCCTTGCTGCGAATGGCTCCCGCCCGAATACCGGAAAACGTTGGTGCAAGTTCGCGAAGCGAATTATCACCAACGTGTTGCCGAAGGGTACTATAAGCCCCGCCAGGGACAAGCGCCACGTCAAAACCCAAGTGGGCACTTGCCCACAGGTCAGGCTGCAGCGCGGGACCGTTACCCGCAAGCCAGAGCGAACCCCGTGGGACGTGCTCCTGCACCTTCGTGGAGCCCTCAACAGGTCAATCAAATCCTCTCTTTTGCAGAGAGTCCTAGCGAGGACAGTGCACACCCGAAGGGAAACGAGACGGAGGAAGCGTAGGGGCCACGCTTTCCTCTCGAAGTACGAGCCTCACCCCCCGGGCTGACGCAGAATCCAACCCACTATGGGATCCTGAGGACGCCCACAGCAATAGTCCCCTTGGGTCTGATGAGGACGACGGCCCCGATATGGGTGCAGTTTTTATTATGACTCGACAGAACTATAAAGTCCATATGGAAGCGGGACTTACGAAGCGCACGACCAAAACTCTTCTGGGTATTCTAGACACTGGCGCTGACCCAAACATCATACATGCGAAGAATCTCCCACCTGGGTACGAACGGTTTCTAAACCGCAAACGGACCCCTCGGGTTTTCAACGCGTCGAAAGAACCAATGAATATACTGGGAACCATCGTGCTTCCGACCTGACTGGGAAATTTGGAGCAGCGCGTACCATTCCTAGTCGCCACGAATCTGGCAGCCGATGCCCTGTTGGGAACCTCATTCATCGACCGCCACGTCCATGCGATATATCCGCGCGAGCGCAAGGTTGCTTTTTATGGTGCACCACCTGTGGCCATTGTCAGTGCTTCTCGAGGACCCCTTGGGGATAAGAAGGTCTTGGACCAACTACCTCGGAACACTGTATCCGACAAGGTCCGCCTCGCTCAACCGTTATCCATACCCCCTATGACCCAGCGGGAAGTGCTAGTCACGTGTGAGACACCAGGATTGGTTTTCCTGCAGAACCACCCGAAAACAGTCTCACGAGATCTTTCGCTCATGACCAACGGTGTCATGAATATCATTCCGCACCGTCCCTTTAGGGTACTCGTCAGCAACCTCTCCCATCGGGAAGTTCGCATGCCCAAGAATATGGTCATTGGAATCGCTTTACCAGCCCCTCGCTTGCTAACAATACTTGAAGACGGTCCCAGTGGGTCTCGTCTTAAAGAAGGGGAGGGTACACCCTGCGAGGGACCAGAACGCGACGATTCGGTTGAGAAGAATGACCCACAGGGAGCGAAGGACTGGCGCGAATTGGTCCAGATTGGCGAAGAATTCTCTTCTCACAAAGGACAAATTGTTGACCGTCTACAGAACTTTGAAGATATGTGGTCGGGTCGCCTCGGTCACATAGACGCGGCCTTACACCGGATTGCACTCGAACCGGGTTCCAAGCCGGTGTGTCAAGTTTCCTACAGAGCTGGGCACAAGACCAGAGCAATGGAAGACCTCGAGGTCCAACGCATGTTGGACTCGGGCGTCATTGAACCTTCAAAAGCCGAATAGGCAAGCCCTGTGGTGTTTGCCCAGAAGAAGGACCGTAGCTGGCGGTTCTGTATTGACTACCGCCGGCTCAACGCCGTGACCCCTCGGGACGCATATCCCATCCCACGCATGGATGAGTGTATTGATTCCCTTGGGGAAGCCACTATCTTCTCAACCCTCGACGCCAACAGTGGGTATTGGCAGGTTGAGATTGCGGAAGAAGATCGCGACAAGACGACATTCACGTCCCATATGGGTTTGTACCGCTTTACGCGAATGTCCTTCGGGTTGAAGAACGCGCCCGCTACCTTTCAGAGGGCGCTGGATATCATCCTGAATAAGGTCAAGTGGCAGTACGCTCTGGTGTACTTGGATGACGTCATCATTTACTCCCGCTCGGTGGAAGAGCACTTCCGGCACGTTCGCCACGTGCTGACCCTTTTACGGGATGCTGGAGTCACTCTGAAGCTGAAGAAATGCTTCTTCTTCCAGGCCTCTGTGAACTACCTTGGACACGTAGTCCGGCCCGGAAAACTACAGGTTTCCCAGAGGACATGCGATGCCATTAGGCAGGCTAAATCGCCCACGACCCAGACGGGGATCCGCTCCTTTGTAGGGCTGTGCAATGTGTTTCGAAAATTTGTCCCTAACTTCGCTCGCATTGCTGCACCTTTGAACAGGAAACTTGAGAAGGGACAACCCGATAATTATGGGATACTGAACGATGAAGAGTACGAGGCCTTTCAGGAGTTACGAGATAGACTGATGTCTCCACCAGTTTTGGCCTTACCCGTACCGGGACGTCCGTACCTGCTGGACACCGACGCGTGCGATGTCCAGGTTGGCTGTACACTACTCCAACAACAACCCGATGGGAAGGAGTATAAACCCGTTGGATATTGGAGCCGTTCCCTCTCGCGGGCGGAGCGGAAGTACACGACCACCGAGAAGGAATGCCTCGCGGTTGTGTGGTCGATGCTCCTTTTAAGGCCATATCTGGAAGGTGAAAGATTCACCGTGAGGACTGACCACCACTCGCTGAGGTGGATCCTCAATTTGGCCGACTGTACCGGACGACTCGCACGCTGGCGCCTACGCTTGTCAGAGTTTGACTTTGACGTAGTTCATCGCGCGGGCGTCAAACACCAAGCGGCGGACGCACTGTCCCGTTTGGAGAGCGAGGGTCTCGATGAAGGACCTCTTGAGGACGATATCCCTTGCTTCGCAATGGAACCCGACTGGGACTGTGATTGCCTCGTGGCTACAGTCCAAGAAAGGGAGATTGTTTATGAGAACGTCCTCATTGATTGGAAGGACTCCCCTGTGAACCCTAGTTATAGGCTGTGTTGGCCCAAAAAAATTCCAAAATGTGACCGCCTTGCCTGCTAACTGCTCAAAATGTGACCCGTATGTGGCCACCTGGGACTGCAGCAATTTTTCCAATTTATTTTTTGTCCCCATATGAGACCGAAGATGGTTCCGCCGGGTCTCCCGAGCTGTGTACGATCTCCTTGGTGACATTTCGGTAGAACTTTGCCCCCAATAAATACCGGTACTGCCCACATACACTGCACTGGGCTTTCAAATGAAGCACGCGCTCGTCTCTTACGACCACACCGCCACCCCATCTCGTCTCCACGCCTAGATCGCTCCTACGACCACACCTACACCCCATGTCGTCCTCGCGCCTCGAGCGCTTCTCCAAGATCGTCTTCCCGCACCCGTGCCACGGTCTGCGCCCCGTGGGCATCTCCGACTGGACCAACGTCGGCTCCTTCCGGTCCCCGCTGCAGAACAACCCCTCCTAGCTCAACCTCGGCCTCAGGTTTGTCGGCTCGTGCGAGACCGTCCTGGTCGACATCATCTCTGACGCCGAGAATACCACCATGAGCCACTAGTTTGTGCGCGCGGGGCCGCGCAGCGAGCTCGCCTTCCACCCGGCCAACCAGACACGTCCGTGCATCCCCATCTGCAGAGGGCTGTGCCCGGGGCTCAACTCTATCATCCGCGAGCTGGTTAGAAGCTGGCCGATGTGGAGTTGTGGCTCAAGAACAAGATCAGCACCGACTTTAGAAAGCGCAGCCGTGAGATTAATATAAAGCTCATCCACCCAACGTACGAGACTCGCAGTGTTCCCGCCAATGACAGCGACAAGCTGCAGTGCAGCCTGCTCTCGCAATCGGGTGTGCACGGCGCTATGCACGGCTTTTCGGGCGTTTCTGTCGGTCTGATCAACACGCACTTGTTCTCATTCCCACGGAGGAAATTTGTGGTCGCCAAGGCACAAAAGGTTCGTACCCGTTCTTTCTAATGTTGGCTTGGCATCTTTTGCACCGATATCATGGGGCTGACATTGCTTGTTCTTTTTCTTTATTGTCGTTGTTTTGAACAGTGGATGTGAAGAGCCGAATGTGGCATAGTGCAGAAGTTGAGATTGGGGGCAAAGATGGCACGAGGCGCATCTTGTCGTTCAAATCACCGAGATGTAGGGAGGGGTTGGCGAGGCTTTCGTGTCTTTAAAAGTGCAGGGAACCCTGGTTTTTGTTGAAGATTGTGCTTTCTGCATAGAGATTTGCAAAATCGCACAAGAAGTTCACAACATGGATATGTATATGGTCTTTGTCAGGGACGTTGTCAACGCATTGCTTCTTACTCTTGTCGCGATCTTGACCATCCGGGTCCTAGGCGGTCAGAGTGGAGACAGAATCAGGTACATCTTCGTGTATCTCTCTAGTGGTGTCATTCATCGCCCCTTGCAGGATGGTTTGGTCCACTAGTTCATTCTCCCCATTGTCTGCGCCTTCGGGGCTGTTCGTGCTGGCAGTGAATAGAGTTGAGCCGACGCCTGCTCATTCATTCATTCGTTAAACTAGCAGTGGAAATTCTCGTTGAAACCGGGCTTGCTGCTTGCGGAAACGATAACTCTTCTGTCACAAATGTCACTGGAGCGAGGTTTGTTTGTTCTGGCGAACAGTGGCGGGAGTTTGTAAGAAAAGTCTCTCTCTTTATCTCTCTTTTACGGGTGCAGCAGTTCAGTTACTGTTTTGGCAAAGTGTTTCAGCATGAAGAGACACTCTCACCAAGGAAACCAGGGCACACGATTTGATAGAAGAGCGTGAAACAACCTTCAGAAGAGATTCATCAAAGTGATCTCAGTCACTGATGACTCTTTAGACGAGGAACGTAGCAACATGTACGTAGGTATCAACGGACGTCCTGGTGACGTGCTATGAGACGTTGTGAGTGGTGAAGGGACTTATGACTACCGGAGTTCAACGGTGCGTGAAGAGGGCACACGGGGTTTTCGGGCTGCTACTTCGCGTAATACGATTCCCGTTGGAATGCGTTCCTTGCGTTATGATTATACAGCAGTTCTCGAGACCATTTTGCAAGGATGTGCTGGTTCGGATTTTTCTTCATTATGGACATTCAGTGCTTGTAGGTGCCAGGGAAAACTACGTGACACTCATGACGAATTCGGAGGTGATCTAGTTTTCTTCGCCCGGTGTCTGTACAGATCGCTGAAGCTACCAACGTCCCGCTGCTAAGGAGTGTCGCTCACAAAGTGGTTTTCATTCCATGGTAGTGGGAATGTGAGGGAAATCTGAGGATAGAGCAGGAGACGACCTAGACGGCAGTATGGGGCCTCAGGGAAGGTATCTTATGTAGAGCTCAAACGGGAGTGACGTGAAAACAGATTACTAGCTGTAAGCACGGGAGTGAGCATGGCAACGGAACAATCGCGCATGCTTCGTTAGCGCCGAATGGAGATGTAATGCTCGCATCGCATGACAAATTCCGTGCCGCTGAGGCGCTAGTATCAGACGCATGTCACCCGGGCCGTGTGACCCGGCGGTGCTTCACAGCGCGCGCCTCACGCCGTTGGCCAAACGCTGTTCAACGCGCGCGCTCGCGCGGCTCTCGCGCGACATGAGCTGCCGCGGGACCGTCCGCGTCGCTTGCGCGTCGTTACGCGTGGTACGCAGCTCTCGTTCGCTATGCCTCTCGTCGTGCTCGACGCCGAAACCTTTTCAGCAAAGCAACTTCTGGCGTTGACCACGGATTCCGCAATTGGCTATGCTGTGACACAAGCAAGAACCATGCGGTTTGTGTAACTTCTTGAGCTGATGGGCAACCATAGGGCGGCCGACGAGGTGCTTTCGTCGCTGCGCAAAATCGCAGTGCACATTCGCGGGCTGTGGGTATCCACAAAGTGCAGTAAAGATGTTGGAAAAAAAACGCCACGGACCGCCATGATACTTGTCGAACACTGATTTAGGACTTGTTTCGAACGAACCATGTAGTGAAAACATGTGATGCAGTGCAGGCATTGGGCGAACCGCTGCTAATTTCGTTTGTCATCGTGCAGTGTGTGTTGCAAGAAGTCGGGGAGAGACAAAAGGTGGTTGGATGGAAGATGAGACTAGTTCGAGACGAAGTGTTTGCGATGCAGCATGACGCGATCTGCAAAGCACTTGATGAAGAGTGGGAGCGGGCGATTGAGAATGCTAGAGAGAAGTTGATGAAATCGATAAGGAGAAGGAGGTAGCTACGGCGGAAGAGTTGCGTCCACATATTCGTCTTCGTTATCCTCTTGATGGGCAAGGCTGTCACTGAGGGCGGGATAATTGGCGAAAAGCTCGCTTTAGTCTGGAAGGGGTGCGGGAGCGGATCGGTTGTGCGTTTCCATGTAGGCGTTTTGATTTGGTTGTGATTGTGCGGCGGACACGTAGGCAGAGGACGGAGATTGGTGTGCGGTGGTGTGCCTAGAGTGAGAAGACGACTGCTGCAGCGAATGGGACTTGATGGGCTGGCGAATTGTTGTGGTGATTTGATCGCTGTGCGAAGGCGGCACGGCTAGCTGTGTGGACTCATTCATGGCAGGCAGCTGAGTGGCAGCGCAACGCGATTGCAGAGGGTTGGCGGATTGCTCCTGTCTGGTGGCAAACACGAAACGGGTGTGGAAGAGAGTTTGATCGTCAAGGTTACGGCTGTCGAAGGTGAGCGGCAGCAGGTCGCCTGATTGCGTGAAGGCGATGGTGATGGGGGCGTGGAATGGATCGCAAAAATCGAGCGCCGTGCGCAGAGAACGGCAGGGGATGGTGAGCGCCGGCTGGTGCGACGGGAAGTTGTACTGCTCGAGCTCGGCAAACGAGACGGTCATCTCGGTGCGCAGAATGACGTGCGAGGGGTCGTCGTCGACGAAGGAGGTGAGCTTGAGCGCATCGGTCGTAAGCACCAGCGTAATCTCGTCCAGCTTGACGTGAAAGTTAACGAGAATGTCGAGGAAGAGGCGCGAACTGCACCGTAAACTGTAGCTGGGGTGCTGCGGCGACACGGTGCTGACGCGGTCGTAGACGAGCAGCAGGCAGACTTCTTGCACACGCCGGAGCGCACGCGCAAGATAAAATGGAGCGAGTCGGCGGCGGAGCGGATGCGCAGCGACGCTACGGACGCAGTCGAGCGCAGCGGCGGCAGCAGCGCCCGCCGGCGGCGCGGCGGGCGGCAGGCGGCGATGCGAGAAGAAAGCGGGCTCAGTTGGAAGGACGCGAACGCGGTCTGCGACGCGTTGAGCAGGCGCAGCCCGAGCGCCGACACAGTCGGCGTCAGCTGCGCATACTCGCCCAGCTTGGTGGCGGCGTGGAAGATGCGTGCCAGCGCGCGCACGCACGCCGCGTCCGAGGC
Organism: Gracilaria domingensis; assembly: GCA_022539475.1. Classification (NCBI taxonomy): domain Eukaryota; phylum Rhodophyta; class Florideophyceae; order Gracilariales; family Gracilariaceae; genus Gracilaria; species Gracilaria domingensis. Next base: position 26,258 of record VCMS01000150.1, on the reverse strand, counting down.
GTGCAGATCCATGCGCCGCCCGCCGGTGCGCTGACGCGCGGACGCGCGCGCGTTGCGCTATGTGCTTGGCGCTAAAGCGAGAGGCGGCCTTACAACCGGCGCAGCTGTCAGCCGCGCACCGCGCCGCAAAGTTACGGCGCAAAGAGCGGCGCGCGCGCGCGGCAGCGATCTGCGCGCGCGGCAGCAGCACCATGGCGCCAGCGCAGCGGCCGCCGCCCTACCCGTCGCAGCTGAGCGCCGCGGCGCACAGCGAGCACGCGGACGACGAGCGCTTCGCCGCCGCGCTGCGCCCGCCGCCGCGCGGCCTCTCCGTCGCGCACCACCTGCCGCCAGCCGTCACGTCGCACTCGGGTTGCCTGGACGCGCTGCTGTTCCGCGGCGTGCTGCTCGTCGCGTACGCCCCAGCCGACGAGGTTGTCCTCGCGCGCGGCTCCGATCTGCACGCGCTGCGCCGCCTGCGCTTCGTCAGCGCGCTCTCGTTTCGCGCGCACGACGCCGCGCTGGCCGTGGCGTTTGGCGACTGCATCGTCGTGTACGACGGCTGGTCGCCCTCGGCGCGCGAGCTGCGCTTTGTGTACGACTGCCACCGCCCGGAGGTGACCATCGCGCCCGAGCAGCTGCCGGCGCCCGTCACCGACTCCATCGTGTCGCTGTCGTGGAGCGCCGCGGGCGATATGCTGTGCGCCGTCGCCGACTCCATCTTGGTGTGGAAGCTCGCCTTTGAGTATCGCCCCGTGCGCTACACCGCCCACGTCAACGTCCCGCGCGAGCGCATCCCCACGCTGCCGCTCGCGCTCGCCGCCATGTCGCCCGACGCCTCCTACATCGCCGTCTCCTGCCTCTACGCGCGCATCTCGTACGTGTTTGCCATCGCCACCAGCCTCTCGCACGCGCCGTGCGCCGAGATTGTGCACGGCCGCTCGGGCATCTCCAACCCCGACTGGAAGAAGCACGGCGGCGGCAACCAGGCGCTCATGACCCCCGACCGAGACGGCACCATCCGCATTTAGGTGCGCGCCTCCACGCGCAACAAACCGTACAACGAGCGCGAAACGCTGTCCGTCGGCCCCGAGTCGTGGATCGAGGAGATTGCGCGCAGCCCGCACGTAGAGCGAACCCCGCGCGCGGGCGCCGCCTTTCTGTCGTGGGGCGGCGGCGGCGGCGTGGCCGATTACGAGGGCGATGCAATGGCCACCAATGCTTCGCATCCCTTTCTGGCGGAAGGAACGGCGCCCAAGCCCAGCCGCTGCTATCACTGGGTTTTGCGCATCGCGGGCGGTGACGCGCGTGCGTGGAGGGCTCGCGGACTTGATGAACGTCCACGCGCCGACTTTGCATGCCTTGAACCCGCGAATGGCGACCCTATGAATGGCCTCGAGGCCGAGATCGACTTTGAGGCTCACCCGCCGGATTTCCCGTTGCGTGATGTTGCTGTGGCGGCTATGAAATCGGTGGCGCCCATTCCTCTTACCACCTCCTCCAAGCAGAAGATTGGCTTGGTCAAGTCGTATGCCATTTCGAACGGGGAGCGCCGCTTGCGTAGTTCGGAACCGCCGGAACCGCCCAACCTGGTCGACATCTTCGTCCTGGCCGTCCGGCAGGGCATTCCCTTTCTCGCGCTCTACGATATCTGCCCTACATCTGATATGCCGGCCGTTTGCCGTGCCCGAGTTGGAGTTGGGCATACGTCGACAGTGGTGGACATCGTCGCCACGGAGCCGTGCTCGTCAACCATGCTGAGCAGCAATGGGTGGCTTGCGAGTCGCGGTCGCAGCGGCGACGTGTTGATATGGCGCACAAATGTGTCTTCTGGCGCATGGGAGTCACTGACATCCATTGCGGCGCTTCCAGGACCTCATACAGCCGTCGCTTTCTGTCCTATCAAGTTCACGTCGCGCAACCGATGAGAGATGGGCGTCTTTACGTGCGATGCAGCTCATGGGTCTCTTCGCTTGTTTCAGTTTGTCAATTTCGTGAGCAAGACCGATTTCACCTCCGGGCAGGACGTCCAGTACGGAAAACAAATCGCAGTGTGTCGCGCTAGAACGCGCGGTGTTGTAGAGTCCGTGTCGCATTTGATATATGTCCCAATGCCGATGGGTAAAGGTGACTTGGGGATTGCTGCCAAGTGCGCTGTTCTCAGGGTTCGGGAAGATGGCCGCCTCTGTTTGTGGCGTGCTGTTCGACGGCATCGAAGGGAGGTCAAACTTGAATCTTGCATAGTCCGTGTTAGCGGCAGCAGGCACGATTGCGTAACTTGTATTAGTACGGGGGAACTAACAAACATTGACCATCATATTTTCGTGACTGGTGGAGAGGACGGCAGCCTTTTCATTTACATCACCGGTGAATCTGAGATTGCAACCTCTTATGGTTTTGCAGATGAAGACAGCGACGAAGAGGAAGCGGACGAAAGCGTGATCTGGTTGCGGCAACTTGCGCATCTTCAACCGCCCTCGGCTCTGGGTGCCGTCAAGGAAGTCGAAGTTCTGTACGGGGGCTCTCGCATCATGAGCTTGCACAAGTCTGGAATAGCTGTGGTGTGGTCCAGCGACTCGTTGGAGGCTGTAACATGGCATGTCGAATACCAAGCGACCCTGACAGGGGAAAAAGAGGACGAGCCATATCGGCAGGGCCTCACTTCCTCCATTGGGTTTGATCAAGACACTAATTTCTCACTGAATACTTCGAGAGGAGACGGATCTTTTCAGCGATACCGGCGCAAACTCGGCTCTCCCTGGGAATGCCTACAGGCAGATGAAGTTTCTCTGGGCCATTTGGGTTCTCAAAAGTTCTCGTTGAAACAAATTGGTAAGGGCGTTTATGTGGCTTCCTCAGGGAGAGGTCTTTGTGATTTAGGTGTCTCCAAGCACGATACTTATTCAGCTAACTATACCTCAAATGCTGCGGGAAACAGTCCTGCGAAGGGTCTGATTGCTCAACTACTAACCGGAGGTCGGGCGTGGCAACTTGTGTCCTCTCTAGAAGACCTTCATGAGTTTGTTTGGAGCATGCTTTTGCGAAATGCGTCGGAAAGGTCGTACGGGGCAGGGCGTAGCCTCGTCGCCCCACCTCCATCCTTATCTACACTAACTTCTGATCGCGAAAGTGCGCCTGCAACAGAGGACATTGCAATGAATGGGAACAGTTTCTCCGCGAATCCGTTTGGTATTCAGAGCTCGCAGAATTTGTTCGCCAGATTAATGGAGAAGTCAGAAGCTCAGTTTGCGAGAGAGTTTCAATCTGATGAAAACGTTGACCTTGCTGAAGATGAGCACGGCGTGCCAGATTTGTCAAAGCTTGCATCGAGACTTCGAGTGGTGATTTTAGCTGGCTTGTCTCGCTCGGAGCAGAGCGTTTTGGCGGCTATTGCGACAGCGATAACATCAGTGCGGACTATGCTAAGTTCCTAGGATGTTCTTGGCGCAAGGATTGCTGTTTTGGCATCTTGTTACAGAGAGCTTTCAAGGGGCACTTCTTTGCAACTTTCAATTGTGTCAAATGCAGTACATTCGTCGTCATCTGACGCAATTCTGGATTTCTTTCTTCCTCAAAGTACTGCTGCTCAACCTTTTTCGAGGGAAAGGGCAAGGTTGTGGGACAGTGCAAAGGCTTTGGGCGGGGGGTTGGTGAGTGAGCACGGTATCCGGTTGTAAACGGTTAGCGGAGCGCATTGCAAGAACTGATTTTAACTCTACCCGCAATCCTGACGGCGCCGCCTTGTGGTGCACCGTTACGGGCCGAAGAAGGACTCTATCTGCTCTATACAGGGCTCAAAAGAACTCTCGTATGGCTCCGTTCTTATCCCGTCACTTGCGCGGAAGAGAACGAACCAGCTGCTAGGAAGAACGTCTTTGTTTTGCTGTCGAAACATCGAATGGAAATTGCTGCTGCATTTTTCTTTCTTGTTTCGCAGGTACAAAGCGCACTCAACCTTTTCAGGTCACGAATGAAAGACAATCAATTGGCGGTATTTCTCGCTTGCATGATTCAGGACCGGGAACACCTGCAGAACACGGTTCAAAGCATTTTCTCTGGGGCGCAGAAAAATGGAGATGATCATGAAAAGAGTTTAGCTCAGTGGTTTAGTGGCCAGCACGGAGCAGCGCTGAAAAGTGCGAACCAAGCCAAGTACGTACCGATAGGAAAGGAGTTTTCAGATGTGGACAGAGTGCTTTCTGGCTCAGTTCCTGCTGTTGATCACGCAATGGCTCACGCAAATGCGCTCTGCAGTCGGCCTCCAATAAGAGGAACATCGACTGCGAAGTTGTTGTTGCGGGAATGTCGTTGCAAGGCGGTTCGTACATTGCTCGGAAACGGAAGTCAGTTCACGCTCATGGTAAGCTTTGATATCATAAGGACCGACGGCGAAGCGCCTGGTCAGAAGGTAGGAAGAGTGTCTTCAAAGCGTCATGTTGGAACAACCCATGGTGCGATGCTGCTAGCAACCGTTGAAACGCTCTAAACGAGGGCAGTGTCATACGCTGGTGCGGGTAGTTCCGGACCATCGGGAAGCAGTCTTCAGGATCCATTCATATCTGATGTGCAGGACCTTAAGGACAGTCCTCTGAAGCTTGAAAGAACGGTGAAAGCTGTAGAATGTGCGGTCTTAGAGCCTGTGAAAGAGAATCAGGTGGATTACGCTGTCACTCCAATATATGCAGCGCTTGAATTGTTTGATTCCAAGGTGGAGAAAGGCCGGGAACTGAAGAAGACAATAGAGGAATCACGTCGAAACTGCCTCCGCGTTGCCCTCTCTAGGACACTCTTGCATGTGGACCGTTCATTCAATCTCCTTCCGCCATCACCCAATCCTCTCTATTGAAATGGCTTCAAAACTGCTGGGCTGATATAAAGCGGCTCTGAGCCAAATCGAACAGTCCGAATGTCCCAGAAGCGATTTAGTTCATGGGCTTGTCATGCAATTTCGGGGCGCGGTTTTGTCGCTTCGATTTGCTTTGGCTTTCTTGAAGGGTGACTGGTCAAACAATTGGGATACCTTTCGGGCTTTTGAAATTTCAAGGCAGCTTCGACTTCCATCCGCTGAGGACTTCTGAGCGTGATAGAGCTCACTAGCACCTGATTCAGTATCGATTGCCGCCATTCGTCATGTCGCAGACCATCCTGCGATCTTGAGCATCCCACGAACTCTGCGACACATATTCAGAGACCGCAGAACTCCATTGATTTCTATGTTAGAGGACGCTGCTTACGTTTTGTTTTTTTGAACACCACGAGCTGAACCTGATGAACAAGGTGTGGTACGCGTTGAATTGGCTGCAAGCCGACACAGAGGAGAAGAGGCGGGAGGTGTTACACTTGGAGCCAGAGCAGTGCCACAGCCCCAAGAAGAGCATGGCGTCAGACACGACGTTGCAGAGCGCTACCGTAGATAAAACGGCATCTCTTCGAGCAGAACGTTCGCCATGAAAATGAAGTTGTCTGGGTATCTATTCCTTGCTCGGAGACAGGAGTGCAGTTGCCATGTTTATGTTAAGCTTTGACATTAGGTTCTTGAAATGACCTGTTAAATTTCGTCGTCCGAGACATCGGCGCCGAAGACATCATGCAATATCTGCTGTGCCTCAGCGCTACGATTTTGCGCAGCACGACAAATCTGTGATATCGAGCTTTTGTTCAGTGCTCCATCTTCACGCGGATGGGAATTATTGTTGCCAATGTCCGGTTGACTCAAGGGTTGTTCTGTTATATCGAGTACATTGCAGTCTGATGTAACTCGAGGAACAGGAAGAAGGAGATGATGGAAAACATGGACAGTCTGCGTTTCCGCGATTATCTCATACAGAAAGTTTGGGCCCTCTGGAGCTCGTTCTCGCCTACATTCTCCATCCGTGTTGACTGTTGCGTCACTGCAAGTGTTAGAACAAACTGCGCTTGTAGAAATCTTGCCTTTCACTCTTTCATTCTGCGTATGGTTAAAAGCGTCATCTTCCTCCACAGAGCACTGCACAGATAGCTCTGACGAGCTTTGCGCACTACAAACAGACTGCTCCTCTTCGTTTTCACACTGATTATATGTCTCTTTCTTCATCATTTGCGTTCTCTTGGCATACCATTCACGGCGTTTCTTAAGTCGATTTGCTCTTTCCTCTGTGGACTCTGATGCTCGCTGTTTTGCGTATCTCGTGCGTTGCTTTTGTTCTCCATGACTCGATTCTGCCCTTTCTCCCGCCACTGCCGTTTTCTTGTTGCTTCAGAGCCAGGGAGCTTTGCAATATTACCCGGACCTACAGCAAGTTCGTGCTTCTCAATTATCCTCGAACTGTTTTTCATGGTCGAACTGTCCAGCACCAACTTGTTCGTGTGCTTTGGAATTAGTATCTTCCTCATCGGAAAACTGACTCGTCGGGAACGGTCCATTCTTTGTATACCTCTTCTGACGAAGACATTTTCACACAGCATGAGAATTCCAACCTGATTCTTCTTGATCTCCACCAACTTGTAACATGTCTCATCGTGTGGGACATGTTACAAAACGGAAGCGTTTCTTACGCGTGTCACTTGGAATGTCTGGGTAGCGGGATACTGTAATTCTATCAGGAGGAGAACTAATGGCGCTGCGTGAAGAATGTAATTTCCAGGCACGCAGAAGAGAATTTATTTCGGTCGCTGGAGCTGCGGCAGGTCGATCGTGACATCGTCGCTGGGAGCCGCACCACCCCCGGACCCAGTACCTGTTGCACTCGGTTGTTCGCGGCAGTCACAGCACGCACTCCCTAGAGTCTTTGCTTCGTGGTGCTGGCTCTGTTAAGGTTTGGATACCCTCTACCCACCCGCGACTTCTGTTTCTACAGTTTGTTCCAGAAGCCTTGCTTCTTGAACGAGATAGCATCCTTGCGCTTATCTTTGCCGCAGTTCGGTATGCGAAGCTGTGAAACGCCGGCACTAAGTAACTTGGGCTTAATAACGCCGGAATTTGGCGTGCATTTACTCTTTCGCTTTCTGAAGACCGGAACAAAACATACTCTAACACCTCGAGCTTCACGATGAAGGCTATTTCGTCGTTTTCGTGGTTAGGATCCACGGCCCGCACTGCACTACTTGATTCTCACTACTTTTGGATTCCCCGTAACGCGCCTAGCTTCGACATCGATCATTAATTCTGGATTCGTGTCCCCCTCCTTATATTCTCTTTCGAACGCCTTGAAGGACCTCGTGAACTTCGTTCCGAGTGGTATAGTCGTTCGGCTTCCTGTCTACGAAGTAATACCGTCTCAAAATATCTATCACGGCTATGACCCTATCAATACAACCAATACTTTCCACAGATCTCACAGTGTGTCGATGATCATCCGTATAGATGACTGCATTGGTTGAGTCGACAATGAGTCCATATTGCCATGACACACCGATGAACACGGCTCTTATTGTTCTTCCTCTGCTATTCTCATGAAGCTCCAGAACGACTTCGAAAATCTGGTGCACCAAACCATAATACAGATCTCTTTCCCGAATGTCTCTGTCAGGTGTGCATCCTGTGGTACAAAGTGGGCAGCAACATGGTACTTTTGTCGGGCACACTTTTGCTTGGAAATACGCGCGTTGAAGTTATCCCTTGTTTCCAAGGAAATAGTTCCACTCTCTCTCAGTACGGTTGCACTTCCGAACATCTTTGAAGACTTGATAGTGAATGACGAATGTGGGACGTTGAAGTTTTCCCACAAGATCCGATTCAGAGCTCCTCTCAAATCATGTGACATATTTCGACATGGGGATCCAACACCGTGGCATCGAACACCAGCAGCCATATCGTTAATTATAGGCCCACTGTTTCGTATTGTACTTGAAGAGTACTCGTCGTCGACATTACTCATATACTCATTTTCTGCCTCTGGTGCGATGCCATTGTTCGTAAGCTTGAGGGCGAGAAGTCTAAAGCTCTTGTGAAATATGTGGGAGCTAATATGACAACTAATCTGTACCCTTCTTCCAACTTCGCCTAGTAGTCTCTCCACAATGAACTGCGAAGAGAGCGAAGTGGTCCACATTCTCTAAGAAGGTCAGGCAGATGAAGTATGGCGTGCGTGGTTGGTGTGAAGCAAAATGAATCAGACTCAGATTGATAGAATAGGCTACAAAACCGAACGTACGCCTCCTCAACTGCAGATTTCAAAGCGCGTACCTGTTCGGGTCCACAATCATACGAGAAAGAAAGCGATACAAGCCTTGCTGTCGCCGCCACCAGAAGAACCACGTCTTTTCGCACCCTATATCGGTGAAGAAATGGCACTAAGTACATCTCAGCATGACGCCGCAAATCTTCTGCTTTGTACTTGGAAAGGTGCTCCAGAGAAAAATTGATCTTCCCCATGAACTGGGTACAGCATTGGTCGATTCTCTCATAGACTTGTTGATCTTCTCCAAAGTATCATCTGATATGCAATAACTGGGTTTTGGGAGACCCCTTCCAGTTTAGAGTGCGATCCTGTCACCAGACGAAGAACATGTTTCACCCAACCCAGCAAAACGAGATGCATCGCATCATATGGAAAGGAGAACACATAGTCGAGCTTCAAATGGATAACACCGAGCGTCTCTTGATACCACTTTCTGCAATTATGCTTCTTTTCTCTTTCGTATCAAGCTGTCTCTGCGAAATCCTGCGCCATGTCAGCATCACATCTTTGCTTTGGCGTTTTCCTACGCACTCCATTTCAATGAATTCGAATGTTTCGAGCGTTACCAGATCTGAAAAGGTTCTTGATGTCTCTAGGTCTTATTTCAGGAACGGCACAGTTATTTCTACATTGTCTTATATACGTCTTCGTCTTGAGACAAAAGCGACAGAAGATAGTACCGTTGTGCCCCCACGTATCCAAACACCTTGGAAGCCGCTGGCCAATCTGCCGTGAAATACAAGAGAAAGGCCTTTATTGTCCGCACTTTGCGATCGTAACATGATATCCGTATTCCATTTTCAAGTTCCCGAATGTCTTGTACAAGTTCTTCAAGAAAAGTGTCGAAGTATTCTGATCATGACTACCTGGAATAACGGCATGAATGATTGCATTTGATGCTTTGCTTCGTACCTTTGGGTCAAAGTTCAGAATTGTTGAGACCACTGGCCATGTTGAGAATGCAGAGCCGTCTCTCCGTTTCCACACTCGAAACCATCAGTCGAAAGCGTGAAGAATACCAATATCTCCTCATTCTCTTTCCAATTCTGTAAAGTTGACTCATGCAATCTGAAGAAGGTGGCACTGTGGTAGTAATCATGAGGAGGGTCTTGTTCGTTTGGAGTTGAAATACTGATCCAAGCTCGCCGACAGCCATTCATGAGTTGCTCGAACGTCTCCTTAGCATTGCAAAGACCTCTTAGTGCGGAAGACATTTTCAAGAACCAAAACGACTCTCTCTTGAACGGTTCACTACATACTGGGCAGCAATTCATCTTCCTTGCGCTTCCACATGAGCAGCATGCCCATGAGGACACATTGCGGCTCTGGACTTGCACCAGCAACGACTTTCTTACTGAATAGGAGTTGAGGCTCT
>VCMS01000150.1:0-16231 GCA_022539475.1 Gracilaria domingensis | reverse complement strand
TCGTCCGCCTCACGTTATGACCAAGTTGAAGCTACTGAAAGCCAGACAAACCGTGAGATAATCCATATGCAAATCACCGAGGGCCTCCTCAGAAGCACTGGGCGGGAAACTGCTTCCGTGTTCTCGCTCTAATGACGCCGGAGCCGGGAAGAGAAAAACACAATTGCAAAAGTGTCCGGAATGGAGGGGCGCACGGAGTGGTCGACTTTCCTCGGAACTTGAGCGCGGAAGGCGAGCAGGCAGTGACCGTTTCGAAGACGCGCGGGCGGAAAGCTTAGACGCTGCTTCTCCGAATGGCGGCTATTGTCGTCTTCCAACAAGGCCCCCCGGGGCGCTTTTTTTTTTTTCAAGACGGGTAAACGGGCAATTGGTTGACATTGCCGTTGAAGGGATAAGACTCCTCGGCGAGGAAACGCGAAGGGGCACCACGCTTCTTATGTGTACAGTAGTAGACCATTGGAAGAAAACTAAACGAGAAACGACGACAAAGACTGCAAGGGAAGGGCGTCCGAAGGGGAAAGGAGTCGAGCGACATCAAGATCGACGTCTGCTAGAAACGGAGAATATATTTGAGGTAAATCACGTGCTTCGTTCAAAAGCAAACGTAGGTACACGTCGACTCAAACAAGCGTTTTGTACTTCTCGTATTATCTACCACTGTTTTATAAACTGTTGGTTTCGCCAACGTTGTACCTGTTACGACCTGTCCAAATTCTTTCGCACCAGAAAATAAATCTCTTCCCTCCGCCGCCGCTCGCCGCGCCTCCGACGTCCGACTTCCCTTACCGTCGTGCATCCGTGCTCATTCCACATCCTCGCGTTAACTCGCTCCGTCCTTCTTTTCCTCCCTTACTTTATGGATTCCTTTAAAGTACAGGGCGGAAAAAAAAGTAGACGCGAATCATCCGTGATCCACGGATGTATGTCCGTTGCAGTCTTTGCGTAGGTTCTTCTTCCATATTCTTCTATGTATCTTGCCTCTAAATCAACCCATCCTCACCACGTTTTTTCGCGCTAATCCACAGTAAACGGCAGGAAAATAAAGCTTGTGCGTACCGGGTCTCCGTTTTCAGCCTCAAATCGTTCCATTTGTTCAACTACGTTCTGCTTACGAATGTTCCATCTTTTCTAAGTCTGCTACTAACATGACGTGTTAAGTAACCACTATTTGACGTGCATCCTTTGTATTTCTTCGACGTCCACAACGACTTAAGTAGCAACCAGTTTCATATTTCGTTCTCAAGTCGATCTCTGACGCTCGGTAACTAATCACGCGGTATTGCCCGATCTTGGTTCACTTTTGCCCATAGCGTCCTAGCTTCTCGCATCTGCGCTACTTTTTGGTTTGTTGCGATCTTGGTTCCGCCATAGACTTTCTCTCTTCTCGCGTCTTGCGCTGCTTTTGGCTGTGAAATGGCGATATTCGTGATATTGTTGACTGGCTCTGCATAAGGTTCATCATTGGCAATCTTGCGTTGACTAGTTGCGCCATAGGATGTCCTCTCTTATCGCGGTCTATGCGTTACTTTTGGTGCCATGGCCGATTATGAGTTGACTTGGTTCCTCATAGACTCGGCCTCTCTTCTCGCGCCGTTACGTTGAGCTTCTTGTTATTGCGATCTTGTTGACTGGCTTGCGATAGTCGATTTGGTACTTGGTTTGCGACATAGGCTGCTCTCTCGTTTACGCATTTTGCGGTTATGTTTGAACTTGCTATTGGGTATTCTTGGTGTCGTTCGTGAGTTCGCGCTCGACCCTTTCGCGGTTAGATGATATGTTGGCTTGTAATCTAACCGATCCCTTTCCTGCTTCTTCTTCGTTTGCGAGTTACCAGTCCTCACTTTTCTAGCGCAACGTTTCTGTTTTGTTTTATAATGGGTACGTTCCATCGCATTTTCAAATGTACTAACGCGATCATTGACCTAACTATATGGACTTTTCCTACTTGCGTATACAGGTAAATGACTTTTGATGCGTACGTAGCTCACGAGTGCAGGTGCAGTTCCTCAAGTAGGAACCATGCATCTGGCATGGTTCCCACATGAGAACCGGAGAGATGAGCGCTTCGCGCCTCATCCTCCGGAGTGCGTATGTTTCTACCGAGTCAAGCACTTGGTGACAAGTGCCCTCTGCGCATCTGCGCAGATGCCGCTTACAACCCGATCCATCATGGGAAATGTACAGTAATATAGCGAAGTAGTGGTAGCAAAGCGTCGATAGAAGAATAGTAGAATAAAACGTATTTGATTCATAATGGGCATCATCGCTACTAGCACTAGTATTCCATGCCTATGCAGTATCATTCCGCAGAAAGTATCGTGTAAATGGGCACCTTAATGGAAACATGAACCTAACTTCGCGAAAAAATACCAGTTCAGTAGCCCTCACTAAAGAACTAGCGAGAGTGAAAACCCACCCATATTTACTGCCACAGCGATTCCTGACGACCAAGCAATTACTGACAGAGTTGAAATAATTATCTCGATATTTTTCCAACAAAAAATTAGCTGGACGACCCTGGCCATTCTGACGACCCTCGACCAAAAACTAGCATCTGCAAGAACAGACGTCGACGAACTTCGCCAACGCCTGGTACCCGGCGCCCCATACTGGCTATCCGAAACAAGATATCCATACTACTGGACACCGACCTCGGATACTGGAGCGCTGCCTAAAGCCGAGCGACAGTATTAACGACGCGAATCGGGAAATGCTCGCTGTGTATTGCTGCCTGCACTTCGACGTATTTGGAAGGAAGAGTTCAATGTTGCACGGATCAACAATCGTTGAGTGAATATGAAGCCTAGCGGACGCTCAGGGGGACTCGCACTGTGCGCCTACGCTGCGATGAAATGACGACCGTCATCCAGACCGGGTATCAAACCCTGAAAAAAAGCGGCGATGCACTCTCAACGAATCCAAGGACGGAGAGACACTTCAGCCGCTAGACGACGAGGTCCTGTTTACTCATCGCGACCGTCGGAGACGGTCCGTTATATGCCAACATCACCGTAGACGGAAAGAATATACGAGTCTTGCATAGATTGGCAGACCAACGGGATCACGAGGAATACGGAAGTGCTGGCACGGCACAGAGAAACGAATCGTACCATAACGCCGGAACTCGTACGAGCTCAGGCGCGGAACCTTTTGGCCATCCGTACGGAGAGATGTCGGCAAACGGGTTTAGACCTTGTTTGATGTCTGAGGAACGGGGAGTATCTGACGCGCTAACGATTGGATCGGCGCCTACAGAAGGTGTCCTCGAGTCCTGCAGGCACCGTTCTTTACGGCACTCTCCGTTGGTCGGACACCCTGGTGCACCAGAATGTACAAAAACTAACGGAGGGACTTCTATTGGCCCACATGGAAGACGTTTCCGAGTAGGATGTCGTCATGCCCAGCGTAAGGAAACCGTTATCGGTTAGAAGCTGCTGAAGTCTTCCCAGCACTGTCGTGAGTTTTTGATGGACATAGTGGGACCTTTACCAGATCCCTTAACGGGATCCAGTATTCTGGTAATTGCCGGATCGTTTAGGCAACTCTGCTGAGCCATACCGCATGCGGTAACACACCGCCCAGGTGGTAGCAAACGTTCTTGGACATTGAGGTTTACGTTCGGCAGATCCCCGGGGAATGCCTATGTACGAAACGACCGCAGTTCACAGTCGGATTTTCGGGAGGGGGTCGCTCGCAGTGGACGCAGATACGTTTCGACATGGTAAATCCAGACAAAGGCCAGGCCGAAGGTACAGACGCCGTGGACGCTTTCGCACTACGTAGCAGACCAAGGACGTGGAGCATATATCAACTTAGTACGGATATATACTCAGGTCAGGTGCATCGAAACCGTTCGGTGCACTAAGAGGACACCCCAGCGTCTAGACGAACCCCATTACGTCTTGACTGGCAACTCGATCAGCGTCCGCGCCAGTTGAAGGCGTATACTCACTCAAATCTAAAGGCGACGCTTTCAACGAGCGACAGCTGAACGCGCAATGCGACGCTACCAGGACGATTTCGATAGGAAGTCGGTTCGCTACGTTCGCGGAAGGCGAGGAAGTGTACATTGACGACCCAATTAAAAAGCAGGAAGAGGACCTCGAAGCAGGAATGAACTCTCGGAACTACTGCAGAAGACACCGTCGTTCAAGGTCAAATGCCAAACGGACACTACCGTTACTATCATGACACGGTATGACCACCGTCTTCCATTGAGCGTCAACCGCCGTCTGACGGTCGAGTATACGTTACCGTACCTGACGTACAGGAGGAACGTGCTGAACCGGAGGGACATTGCGGCGTCGTCGTCGACCGCGCGATTTTACAGCCACATACGGTTCCTTGCGCGTGGAACGCGTCGTTAAGCGCACCGCGATAGCGGAATCGGATGTCGAATACGGCGTACGATGCGTACGACTAAACGGCCGAATTTACGATCCCCTAGAAGCCCGCTCCAACATCCCAAGACTTTGGTGGCACGATAATGGCTGCCGTTATCGTACGACATCGGCACATTAGGAGGGGAGAGAGAATTACGGAGTCGTCGGGCGCAAAACCACTAACTCCAAGCACGTGAGGTCCAACGACAAGGATACGACACTGACGCGCGACGGTTTGAGCGGGATATTCGCCTAACCGTAGCTATTGGTCACCCATTTATTTTTCGATCTAAGTGAAACGTCCGCTTTTCCGATTGGCACTTTTTTACGTAACGGATTCAACTGAAGTCCAAGAGAATGGCACACACAAACAAGTTACTCAAGGAAGAGAATTGGAAGGTCTGCACCACCGTCTCATATTCGGATACTCTTCACTGCGGCAGACGTTTTGTCGCCGACAAGGCAGCGACACCACGACCACGACCCCACGAGGTGTGGAATGCCGAAGGTAGGGCCGACGCGAGCCTCGGGAATGACGCGCTGGAAGGGACTTGAAGTACGCAGGAGGTTGGCTACCACGGACCTTCACGATGACTGCGGTGAACTAGGGCGCTCGCCGGAACGTCTGCAACCACGCTGAGCACCCGACGGGGTACTGGGTCACGGAGCAGGAGCGCTAGGAGCTTCACACCCGGAAACGCACTTACCGCATTTGGGGTTCGGCTCAGTCGGCACCCACTGCTCAGCCGCCGAGTTGAGCGCCACTCGTCCCGTCGCGCGACACCTTCCGTACGGCGAAGCCTCAAACCACTCCCCAGCTCTTTCGGATCACGAGTTGGGAGGGTTAGAGTGACCCGTCAAACATGGAGACCGCCCGTCTCAGGTTCTGAGAATTGGTTGACCTGATCTCGTGGCCTGAGTGTGCAACTCTTGAATAGGATCTCCAGAAAATCGGTCACGTCGGAGCTGAGTTCGATACTGTTCCGTCGCGGCGCAGTACTCCCAGAGACCGCCAGATACCCTGCTGTGAACGTGAACGCGCAGGCTGTGTTCTGAATGGTAACGAGTTAGGTTGACATCCTGAGCCTGCTCAGCAGGCAGCTTTCAGAGTTCGCCGGACGCCAGTACGAACGTCAGGGGCCGGACGATCGTCGTCGGAATCCACAGGAACGCATACAGCCGAATGCGTTGAGCAACGTTGGAGGCGCTCGCAGAGACTTCGCAGCACATTGTTCCAAGTTTGCGGCCTGGGAGTCCCGAGGATCTCTGATCCGTACGCACAGGTTCAGATCATCCGGATCAAGCTCGGCTTCGGCCGCGAGGATAACTGAGCAGCCGGCTTGAATTTGGACCCGCTCTCCGCTCGGCACTGGAAAGCCGGCTTGAAGTCTTCTTTTTCCATGTACGATGCGGGAAAGTAGTTTCGGCTATCCGCCGAATGGCAGTGCGTGGAGCGTCCCGTTGGAATAGACTACGGTCGATCGGCAGGCCGTACGATGCCGGGATAGTTAGGGAAGATTCCTCAAAAGTAATCGTACAAGGAAGCCCCCGGTCTGCGATAGTTTGTTCCAAGAGTACATGGAAGGGAGCTTCTCACGACGCAGAGGGGTAAGAGGTTACAGCGGGGAGATGTTCTGCAACGACCCATTTCAGCCAAGATGCTACAATTTGTACGGGAAGGGACAATCGTCGTATGCGGAGAATGTCGTGTTGTTTACGGCGTGATCGCCCACGGTGAGTACGTTGCTGGCCGCTGAGATACGCCTGAAGGAAAACTGCCCCTTCGGCGTACAGGTTCTGCAAGACGACGGCTCAAGCGCTCCTTGGGATAATTCCGCGAAATGTGTATGTCACCACGCGGCGTCGGTAGGAAGGTGCGTTCGACTCTCACATAGACTTCACGCTCGGTCTAACGTAGTATACCGTCGTACGTCGTTCTGCGACGTCGAGTACTCGACGTTGCAGAGTGAAGACGGTGTGAACAGACCGATGCGGCTTCGCGGCGTTCTAAACCAATGCTCGCGGTCTAACAGTAGCTGGTCGTTTACGGCGGTTCGAACATCACCAACGCGAAGAGGGTTCCGTTCGAGCGGAAGTTCGGTCGGAATTGAGCGGTGCATCAGGCTTGAAGTGGTTGATCTCCGCGCTCTCGGGGCCTTAAGGTACGGCTAGGCTTCCCGACGTCTTTGTCGGCAGACGACAGTCAGGAAGGTGATTCAACTGCCTGCAAGCTTCCATTCGCGTACGCTTTGGGGTTACGCTCGCCACCCACGTAATGGGAGGAGACGGAATGTGGAAGCGACGCGCATCCGAAGTACTCTCCGCTTGGTCTGAATGTCTCGTTGACCGTGATGGGACCTGCTCGGAACGACGCGGGCATGGCCTCGTACGACACTACGATTGTCGAGTGCTGACCGCAAGCGGCATAGACGCCGAAACGGACCGCGCACGCCCCTCGTTGAATCGATACTCGCAATCGAGACGGGAGGGGACGACTGGCTTGATTGGAACATCGGGGCAACGGATTACGGGGAAGGGAGCTCATTATAGCGCAAGGTACGACCGGAGATGCAGGCCTAAGAACGGCGGCGTTGGGACCTCGGCGAAAAGCGATATCGCTCGTACCGACGTAACTTTGAGGCCATCATACACTCAATTTATTTCGAGCGGGCATGATCCTGGTCATCGCCCTTTCGTGACGTAATTCCTGCGTCGGACGCATCCGACGTGGTAGTCGCGCCGGAGCGCAGTCGCTTAGCCAGTAGTGCGGCCAAACCTTCGGGCCTACTGGCCTTCGCGTCGTCGTGCCATAGCGGAAGGTCGCAAAGGCGGGACAGGTCCGCGCGGCGCGCACCGGCGTAACACGGTACGACCGAAAGGACATGAGCGCGTCTCACAGGCGCGACGCACTCCCCCCGTAGCGTGTCGAAGAAGGAGGATTAGTGCGCCCCGTACCGTGGTATGCACACATCGGCGCTTCGTGCTTCGCGAATTGGAGCGCGGAGTGTCATTCTCAGGTACTACAATGTGGTCGTGTCTCATAGCGGGCGTCAGCCGTCAGCGAAGCTTTTACTCGTCGGTGCGCCGATTGCGTCATGAACGGCACGGCAGCGCACATAGCGCTTGGTCTGCCAGGCGGTCCCTGTTTTAGTTCTACTAGCTCCGGCCGCTCACCGCACGTCACGCGTGTGATTCACTGGTTGTCCGCCGTGGCGGCACTTTTCTCTGTGCAGAACGATAGGTGGCTTCTTCTCACCCGATCGACTTGGGCAGCATGGCTGCACCGAGGACGGAGGGCATCTAAGGAGAGGGATTGTCGTATGACGATCGGCTGACCGGGCAGGACGAGTGGATGAGAGGAGTGCGTGTCGTTAGTGTCGGGCTGGCCCGAGCGATAGTTGTAGCGCGTCGAATTGTCCCGGCATGCGGATATCGGTCCCAAACTATGCGTTAGGCCGTGTGACGTCGGAACGTTGGAATATGATGTAAGTTGCTACCTAGAGGCGAAGAGGCGGGTTTACGATATTTGGTAGACCCAACTGCAATGCTCGTTGTAAACACCAGACCTTTCGTACGTCTTGTTCGATCGATAGGTACGACAGGGCGGTTAAGCTAAGTAATATAGGGTTTATTAGCTCGTGACCCTTTCGCGGCCTACGTGCTTGGTGATTCCAACCGCCACGTTCCCAGCCCGGTGCTTCTCACTTACTCCGTAGGATTACATTACAGTCGGTCGTCGAGCCAGCCAACTCCGTCGTAAAGAACCGCTTACGGGTTTTTCCGATACGTATGATTTAACACGTGATCATGGCACTGCAATGGTTGCAAATCCGACTTACTGAACAAGGTTCAAGACAATCAATATACACAAGTCGTGGGCAGTTCGATCGAGCAAAGCCATCATTCAGATGGACACACTAGCAGCCAGCAGTACGTCGAGGGTGTTTTGCCACTACAGCAAAAAAGTACGACGATGTTTCACACTAACTGGGTGGCTTCCGAGTGAAGCCTGCGTGTCCGAAAAACAGCGGGCAGTAGTGGCATCCTATCGTCGAGAGTATGCCGTTCTCAGAAGTGAATCGTAGAGTATGAGTCATTGGTAGAAACTGATTCGTAAGGAAAGCATCAGTACCTCTGAGGAAGATTTATGTGCGCCTGCCAAAAATTCGATAAAAGCACCAAAATATTGAAAGCGTGTACAAGCTCCTTGGTAACGACAGTATAGTTGCTCGTCATCTGTTGGCACAAATCACGCTTTGCAGTGCCTTCAAGAGCATTCATAAAAACAGATCATTTATGTAGAGCGCTTTCGGCGCGTATGAGGTCATGAAACGGTATGGCAGTTAGATCAATTTGAGATTCGTTGTCAGCATGAACTGTACAGGTACATTACAAAAAGATCTCGTTAGTAGTCGAGGTTCAAATGCAATAGAGAACACGCATCCTCCAAAAAGTAGATCCTTAACATGCTTGTAGACTAAGGTGCGACAGCAATTTGAGACTACTAACGATCTTCGTTTGTTATTCAGATACAGTAAGTACCCATGTTTTTCCTTTGGTATTCAAAGATTTGCAAATCTCGAAGCATTCGATTGCAGCTTTCCTACAGTCGTAAGTGCTTTTTCTTCGAATTGTAACAAGAAGGTTTAGATATCTCAATTCATTATTGAAACACCGTTCAAATCTTTTTAATCACTTATATTGTACATAGAATAACCAAACAGGACGCGCATACATCACAAATAAAGTTATAGTCAGATGCCAAATATGGAAGCAACCTCTAGCTCATGCCGCAAATGGGCTCACAATGTCACAGAGTCACACTACGATCTCATCTACATATATTTCTTTTTCATCCATTGTAGAAACTTCATATGTAGAACTACTGTTGGAGTGTTGATGTCGAAGATGAGAGAGGTAGTTGTGGTTCGAAGGGGGCTTTGAAGAGTTACACGTATGCTTTACTGAGGAAGATTGCGCGTGATGTTTCGCTGCGAAGGTTCGCAATATCTAAGCAAATAAAGCTCTCGCTGTGAGACATATCATATAGAATTACGAGCTGTCAATGTGAGCCGAAATGTGAGGCACCACGTGTTTGATCAAATCGGCGTCGGTCTCTTCTTGTTTCGCAATGGAACTTATATAAGGAGAGCATTTGGTGCAGGAGTGGACATGCTAGAAGAGGTCTCCAGGGTTCGAGGTGAGAGGCCAGTCTATACCGATAGGACGGATTATGATACCATAGAGACGGAAAGTTAACAATGCTATCATGAATGCGGGGTATGTAGCATTGTGGTGGCGATTGGGGAGCAGGCCTGTTTGTGTGGTTTTGGCGCTAGTTACGTACGTAGTAACATTGATTCGTTTCCAGGCTACCCTTAAGCTTTTCGTTTCGGTGTTTTTTCCCGAAATTCGGAATTTTTTCGGATTCTAACGCGGCGTGTCGAAACGAAGAGCTGCTGCGCGATCTGGGCAAGGAGGCGGTGTTTTATTGTGGAAACGACTCATGCAAAGGCGTACAGGGGTTTGTTACTCCTTCCCAGTGCTCGTCCGTTTAAATAGAAGGTCTCACGGCAAGCATTCTGTCCATGTAAAGCATCAGGTGCAGCATCGCTCCACAGGATTGCCTCAACGCTATACGATCGCGCCGTCTGTTTCGACCCGGTTCCTTCGTTCTTCAGCGGGCGCCCGATTGCGACGGCTAGGAGCGCTACTAAGTTGACCGTGCATCACCTTCTGCATTGCAACGCATCGGTCCCAAAAGTTTCTGTTTTAGGCGGCGTGTCAGAGTAGCAAGCCTTACTCCGGCCCCGAAGCTGTCGTGAGTATTGAATAAGCTCGTGCAATGTGCGCCAACAACCGTTAGCGAGTGATCATCGCGATTTCGTTTCTAGCTTCTTTCGCACGCGCGGTGTGCACGCTTTTTTGCTTTTCATGGCAGTAACTAGCGGATATACAGGCTTTAAAAAGTGCCAACTGCGCACGATAGAAATGGTGGACGCTTTCGCAGGCCGCTGCTGCTGCTGGTGCTCGTGTTGGTGTAATGCTCATCATGCACCGGCGTCTTGGATCGTGCGAACAGAATTCCGTCATACCGGTCTGGCGCCACTACTCGCATGCGGACTGTAGCGATGCGCACCGCAATGCTCCAAGTCGCTGCTGATAGACATGCCGCGATCAATGGCAATACGTACCACGCGCTGTACGAGTAGCATGGCGGTTTCCTACTACTGCAATGCTCGGGAGCCGACTGGAGTTGATGCGCGGAGCGCAAGTTGTGCGCATCCGTTCAATACCAATGACGGACGCGCTGCGCGCACGAACAGAGCGATAAGAGTACGATCCGGTGGCAGAAGCGCGGAGCTGGGGCTTCCTGCGTCTGCTGGGTTGCGAAGAGGCTGGGCTCCCGCTGTTTCGCACGTGCGCGTGGTGTCGCAGCAGAGGTGGCGCGGCGCGCCACACGGCGGTGGTGCAGTTCCCGCCCAAGTTCGAAGCTGTCGTAACGAGGTGGGCGAGGCGGCGCAAGTGCAGCGCCGGCGGAAGAAGCGGTATCTGCACGCGCAAAGGTGGAACCGCACGCTGCGGTCAGATGAAAGAGGGCGTGTTGCAGCGTACAAGGTGCCGGTGCGGCGCAGCGGGGCGGCTGCGCAGGTGAACGTGCTTGTGTACGAACAGGAGGGACCGGCGGGCGTACACGATAAGCGCAGTGGGCGTCGGCGCAGCGGGGCTGGGCAGGCTGCGCGGCGTGCAGCGCGTGGCGCTTGATGCAAGTGACGGTGCCCAGTGCTGGCGGCGCGGCGCGGCTGTTCACGCGGCGGACTGCTGTGGCGCGACGGCGCGGCCATGGCAACCGCTTTCATGCTTGCGCGGGCAGGGCAGCACGTGTGGAGGTCTGGAAGTGCTGCAAGGAGGAGGTGCGGCGAGCGGCCGCTGCCGCCGCAGCGCTGGACGGCTGGTCAGCGCGCGCGCGTCGGGCTGGGCCTGCGCTACCTGCAGGTGCCACCGGCACAAGGCACGCCTGGCGTGGCGAGTGCGGGGCGCGCGGCGGCCGATCGGGGCGGCGCGCGACCGTGGTGCTAGCTGCGTGGTTGGACGTCGAGCAAGCCACGCAGCTGGCGGCCGTCGGCGGCGCTGCCGTGCGCGAGAGGCGCGCGGCGCCAGGCGGCGGCGGCGGGACGGCGGCTGCGGCGGATGCTGCGCGCGGCCGACGTCAGCTGTTTCTGGGCGCGCTGCAGCGGCCGGCGGTGGCGGGCTGCTGACAGCGTGGGGCGCGGCGCCTGCTGTGGCAGCCTGCGGCGCGTGCGCCGCGCGCTTGCGCCGCCGCAGTGAAAGAGTCGACGTCAGCGCAGCGGCTGCAGGAGGCCGGCGTGGGGGCGCTGGCTGAAGCGTGGGCGGCCCGCCGGCGCTGCGCGCAGTGAAAGGAGCTCGACGGATCGAAGCTTCGCACCGCGCGCGCTGTTAAGCGCCGCGTTCAACGCCCTCGCCCCCGCGTGACTGTCGCCGCGTGGTGGCGCGGGCGTGCGCGCGCGAGCGGCGGATCGCGCCAATCGGCTGTACAGTTGTGACGCGCGCGCCGCAGCGCACGCGCGCCGGCTCGTCCGTGTGCTCGTCCGCGGCGTCGTGCTCCGCACAGGGAGCGTCGTTGTTCTAGACCTGCTCTGTTATTCTGACAGCTATACGCTACCGTTCAACAAAAATTGTGGCGCCTACTACAGCAATGAAACGCGCAAGTCCGTGAATGACGTCGTTGTTACCCGTCACAGTTACGCACTTTGATGGCTCGATGAATGGGCTCGGCCAAGAGCGACACAACACCGACACCCGATTACAGTTCGTACGCGTGGCGCACGCCATTGCACGCGCCAGTACGAGGAGAAAGAGACGCTGCGCACCCAAGCCACCTGTTAGCGCAACGGCAGAGTCGATTCTCGGCGAATAAGGGCGCCAGGCAGCGCCCACGGCGCGCCGTTGAGGCACAAACAGACATAACACCGACAGGTGAAGCAGCAACGCGCCTCGTGGAATGGCCGGGATCAGCGGCACACACCAGTTTTTGAGCAGCAAATGAAATGTGCTGAGACTTGGAGCGAATGTTGGCTCGAGAACTCAGTCGTCGTTAGAAGGATGTGAGCCGGCGAAGAGATCATATCGATAGCCACTACTCAATGCAGCGCTCACATCGAAAACGTGGCGTACATAACATTTGGTTGGCGTCGATAAGCGCATGTCGAACAGTGAGTGTAGATAGGGGGGGTACAAAGAACAAAAGCATAATTCGGCCGCCGCAACAGAAACGCACGCAAACGAGCGCAAAAAGCGGGTCGCAAGATATCATTAATGATAACCTGGCCGACGACCGGATTGTTTTGTTTTTTGAGCTAATAAGTCATAGTTCACAAAAAACCATGGAGATACAAACAGCCTGTTGCTCTACCAAACTTCGCTTGCATTGTGCCAAGCGCAGATCGTTTCGTTGTTGGCATCCTTGCGCGTACATGTGTCTGGGGGTCGAAAATCCCGCCGGAGGACAGCCGATCGTCGGCGGGTTCTCGATGAACATGGAGCGTCACGACACTCCAGGTCGCCGCCAGGCTGGCCACGGCATGGCGCGATGGCGGTCCCATTGCGTGACAGCGCCTGGGAACGCGGTGATTGCGAACAGGAAAGCGGCTCGCGAACAGGCAGGCTGAGCCAGTCAAAACGCAGGCATGGGGGAACGCCAGTCCTGCACACAAATGCTGACACATAGATGCAGCAGCGCAGTGCCTTGCAGGATGATGGCAATGTACCGGAGCACGAGTGATTGACCGCGTGTCCGTACGCAAGCACAGTGAGCGCGACGGCGAACGAGCCGAACAAGCTACCGTCGGGCACGGCATGGTCTTGGAGTGGCGGGGGCGTAGTAAGCGAACGCCAAGAGTGATTCCGAGCGCACGACGCGCAGCCAGCAAGAGCTGCGTGAGCACGGCGTATCCGGAAAGACGCGAAGACCGTTGCGAAACTGCAGGCAAACACGGCTGTACGAAGACGGGAACGGGACGAGCTCAGCGTCAGTTAGAAAGGACGCATACTTGATAGTTTGGGGGGGAGGGGGGGGAGGGGATTGAGGGAACGGGAGGGGTGCGGGGAGGGCACAGCGGAAGGAAAGTTGTTCGCAGTGGCTGTTGGTGTGATGTGGTCGCCGAAGCGGATCTGATGCGGCGCGTTCTGGCGCCTTGTTTATACGGGCACGCACGAGCCCCGAATGGGGGTGCGTTCGCGAGACAAGTAGCCGCGCGCGTCCGCGGTGGCCAACCGGCGTCACGCGGGTCAGCAGTTTGCGTGGCGCACGCGCGCTGGAAAACTTTTTGTGAATCGCGAGCACCGTCGGGGCTTCACGCGCCGGCTGTGCTTTTCCGTCTGTTCGGCGCCGATGCCGCGCCTGAGCGTCGCGCACGCGTGGGTGCGTACGATTTTCGGCAAGCACCATGCTCACGCGCTGCGCGGTACTGACACCCCCCCCGTCGATTTTTCTTCCCCCTCCACGATAGTCGGTCCGTGCCGTACTGCCGCTTCGCGAGATAAGTGGTCATGTTTATTTTTGCTACGGTTCGTATTTCTAATTGCGTGACAGCGTGCGGCCACATTGGTGTGCGCGATTCAACAAAGACAGCCAGCGCTTCTCCGGCGCCCGCTTTTATGCGCGCAGCCTTTCGCCCATAACAGGATGCAGGCCGGCTGTACTCAGGTTACCGCGGCCAGACGCGACGCGCTTGTAACGGCGAATCATTGGGAATGAGAAGCCAGTACCAGTGCCTGTCATCTCGAAGACATGTCAGCAACGGACGCCGTTCTGAGTATTGTTCAAGCAGCAACAACTGCCGGTGCATCGGCACGCTGCGGCTACCGCCGTCTGGCGTCTGTCTTGTGATTGGCTGCGTAATATGTGTTTCTTATGTCACGTGAGAGTGATTAGCTGGAGTTGGTGCTGTCATTGGGTTGACAGACCAACAGTTGCTCGACAGTTGTGTGGAGCTCAATGCGTTTCGACCCCCACCCCTCTCAACTGACTATGTTCGTTTATATAGATTTACTTGAGTTCGCGTCCGCTGCGTCCCTTCCGTTTTCAAATATATTTTTTATTTTACATTACCTGAATGTTCCTCACAGAAGACACGTTTTCAGTCACATTGTTGTTTGCGTGTTCTGGGGTATTTACTGTGTGGCGCGGTACTTTCATTCAAAAAATTTGGAGTTAGCCTGTAACGTACTGTACAGTAACCTCAAGATTCCTGATGGATGTCCTACAACGGTTGGCTGCTCAGCGTCTCTCACTGAGAGCTCTTCAGTATTTTCCTCTACATACAACAACACATCAACTCGCAATTGTGAAGCTGCATCATCAGCATGTGTCAGTCATTTCAACTTGCTATCGTCGGAGAGGGCTTGAAGTAAGTCGCTATATGCTGATATGCTCATGATGCTCGCGCTGAACAAAGCACGCGTGACCAATGTTCGCCGACTGTATCAAGCTCATGACTGCTGAGTAATGTCAAGCTTAGCGTATCGGGCTTAGCGTGACATGTTCAACCAACGCCTGCAAAACTTTTTACGTTGCGCGAGTCTTCCACTTCCTCAGCGCCTGTGCACATGTTGCTACGTGAGACAACGTCTTCTCTCTCGTCAGCAATCTTGCATGCCACTCTTTGTCAGCCCAAAAACGCCTCTTTGGGCGCAGCAGAGAACCGCAACTTACAAAGTGATATGGCTGTGTTTCATGGTCTCGTCATAGATGGTTAAATCTTATAGGACAAGTCTTGTGGATAGGCGATGTAAAAGGATAGGGGCTCCTCATACTGGCTTTGTGCTAAGAAGATGAGCTTTCGCACAAGAAAATCTCCAGTGGCTGTGGCAGGCGTGACGGTCGTAGCTTTTGCTCACAGCTTGTTCCATATATGACGCATCATCGGGATCAGGATTGAAACCTTTGGGCTTATATGACGTTCATTCTGTTCTCCATGTCAACGTGTCTCATTTCTCCTTTTGTCGTTGCGAGCACGGAAGCGACAACAGCTGAATGCAGTAATATTTCCGATAAACGGTAAAGTTGTGCTGTGAGTACCATCACCTGGTTCGCCGCCGAGAGTGTTAGTAGCTTCAAAGAACACACCCGACTATTCAATACTACTAATAACGAATAGGAATACGACATCGTAAGGTTAATTGTAGTTCTGAATTGCTGACTGTGTTCAGGGTGATGTTAATGTCACCGCGGACGCTAACTCAACATAGAGGTGATTTTTTGAGACTGGTGTGCTTACACACTGTTTGAATATAATTTATGCGTTGCTGAAGAAATTAAGGGACCTTGTTCTGCTCTAGACAGAGAGAAAGGTCAGCTGTTGGATGAAATCATTAGAAAATGGCCTGGAGTACGGGTTGATTGTGAGAGAGGTTTTTTTGCGAGAAACGCTTCTATATTCGCCGTAATTAGGCTAGGATCCATGAAATGAGAGAGGGAAAGAGAACTGATTGAATAGTTCTTTCTTCCTTAAGGAACCAAAGTCATTATCGTACGTGTTGGTTGAGGTCATTTAAGAATCATTGCATTAGGCAACCCCAATGGATAAAGTTTTGGGTCAACGGGAGAGGATAACCTATAACCCCTTGGTGACCAGACGAGTGGTAGTCTTCTCAACTTCTGACGATGTGGTTGGCAAGGATGAGTAGAAGATTCAATTGTTTCATGTTAGAGTGTTAATTCAATGTTTCTGTCCGCGCCAGGTATTGCAAGATAATTAGCACTGAGGCAAGGCTCGTCTTATCAGATGCGAAGGCTCTTAATTTAACATAGATTCTCCGCTTAAAGT
>VCMS01000149.1:0-131701 GCA_022539475.1 Gracilaria domingensis | reverse complement strand
GCTCCGAGCTTCTCAAGATCTCTCCCCATAACACATCTTCTCGACAGCAAGTACATGTCCTTTTTCGCACGGAATCCAGAAACCACAGTGCCACCACGAGTCCATCATTCCATGCCGCGCACAGCACTCGATGGGCCCGTTATCTGAATCTGGTGGATAACTCATGCTGCATGCCGGACCTCACGGTCTCAGTATACTCTCAAGTGCCAGTGGTAGATATTTCTCCGAACAAGTTGGAGAACAACACTTGTGGCTCTTTACCACCTCTCCCTCGTTCAGACATCTGTCGCCGACACAAGACGGACGCTAGTCCAGCCATCAAGCGTGCCAGATGCCTATAATTGTTCCATCCACTGGATCCCTCTCTTCAGTATTCCTCGAACTTGTTTGTAAAACGTCGTAGCCCATGAACTCACGCAGCACCTCCAAGCTCAGGCTGTTCCGAAAAAGCAAGTCACATGGTTCATCTTCGGTTGCATGATATGAGTTAAAGCCCGAGAAACATATATCTTCTACCTTCTGAGTTCTCCACGACGACAGAATCTCACATCCATTTGCATCTTTGGGTAGGAGTTTTTCACGTACCTCTCTGGTTTGTATTTCATACTTGTTCTGCTCCCTTTCATCATTTTTTATCGGGGTCCTTACAAGCATGTCGTAACCTAGTCCCATCAATAACTTCTCCTTCGCATGGCGTTTTCGAACACCTATTGCATCACTTAAAGCCTGTTTCAACCTTCTGCGCAAACAAATGTCGTGCGTTAACTGTTTCACACAGTCATCTTCCATTTTCATTCCGCGGATAGATTCCCAACGTGGCTTCATTACCTCCGTCTCCACAATTTGCATCAACAAATGGTCGCCTCCACCACGTACGGATGGCGTGTACGCCCTCATCTCCATGGCAAGATCCATGGGCACCGTGGCACTATCTCCTTCCCATCAACAACCAGCACACTGTCGTCTTTCTCAGGTCCAACTGTCTCACTTCGGTTGCCCCAGTTCCTTGCCGGTATACTCATCTCGAAGCATAGCTCTCTTGTCTCGTCTTTGGCGTATTGAAGTATGGAGTCATAGACGGTCTTCGCAACACCAACAAACTCGTCGTTCACGTCAATGTTGTACCGCTTCCTGCTCTTGTTACTGTCACGTTCGTTCCTTTTCCCTCCACGTCTGAGAGCCTCTCTCAAAGAGTGTATGAGAACCTCTTGTTCTCTGACCTTAACCTCCAGTTGCTCTATGTTCTTCTGAGCAAGTCGTACGCTCATTTTCAGACTTTGCTTGTCCTCTATTGTACGATACAGATCTCCCTTCAGTTTCCCGATCTTTTCCAAAAGCTCGTATCGCGGAGTAAGGGATTCATCTTCATCTTCTTCCATTGCACCATGCAGGGAAAAGCTCCGTGACAAAGCACCACGATCAACATCTTTATCGTTCCATACTTCTCTACGGGCGTTTGCTATGACAGGTTGCCGATCGTTCCCCCACCCGTCTATTCTCATTTCCATGGTTCGTCCTTCTTCTGACCTGATTGAACCTGTTTCTCTGTGACTCACCTGTGACTGGTGTCGGTTTATCTCGTCTTCGTCTTCGTCTTCCTTGTGTCTGACCCAATATGAGGGACGGAATCATGCCTGCCTTCGATGGGAGCCATATGCGTTGCATTTCCGGCGTCCACGTTATCGTTCGCCTCCACTTATCCTTGTCCTCGACGTCACTTGGGATATCTACTGCGTCCGTGACTCCCGCTCCTTTCTTCCACTGCCTTTCTTGGCACGAGAGACACCCTCATTCATTTTCTCGTTCCTCTTCACTTTTCTCGAATCATAACTGTTACGTTCTGTTCCGGGAGCGCTTCTGGGTATCTCCCTATCCCCAGGTTCGGCTCTAGGTTCGGCTCTCACGATGGCGCAATCCACGGTTTCCATCTCCGCATTGTCATCCGCAGTTCCCACCTTGTCGAACAATCATCGATACGAGGACCTTCTGTCCCTCCACTGCCTCTTGTCCTCCTTACATTCTGACGTACAGCCGTTCTTCTCTTATTTCCTTTCATCGCTTTGACATATACATTTCCATCATCACTGACCCTTGGTCTTCTATTGCAGCCATGTGACGTGTAACAGGCCCACGCATTGCACTATCCTTGGCTTGAACGGTTTCACTTACTGTGCGTTCCGTAGTGCATGTGGAAGCTCCTGACCTCCTCCTCGGTTTTACTTCCGATACTGTAGATGAAGATTTTGGTTTGCGAAGTCCAGCACGAGGTGCTCGGCCTCGGCTACCTCTCCCATTAGTAGCACTACTTCGTGAGACGACCGCGCTCCTACGTTTGGCCACCCCAGTATCCCAGCGCTCCGGCGGTACCGATGCCTTTCGCGGTTTACCACCTGCATGCTCCGCACGTTGAGGGCCATCCGAGATCCTTCGGCCTTCGTGCGCGGTAGTATTATGGAACAGATATAGAAACGTGAACGATACTGAAGTTATATGATTGAGAGTGATATGTGAGGGTCACGTACTCGGTGTGCAGGACTGATATGTGAAGGGAGGGGAATTTAACCTCGTACTGCATATATGGAGAAAAGCATTCTGCAGCATTTGTGGCGGATCGGCATTCAATTTTTGGACCTTTCCCGGGTCCATATTCCGGACTTGGTCCGATTTTCCCGAATGTTGCGCCCTGCATATACAAGTACGGCACTTTCAACGATCTTTCATACCACTATATGCATCAATATGTTACACAGTACAGCTTGAGTGTACATATGAGTAGTATTTCTGCAGTCATAGCACAAGTGTTCAATACAATTTACTTCAACAAAAAGCTTTTCTCACTACATTGAGCCCATACGAAGTTCAAGGACATTGTCTGAGAACCTAGGTTAACCTTTCCCAAGGATATGTGGGTCCATAGTCAACGTAAATTTCGTCGTGCTCCTTAATGTCTCTTGAGGCCGTGACTACGAGGAGTCTGTAGTTCTCCAAAAGCCCCAAAGTTGTAGCCTGATACTCTGTGGGCTGGCGAATGAATACATTTGGTTTGCGTGCCATGTTAGAATCCATTTCTTCCAATTCTTTGTCCTCATCACCTTCACGATATGACGCGTCATTGATATAGCCCGCTACACAGAAAGGAGCAGGAACTATCCAGGCATGACCAGGGTTGACTTCAGTATCATAATGCGGGAGAGTGTTGTACATTTGCCCCTTCACCCTCACTTGCATGCAATACTTCCTGAACCGAGATGCAGTGGCTCCCAGCATTCCGTCTCCATACGTCAAATGTGTGGTATTGCGTCGGCTTAGATCATGATACACCAAGGTCCCATAAAAGTATCCAATAATCTCCCCTTCGGAAAACGCCCTACTCGTAAATACTCCATTTCCACTTGCTGCATGTTCGATATTCGACTTCTTCACATAGAGCCATAGCGATGTCGCCTCGACAGAGAGTAAAGTGTGACTGTCCAACGTAGTCATCTTCCCTTGTAAGGCAAGTGGCCACTCATGGAACGGTTTCTCTTTGTACGTAGTGATAAGACCAGGTTCATTCCAATAGGTGGATAGGTACGACATGATATGGAATGGGAAAGATTGGTACGATGGGAATCCCTTGGGTGCATTCCATATAGTCGAAGTCTTTCGTTTCCGTTCAGGAAATTTGGCATCCACCACATAAGTGGCTTGAACTACCTCATTCGTAACCGGTTCTTTCATCTTCAATTCATTGCGCCACACCTTTCTTGCGTAATGCACAATAGCATTGTGCTTGGCATGAGAGAAACACTGCTCATCTTGCTCACATCCAATGAAACGCCGAGGCCCCTCAATATCCATACATGCCAGCGCGCACGAGAACGTCCCGGAGTAGAGATCAACCACAACATCCCCGGGATTCGAGAACCTCGCTATCAGCTCCATCAGCAGCTGCCTTGACTTTTGTTCTGGACGAGCCTTCGCGGTTCGAATTCTTTTACCACTCTTCACTCTCCATCGGAGACTCTCCCCAGGCGTAAGATTTGGAACCTGGTCAATGATAGAATAGTGCCCAGGATAGCGAGCTGAAACGTAGTTGAAGTTCTGATAGTTCACCATTACCTTCTGTTCCGCGTACGGGTTTCCATTCCTCACGCCATGCACGGCGTACTCCGTCGCCCCAAACAGGCGAGTAGTATTACGCGCAGGGTTCTTCAAGGGGTTCGAACGAGAAAGAATGAAGTTCATGGGCGTCGAATCCACTAAGAATGATGCGGTTTTCTTTCCGCTTGCGTCCTCCGACTTGTGCTCTCGCAAAATCTCTTCCCAGTCTCCAAACTGGTCGATACTGCAGAACAAAACGAAATGTCCTCCTGGTCGAAGCATGGATGCCATGGTGTCCGCAGTATTGTCCATATCATCGTCAGCCAATTCGTCGTACTCGCTGTCGCGGATGACATATGGTGGGTCTGTGAGCACGAACTGAACGTTGCCTTCCAAAGATGTATCCGATGGGAAGATAGTACCATGGGCCTCCACCAGTTCGTCATATTCGACACAAGGCATTGAGAATTGCTTCTCCATGCTTCCTCGCACCACATCTAGAGCATTTAACGTGCGCGTGTCATCAAAGTCATGAGGGGGGAGAACCCCATCTGGAACGTTATCTTTCGCCCCAACAGAGGCACCAGGTGTATCACCTTCTTCATTGTCGCTATCGAGGATGACGATGACATCGGAGTTAACTGAGCTTTTCTTGCGGCGTTCCTCTTGGAGGAGCTCGGAATCTGTATCGAGTCCTCAACCTTAACCGTGACGGTATTACTTCCTCCATCCTGCCCTGAAGGAGCGGCCCTAGGGATAAGTCGAGATGGTTGGAAGTTATGTACAGACATCGCTTGACGAATAGGAGACACGTACTCTTCGGAGATTACATTGAAACGGGGTGGTACTCGTGCGGGGCGGGCAGGTCTGAAGCTTTCCAACAAATTCCATCTTGACGTTGGGGACAATTTTGTATTGGAAGCCATTCAACACAATCTTGCTAAATCTGCCAAGAATTCCTTTGCCAACTCCCGTAAGTTGGCGTCGATAGTATCCGGAAGAGTATGAACCCAAGAAACGGTGTCGTTCACATCCAACGTAGGTTTCAGTTCTTCACCCAACGTATGAAAAGCTGACTCCGGACTGTACCCAACAGAGCGGGATTCAATGACATGAAACCCAAGCGACTTCTTTTCTACAAGCAGGTATGGCAGCAATATCTGCTCACCATCACCAAAGCCTAAGGTTGAGGCAAAGAAATCCCATCCCTTACAAATTGTTTGCACTGCATGTGCCATCCGTCTCCCGTGCGTCTCATTCGAAGCTATGTAGCCGTCGACGAACTGCACTGCTCTATGGGTTCCCTTCCCGGTCCTTCCTCTCTTCGCCGCTGGGAGATTTCTCTCCGAAGTTATATGCTTCACGAAAGAGAGATCGAGTAACTGCTGAAAACGAGTGGGAGGCCCAATCCTGAACGTAGTTCTCTTCGTCTGCTTACTGCCTGGACCATGTCGTTTGAAAAGGTAATTCCAGAAAGCCCGTTCTATGAACGAGTTACCGTTGTCGACATCCTTTTCAAGACTCCAGGTAAACAAATCTCTCACGCGCCGATCAGAATTCTCGTCGTCTAGATCAGTGATACGCGTATATTTGTAGACCCTGCTCAGAAAACGCACGCCCAGACAGATCTTCGTGAGTTCTTTTGCGGAGTAGTTTTGGAAAGGACCCTTGACCGCAGTGGTGATGAACTCTCGTGCACATGCCAGGTGTTCACGGTTTGATACAGCGTATTCCACAACTTCCGTGTACCCAACTTCACGCGGATTACCAGTACCACTTCTTGAAGCGGCATACGCATCTCGCAACTCAATGAACAACCCCCAACATTTCAAGAAACGCGTTGCCATGCTGGCTGAATCGAACGACGCGCTAGAGGATGCGCTAGAGGATACCGTGCCGTGGTTCTCATCGGCCAGCACACTCTGCTTAACAGTCCGAGGAGCGTCATTTCCGGTGGACGCCATGTAAGAACTGAGAATCGGAAAGGAAGCAAACTAAACGAGTATTGTGAAACGGTAGAAGTTTCGGAGATGTTTAAATGGATGGGAAGCGTCGGAAACATCGGGAAGCGTCGGAAACAATGGTGGAGAGCGCGGTTGCGACGGATTACCGAGAACTGAGCGGGTAATGAAATAGAGAGACGAGAGTGGGATCTAAACACAACAAACCGGTGGGGTACCTCAGTATGTGCAGTGCATTATATGTCTAGTATGTAAAACCAACGTAGAAAACACTGGGTTCGTACATCTTTGAACATCGCCCGAGCGCCGTGTGGGAACCGCGGTTCGCCGAGTTCATAGCCGAGATCATAGCTATGATCTCGGCTATGATCTAGGCGAACCGCGGTTCCGGCACGCCGCATCTGACGAAACGCCACGTGTATACCGCCGAAAGGACCCTCCCTGAGGACCCCCCTGGAGGACCCCTTGCTGGCGTTTATGTGGGCAGTGACGTCGAATAGACGGGAGAGCGATGGAGACGCGGATGACACTTCGGACACATTGTGTAGCAAGCGTGGAAGACGGAGGGGAAGGGCTTGAGGAGGAGAGACGATGCGGTGGGAGCGGAGCAGCGCACGGAGGGCGGCGGCCATCGACGGGGCGTCACTTATTCACTGCCCACATAAACGCCAGCAACACCACCAGGTAGTGGTGGTGTGGGTGAAAACAGGTGCTTTGGTGCGCATTGTGTAGTAGAAGTGGTCTCCAGGGGGTCCTCAGGGGGGGTCCTTTCGGCGGTATACACGTGGCGTTTCGTCAGATGCGCCGTGCCGGAACCGCGGTTCGCCGAGTTCATAGCCGAGATCATAGCTATGATCTCGGCTATGAACTCGGCGAACCGCGGTTCCCACACGGCGCTCGGGCGATGTTCAAAGATGATGAAAGGCGGGGACAGTGGTCCACCAGGACGGAATCAGACATTGATCCAACCATTTA
The DNA here is from genome assembly GCA_022539475.1 of Gracilaria domingensis. Classification (NCBI taxonomy): domain Eukaryota; phylum Rhodophyta; class Florideophyceae; order Gracilariales; family Gracilariaceae; genus Gracilaria; species Gracilaria domingensis. The sequence continues at coordinate 124,682 of VCMS01000149.1, read as the reverse complement.
TAACCATCAGGAACTGTACCCACACTGCTCACGTGGGCATTGCAGCCGTTTTGAACGTGAGTGGTTGCGTCCATTCTGCTCACGCGGGAAAGGGCGGAGATTCGAACACGAGCGGTTGCAACTTCACGGGAGCAAACGTACGATTTGAAGAGCACCAGGACTCGTGTATATCACACACACTGGCACCATATAATGGATATGAAGGGACTGGGAAAGGGTCAAATGAGACGCTCTCGAAAAATGAGAAAGCCTCGACGAACTATGGCACCACAACTTCGGAGCGGGACCAAAACTGCTGAACCGAACGCAGCGACGGGGAACGCATCCACAGCTATGAAGTCGAAGCCCGCACCAGGCGAAGAAGTGACCTTGTTGTTGGGAGGGGCAGGAGGGAACAAAGCAGCGATTGGGAAAGCTGTTCTCGTTGAAGCGGACGCTGGTGGAGGGAAGACAACGTTCAGAAGGGAAATGCATGGACATGCTCTGCAGGGAAAACCAGGAGAAGATGTAGTTGGTATATGGCGAGCGAAGATATCTCATGAGCTTGACACTCCCTATCCCTATCCCTTTAAGTGTACCGATGAAGATTCTGTTCCGAAGACATTGAAGGACATGAACAGGCCCGGTTTCTACGCCTGGGACCTGAACTTAATGTCTAAGGTGGGTGACGTCGTAAGCGCTGATGAAGGGGACAAGGGTGCTCCGAGTTCCAAATTCGTCGCCCCTGAGAAGCCATCGAATACTGCTGGGAAACGGGTGCGAGTGGTAAAACCTAAAACTCCATCCAGTGCCCGAAAGCGAATGCAGATGAAAGTGGCTCATGTGAAAACCCAGTTGAATGCTTAAAAACCCCAAGGCGGGAAACAAGCGCCAGTACCAAAGCTGAAAACACCATCGAACGTTCACGGTGGTGGAAAGCAGATGCAAGAATTCAAGATGACCACGACCCCAGAGAGTGCTGTATCGGCATTTCGTAAACAAACTGCTACGATTGTGCAGTCTGGAGCATCGAGGAACAGCACTGCGGAAGCTATTACTCAGGCTGGAAATCGCAGTGGAGTGACAATGGAAGTGATTGACGTGGATGAAGACGAAGACGAAGACGTGGTTCTAGTGAAGGAAAGCCTTGGAAGCAACGTCAATGAACTCTTTGATGAAGGTGATGTGATACCTCCTGATGATGTCGATACGAGTTTAGCGAGTTTGGTATTTGACTTAGATCATTACGAGTATGTGTCTGTTGAAGTCGATATTGAGCTCATTCAAGTTCCGGAAATGACTGTGAGAGGGTTGTTCCGGAATCATGTCGAGGCTCTGAAAGAAGAGATTGGACGCAAAAGCTTCTTACAGGCACTTGGGACCATGAGCGTTGCTCTTCTGTCTCAGGATGTGTCCGAGAAGGACATAGTGCAGAACAATCGCTTGAAAGTGAATTGTGTGCTGATTGATGGAGCTCATCGTCATGTAGCACTCAAAGAGCTCTGTGAATCTATGCCCAACATTAGGAATCTATGTGGATGTCTTTCTGTTTCGCTGTGGAAGAGAAAAGATGGACAGAAGATGACCACGAGGGAAATCTTGAGCCTTGGCAATGTGCTAAACGATGGATTGAAGCAAGCTCGTCTTATGGGTTTTGCTGCCAAGGTGCATTCTATTGTGTCATTTATAGGGGTCCTGGTTGAGGAAGAGAAGAAGGACTTGAGCAAGATGACGAGGACCTCTGTCGCAGGTGCACTAAGTGTTTGCGGTATCATTGGCCAGTACAATATCAAGCATTTGGCAAGATTTGCAGAGATGGGGTTGAAGGTGGCGAGAAGTCCTGGATTGCTGGAACATTTGGAGCGGATTTGTGGGGACTACCATGAGATTGGAATTTCTTGTATAGCAAGTGATGAATTCTTTACCATGGATGAGCATACAACCCACTTCACGCTCGACGCTCTGGTTGCATACTTTTCCAGGAGGCGAGTGTCGAAACTGACGGGTCGTTTTGAAGACGTACGCAAATACTTCTTTATCTGCTGCAGGAGGCTTCAATCTTTGGCAGAGGAGCTTTCGAAGAAGAAGAAAGTTACATTGGAAGAAGCGTATGCCATGAAGGTGGAAGTGACAAAGTTTGAAATGCGCACCGTTCGTGAGTACCTTGCAACACAGGCAGCACGAATTGAAGTACCTTCGAATAAGAAGCTCTGGGAAGGAAGGATTTCGAGAAGAGTCTGGATTGCTCGTGATAAGCTGGCAAAGAGTTTAGGGGTGGATATGTTGAAACCTGCCACTGGTACTACGCCGACTGAACCGCAGTCTGAGACCAAAGCGGTAGACGAGTCTACAACGCAGAGAATGGCCACACGTTCGGCAAGTAGGAAGGCCAAAGCGCCAGTGCGCAAGGGCTCTAAGGACTCTGATGTAGAAAGTGAAGAAAAGATGCCATCAAAGACAAGAAGCATGAGGAGTTCAAGACGAAGCCGTCGACGAAGGAATGCAATGAGAGACGTGAACCCTAATCAACGGAAAAAGTCAAGGACGGAGGGTATTCAATCTGTTCAGAATGAAATTATCAGTCATCTGCGAAGTCTTGGTGCGAAGGGGGTGAGAAACTTGTTGAAAAGTCATCAGATATCCATTGGCAGCGACACAGACTCAGATGGAGTACCAATTGTGGTCTCACAGGCAGAGGACACTGACCCGTTCGATGACACAGTACCGCAGGTGTTGGCGCCAGGTCTGAAGAAGGCTGAAGAAGTAGCATATGAAGGTGACGATTCGTGGCTAAAGTTGGTGAAGACCTTACCAAGCAAGTGGCCGACTGGAGTGGAGAATGTCATTAAATATGTGTACCCGTGGATGGATGCGATACATCTCCAGAAGCAACACCGAGGCCACTTGTTGGAGCCCAAGGACTTTGAAAGTGTGCAACATGCAGTCTTTTGGCATGCAGCGTATCATGGCCATAAACTCCTGAACGCGGCAATGGGAGGCATGGAGGTCGACGAGAAGACGTTATGGGGGGATGCACTGAAGAACGACTCTCTTGCGTATGTCTATTTTGTGAAGAAGAACGTCGAGCTTCGAGACAGAGGTTTCTGTATTCTGGACGGCTTTGCATCGGATGAAGAGTTGGTGAAGCTGACAGAGAGTTTGAGCAAGCTCATTGACGGGGATGTTAGTGTGGAATTACTGGACTTCCTCCGAAGGGACTTCGAGAGGGCTCCAGACCTTAGGATACCAGAGAACCGAATCACATGGATACCGATCATCAACGCAGATGGTGGGAGGTACATGACTACGAGAAGAGGAATAGTGGATGACATGAAGGCAGCCGTAGAAAGACATGTGCTTGTGAAGAAGAGAGCTTTACTGGATGCCCGACTGGGACAGATATGTGCTTTAATGGGTTTACAAGATAATAGGGTGGAAAACGAGAAGATGTATGCGCCGAAGACGGGGAGGAGGGTGTTATGCACTGCAGTTGGATGCAAGCGGCAGCACTTACATACGGATTTCCCGACCTTGGCGAATGAGGATAAGCTGGAAGAAACGAAGAACCCGGGGTACTTTATGATGGTGTCCGGAAGTGTGTCGTTTCCAATTTGGGTATGTGAAGGGTCTCATACACACTACGCAGTTACTCCCAAGGCATTTGAAGGTTTGGCACGGGGGATGTTTGTGAGGAAGTTTATCGTTCCGCCTAAGTCTATATTTATTGGAAGAGGTGATGTGTTCCATGCAGGCGCTTCAAATGAGGATGGAAGATTCCCCGAGATTCCCTTGTTTCGTTACCACATGTACATGGTACCTGAGAAATACAACCTCCCGGATGCGGTACACCTTAACCCACACTTTCGACCTCAGTTCAAGGAGGATGAAGACCTGGTTAGTATGAAGTAGAAGAGGAAGAATCCCGAACCGTCGAATTTGGAGGAGGAGAATGATGAGGTGATAGTAGAGGAAGGAGAAAAACAGTATGAAGAAGATGACGAAGATGAGAATTATGAAGTGGAGGAGATTGAAAACGATCTTGAGGATGGCGAAGAGGACTGAGTGAATATGTGATGAAACTTTGTAGTAATCTATGTGTCGATTATAGTTTCGAAGTAAATGATCTTGTGAATCGAGAGAAAGTTTAAGAATTGTGGAAGCGACGACTCTACCCAAGATTGAAGGGTAGGATAGGATACCATACCAAACACTTCAATCCTGGAGAGCGTCATGAACAAGTGGGAACTATGTTTGTAGAGAAGAGATTCTGTTTAGTTGAAACATGTATCAGTTATGTACTTATGTTCGTATACTACTTGTCTCGCACTTGGTGAATACGTCAGCCAGAAGGCAGTAGATGTTGTGTCGGGGGTCTAGGGTGCCCACCAATGGCGCACAAGTATCGCTTTGCGTTGATTCTTGGTGCGTGTTTGACGACTCCGGAGCATACAAGTAGTACAATGAACAAGGGGTTTGTGAGGAGGGGCGGGATACCTCTGTACGAACCAAAGGATTCGGGGTCCAAAGACTCGGAGAGTGTGTGTGCGAAGAAAACTGGGACCACTCTGTTCAGAAAAAGTCTGATAGAAAGCAGGAAATCCTGAAGGAACAAAGCTTTCCGGAACGAGTTTACAATACAACGGCAGTACGGATTTAGCCCTCTTCTCCGGTATACCACCCGATTGGAGAGCGGAATTATGTTGTTGAACGTATGTTTTGTAGAGAAATAGATCCCAAATGTGTTGATGAGAATGGTGAAGAAGCCGAAGAAGAAACCGCCGGGAAAGAAGGAAATACATGCAGTTTTGAGAGAATTCATGACATCGATTGGAGGAGGACGGAGCTGATAGGTGACGAAGATAGAGAGGTTGAGGACGATAAGCCCACCGATGCCTATGCCGAGGTATTTATTCCTCAGTGCCGAAACGGTGCTGGATGTGTGCGACGGAGTCATTGGACCATATGCGAGTCTACCATACCTTGTGGCGTGAAGAGAGAATGCCAATTCAAACAGAATAATGTGAAACATAGTTTCGAGCATGCTGTACAGGATGGTGAATCCCAGTTGTGTTTGGCGCGAGGAGCGATCGTAGAGAAGAGCGTGTGTTGTGAGAGGCTTTATAATCCCATAGAGAGCTCCTATGGCTACTGAAACGAAGAGGGAGAATGCCAAGAGAGAGGATATCGAGAGCATGTTCAGGGGATTATGTGAATAAGACCGAGCCTCTGACATGTAGTTGGGTAGCTCTGAAAGATTCCCAATTGTGTGGAAGAAGGGAGGATGTTCAAGGATTCGGTCATGAATTGAAACTTCGTGAAGTATGTCATAAACATCACCGAGTTCATCCAGCAGTTCGGGGGATAAAAGGGTCTGGACTCCTCGAACCGTGGCTTCCCCGATGTCAACATCGTACTTCAGTTGAAGGCAGTCGTCAAAGGTGATGTATGTCCTATGGGGAAATGCGTTGAGATGGATAGGTATGAGAGCAGTTTGGTTGCGAAGCTGTACATGCGATACCTTGTGCGTGTTTTGGAAGGCCATTGTGAGCTCTGCTGCCTGTGAGTAGGTAGGAAAGAGGAGAAGAAATGAAGAAAGAAGGGGCGAGGAGAAGATATATTTATTGAGAACGAAACGAGCAGAAATTTCCTATAAAGAGGTGTATCGAAGGAGCTATATCTATGTTTTGTTTCCTTTAAGGCTTGTAAATTTGAAGTGAAGAAGGTGTTCATAAACGAGTGGCGAACTTAGCTTCTGTGATGGAAAAGCTATGAAGAGACGGAGTACATGAAGAGTAAAATGTAGGGCGATGAAGAGGACGGAAGAATCATGATATGATGGTAGTGGTAGGATTTCATTTCATATACTACTGGCATGAACCATGTATGAAAAGGGACGCCCTTCTCGCAACGGTTGGGAGAACATGGAGAATGAGAAGCATAGAGAGTGTTCAAAAGTGAAGAATTGTGCTAGTAAATATGAAAATAATTGCGATGCAGAGGTTGGACGGATATGAGCGGGTGCGGCGGTACTACAGTGTCATGGGACGAAAGCGTCTACCCTTGGTACACCGTGATCGGTTTGCGAAGGAACGATCAGCGAGTTCTGTTCTTTTCGGCTTCCCTGATTTCTCTTCTTTCGATATCCCTTTTGCTCTTCTACCAGATCTTCTACCAACGCGACCATGAGCGATGAGGATTCGCGTTCGAACATTAGGTGGCCGTGGGAGTCGGACGAAGGGGTACGGTCGCACAAGAAGTTAAAGAGTGTGTTCGAGGAGGAGGAAGAAAAGGACGAGCTGGACTGGTGGGCCAATGCAGTGCTGGGGTGTGCCCGAGCGATGGGGACGCGCATGGGAGAGAACGTGGGTCGACTGACGGAGAAGGTGACAGGGTTCGTGGTAAGGGAATTGAGGGGGATGAAAGAGGAGCAGAAGGAGATGATGAAACGCATTGAGAATCTAGAGGGGAGCTCGAAGGAGGTGAATGGGAGGAAGAAGGGCGGGGTAGGGGGTGTGGAGGGAACGCCGGTAACTCCGGCGCCGAAGACGAAGATCGTGAACGGCGTTGGGGTAGGAGTGTGCATCGGAAGCCAGGACGAGGATGCGAGAGACTTTGTACCGGCGACGGATAGTTTTGGGGCGGATGAGGTGATGGAGGGAGAATTGGTGAGGAAGAGAGGTCTGAAGAGGAAGGTTGGCGAGAAGAGGCCGATCCAACCGAGGAGTGTGGGGGTAGAAGAGGATGAAATTCAGCCGAAGGTGGAGAACAAGAAAGGAAAAGGGGATAGTAAGAAGAGGACACGGGTTGGGTTCAGGACGGTTCCGAAGCCGCTGTGGAAAGGGAGCAGTGTTGTTGGATACGAGGAAAAGTGGAGCTGGGAGGATGTTGTGGAGGATGAGGAGGAAACCGTTTAGAATGATGATGGGAAAGAATTTCGTACGCTATCATTCGCGGATGTGGAGGTAGAGGAAGGAGATGAAGGTGCTTTACTTTGATTGAGGTGATACAGTAGTTGCCGGGTTCATGGAGGTAGAAAAGCGGTGGGGGAATGGATGTGCGCAACTACCATTTCATGAATGTTGTACTAGCCAGAGTTAGTTTACATTCATTATTTGTGTTTATTTGCAATCGACAAGTATGCAAGTGCCGTTGGTAGCTTCCAGATCGAGCTACCACCTAATCCGTCTGAGTATACTAGGTACAAAAACTTTCATGTCATGGAGGTGAACTAGCAATTATGTCCGCTTTCACTCATTCTACAAATTCTGTAGTATTGCTTGAATAAATGAAAGTATGGTATCCAAAAAAATTTTTTTTTTGGCTTGCACATAGCCGTACATTCAATTCTTTGCACATTTTTTAACGATTCAATCCACAAAATAGCATTCTAGCCTCTTTACATAGCGTTCCGGAAACACAGACGTTGTAGTGCGCAAGTATACCATCAATGTCCACGGTGATGGCTTTTCCGGCGACCTTGTTGATTGGGTATGGGTTATGCCAGTGTTTTATCTTCTCATCGTAGACCAGCACGTTATCACCTGGGTCAATGAGATACTTTGCGGCAGGTGGGAGGCGACTACGCAACGCTTGCTGGATTTGAAGTTTAGCGGTAACTGCGGCAATTTCGCTTCGTATGCGTTCTTCCTGGTTCTGAACAGATGAAGCTGATTTGGGAAATCGCATAAGTGTTCCGTACAATACCAGAGATGGAACGAGTCCCTATGGACCCATTGTATCATTCATCTCCTTTACGGCGTAGTGGAGTGCTGGTTCCCTGTCGAAGGATGGGCATGGGTCAGTGATGACGTTGAAGAGTCGCTGTAACGGAGCGTGATATCTCTCTCCAGCTGCGATGCTGAGGTGTGACTGTACGCTGGAGAGCTGTGGCTTAATTCCATATATACTCGGCTGTGCTTTTCTCCCAATACTTTGATGTGAAAACTGATCCTCTCTCTGTGCGTACCGTAAAGGGAAAAACAGAGCAGGTAGACACCCATGCTTCCATAAATGCGTCCCAGATATCTTCTGCTGCTTTTCCCTTGAGTATGACAGCGTTTTGATAATGGATATGCGTGTCGACTACATGGAGCACGGGAATGCGCTTCTTCTTGCGGAATTTTAGAGACATCAAATCAATGACTACCTCCTGGTTGAAGAGTATACTGTCCTCGGGTATAGACACTCCGAACCGGAACGGATGAGATGAGTACTTGATGCAAGACGCACAACTCTTTGAGATTTCGTCAAGTGCTCGTTGCGTATCGGGGGTAAGGTCCTGGGGCTTTGCTCGGTTGAGAGATTTGTAGATCTGCTCAGCTGAAGGGTTGAAAAAGTGTTCCTGTAGCTTTTCCCTCTCTTTTCGGGTGAACAAAACTTCTCCTACGTTGCGTTAGACGAACATTTGCCCATGCTTCCGTTTGAGTGGAAGAGACCCTCCCATGCTGTGGCGCATAAGCTGGTTCGAAACATTGTTGGCATACAAGCCGTACGGGTTGTGTATTTCGAGTCCTATAAGGAACAGGATGTCGGAGTTTACTACATCAATGTAGAATGAGATAAAGTTGCCCTGAAGGGTAAGAAAGCGTGTTTGCATTTGACCGATGCTACGACAGTAACTACCAGCGAACTTGAAGGTATATAAGGTGACGGTAGAAGTTCCATTCGTGTGCTGAGAGCGTGGCAGTATACCTGGGCTTGAGAACTTCCACAGACGGATCCGGCTGCCCCGTGGTCAACACATCCCCCTTCGAACACGTCGGAGCGATACAGGGGGGTTTGCTTCGCCGTATTCGAAAGTTGTGGATAGCGAACACCAAGCCGGAACCCTTTTGGATATGAGTTTGTCCGGTATTTCGGGCTACTTGTCAGGAGATTCCCTGGGCCTAGTGGAGGAAAGCGAATGGCCAAGGCGTTCCCCGTTTGAAAACCCTTTTCATATGATGAGTCTTCCATGCCATGATCAGAACGGTTGCGAGGAGTTGAGTGTACGTCGGAAGGATTTGTGGGTATATCGCATATCATTCCGTCAGGGCTAGTTGCGGGCCTCCGAATCTGCTTCGTCGCTTGACAGCAATAGGGTTTCTACGAGCTGTCGGGTGACATCAGAATCATCGGCTTCGTCCACGAAGTTCACTTTCTTTGTTCTGCCGCAGCCACGCTATGGCCATCTGTTAGTTTCGTTTTATGAGGGCCTCATTCCGCGAATCGGCGCAAGAATAAAGGCAGCAGTTGGTTTTCTAGCAGTTCCAGCAGGCACGCTGTGCTGCTGGCATGTCTGCATTACAACGTGAGTTGGTTGTTCCGTATGATCTATTGCTGCGTACACCATTAGCTGGTTTAAATGAAAGGCTAGTTGCTGGGGGTTTTCCGAATCATCCTGGTTCTGTGAAAAGGACTTCACGATCGTCTGGCTCTTCGACGATGACATTGAAAGCCTTGGATGTCATGCGCCGGCGATATTGTACGTCATTCGTGTCTCGTGACTCGGAGTTCAATTTTACACGTCGTTCTCTTTCAGTGTATTTGCGTTGATTGAATTCAGAGGTGGAAAATTCAGAACAAAGTTCTCGGTAAGCAAAGTGTCTGGACTCGTCTTGTGAAAGAGCATGGCGCGCCCAAGAGATTCCTTGGCATTATGGGCTGAGGAACTTCGTCTTACGTAAATCAGTTCGGTCTTCTGTGTGCTCCATAGGGGACAAACGGCCAATCTCTTTCAGTAGATTCTCCAGTGCTTCTCCAGGAGAAAATTTGGTCTTCATGAAATCCGATATATGCAAGGATTAAAGTTTCTTTGATATATCCTCCCTGGTTTTTTGAGAAGATTATCGATCACTGAACGAGCTTACTATAGTTCCCCAAGAGCATATCTCGTCTCTCACATCAGTTTTGTAGAAATTTGAAGCATCTCCATGCAACGTGTAATGCAGGTATTGAGCCCGTGCGTTGTTTCGGAGCTTTTGGTGGGAACAAAAATCCATAAAAATAGACATGTGATCACCCCAGTGTTCTTCAAGGTCTCCACAGAACCTGTCAGAACCGGAACGATACTTCGATGCAAAGAAGGAGGATCTCTTGCTCCCATACGTATCATCTCCGTTTCAGTCGTTTTGAATAACCACGATTGGATCCGGTGCAGCGATCGAGGGTCCACCGGATGCCAGTTCCGCAGGCACTGGGGTTTTCGGTTCCTGAAGACGAACAGAATTTTGAGGGGGCGAGGTTGGTGTCTTTGTTGCAGAATACAGAAACACATCACCTCTGCGAAAAGCATCAAAATATTCCAATGCTTTCCTGCGTTCTTCCTCGTACTCCCCATCTTTGCATATGGCTGCGATAACTCTCTTTCCGATGAGTGAGCCAGTCTCCGAATTGCGAGGTATGAGAACGGATCTAGTTTCAAGGAAAACTGTGATGCGCTTTAGAATGTCGTAGTGACTGATAATGTTGGGACTTGCTAGCTGCATGGAGCCAAGGTCTTCTCTGATAACATTCAGAAGATCATTGTCCTGTAGCGGTGGATCTGCTTTCATGTCGAAGGCAAATAGGCTTTTGAGACCGCGTTGCACATCATTGCGAGGCATGATAGTACTCTACGGTGTGAGTTACTGCGAGGAGTCTGTACTCATGACGAAATTCTGATTATTGGAACGTTGGTTGATAGTATGGATTCGCGAATGCCCACCAAATCAACACTTTTTGCTCTCAGTAAAAGACACAGGGCTTCTACCAGCTCACGAGAGAGGCGAGCGAGAATCAAACGCCGGCACTGACACAGGTCAGATGCTTTAGCAGTAGAAAGTTTACTTTGCGACGATAGTTCGTGCCAGAGAAGAACGCGAGCAGAGAGGTAGTTATATCTCTAACAGGTATACAACTATCCGGCCAAATACAAACACTTGTCGATACACTATAGTGTATCAATAACAACAAATATGCAATATTGACGTCTGAAAGATGGCTGTGAGGAAATCTTAACGTTTGCGACAAAGAATGGGGAAGCACCCGCCCATAAATCCATTTACGGTATATCGAAGCACATCATCTTTGTAATTGCGGCCTCTGCAGCCGGAATAATTGCCCCACCCTATTTCATAATAGTTGGAAAACGGAACTATAGTGATTGGTAGAGACCCGGAGGGTCGTTTGTCGCATAACGAACTGACATCATTGCGAGGTTTGCAAAGCCGGGTTGGTTCACTCCGTACGCGGTCATCAAAATATCAGATATTTGACCGATTGAAGGCTCGCTAATGTCTTCCTTCATATTTGGATAATACTGCAGGAATGTACCTAGCAGAAAACTGTCTTTATCTGCTTTCCATTGATGGAAATTCATCACGAAAGGACCCCGAAATGGTAGATTATTGCATCATTCATCGTATCGAAGCTACGATTAACGCCGTCAATACTCACTCCTTGGAGCCATGCGATCAAGATATAACCCAGGACTTCCAAAGACATATGAGAGAGTCTCTGGGCCAGTTCTGTGCCCAGGAAATAGTTGATGTGACAAAGTTTAACTTTATTTTAGCATGTGAGATCTATGCGCACGAACGTATCACCGAAAGAGATGTGAAGCAATCATTTAAAAAGACGGGGACGTTTCCATTCCGGCGCAACGTTCCTGACTAATTTAAAACCTAGAAGGACGCGGTAAAGGCCGTTTTCAAAAGAGAAGAAGAGAAACGGCAACAGCCCGGACACACAGCACTGTCGTATCTGTTCAGCGGCACAAAATTGACAAAGCAACCTACTCGGAATTGAAAGACGTTCTTGAAAACGAGAAGGAGTACTCAGAAAAAGATCGAGGCACTCTCATGCATTTTCAAGCATTCCGAAACTGTCAACTCAATCCTCCTGAATCATGTCTCCAAGCCCGGGTTGGGAGGCCGAGCACTTAATGTGCGGAACACAGAGCATCACGTTTTTCTTGATGGTGGACATCCGGCATAATGGCTAAAAAACGGAGAGGAATTGCGCCGAAGAAAAGAACAAGAAGATGAAACCCTGCGCCGCCAACAACAGAAAGCAAATGCGCAGGTGAAGAGAGCCAATGAATGATTTTAGGCCAGTGAAAATGCTAAGGAGGCGTTGGCTGAAAGAAACAAGAAGCGTGGGCAGCAACAAGGACGTCGGGACCAAAAACAGGAAAGGAAGCTTATGGAGCTGGTGAAGCGAAAGAGAGAGCGACAGAGCGCAGAGAAGCAGAAGAAGAGAGTTGCAGACGCTAGTAGGGTTGCCGCCAGTATCGGAAAGAAGACCGCTATCGTTGCTCGTGAGAATCTTAGTGAATGTAACCATGGCCTTAAAAAGGTGGCAAAGGCTCGAGTGAGGACATATCAGTTTGTTGCCTTTCTCGTAGCTGAGTTAATTGACATTGCGGTTGACGCACGGCTTGGTGATTCCGGTTGAATCAAATAAAGCAATTTTCGTCCCTCGACGGTTTGGGTGGCGGAGATGGTGTTTGTTAGGGCCGGGGTACAAAGTTGAACGGCATAAGTCGTATTGCACCTCCTTTGAAGTTTCTCACTGAGACACTCAGGAGAGCTTCATATCAGATTAAAGAGACCAGTGAGTGATTTAATTGGTCTTAAATCTTTCTTAAGTTTCTCATATATAGCCATTCAGAAGAGTATAGACTACAGTGTGTCCATCATCCAGCTGTGCTTGACTAATCAACAGTTCTCTTCATCGACGCGAAAGGAAGTAACTCGGGAGTGGGTAACATAATTAGAACTGTTATTTTGGAATTGAGCCCAATCTTCATTGCAGAGTACACATATCAATTATGAGGTATACGTGCAATAGCTTTTTCATGGATAGGAAAGAAAGCAGCACAAATTCTAGCTACGTATGACGAACTTTTGACAAATTCCTACGCCACTGATTTGTTTTATTTTGGATTGTTCTATAATTTAAGCATCGAATACACAAACGTATGTCGGAAAAATGGTATAATTCTTCCTACACGTGTGATACGCCCAACATGTGTGGTGTTCCAGATTCTTATGAAACTGTTAGCACCCGTGTACACGCATAGAGACCCAATATATACACGACGACGGTCAGCCGACCGGAGAGAGACCTCCAAGACATCGGCCGTGACCATCTCAGGTTATTAGCACCATTGACGCTACGCGCCACCGATCAGCAAGCGAACAAGATCAGAGCATTGCTACCTTCCCACCAACGCTGAAGAACTTCACTGAACTCACTCCCAGAGAAAAAAGAGCACATTACGGAAAACCATATCCAATTTGTTCAACTCTATGGTACAATGCCAAACTTCTTTCCCAGCAACAAGCAACAGTCATGGCCTCTGAATCTTCTTTCCGACCTCCCGGAAGCTACATAAAATTACTTTTATGGAGGTTTACGCAAGAGCTAGTCGAACTCGGAACCGATAATTTCCATCAATGGAACCAAAATCTGAAAGATGTCTTAACCGAACATGAGTACGGAACAGTACTTGACCATAAATTCATTCATACTACTACAAAAACCCATGGGGCAATCGCCCGCCTGCGTCACATAATCACTGAAGATGTCACCAGCGAAATAGCCAATCTTTTGGCTGACCCCCAAATCTACCAACAAACACCGGCCAATATCGTTCTAGCTCTGAAAGGTGTCATCAAATCACAATCCAGCCGAGACATGTTCAGCCTCACCATGGAGAGCAATTATATTCGGCACACAGAAACAATCGCGCAGTACATAACTGCTGAATAAGAGGCACGCCGGAGAATGCTCCTAGCCCAAACCCCTGTAATCCATGACGAGCGTTACACAATCAACTTCATACGACAAGGACTCAAAAAACACCAAAGATTTGCGCAAAGAACTATTACGATAATGCTGCACAGCCCACCCAAAACAATTGTCGAAACTCAGCACAGGATTGAACAATATGAAACTATGATTTCACAGCAAAATCAATCTATCAGCAATCAAACCAGAGGACGCACTGGCACATTCCAAGCAATCGAGGATGATACCGCCCCTACGGTGGACGTGGACGTGGGAGATATGGAGGGGCGAGGTCGCGCAACAGATGCAATGCAAAAGAGGAGCTTAACAAAACGCTTGACACCCTTTAAACCACGAGGTCACGTCGAGGAAGAGAACGCTCAACAGCCAATCAAACGACAGCAGCAGCGAAAAAAATTTCCGAGGAGCTCCTGCAAGCTTCAAAAACTCCGGAAGAACCTTAAAAAGCCAACGTCAAAATCGAGTATACGTATACACTAGAATCAGGAACACACTTGTCAATTATAGCACACAGTACCCGGACGAGACTAACCTAAGTTCCTCAATCATCACCACCACTGGTTCTCACACACCGCTACAAACGAAGAAGAGAGGAACCCTCACGCTAGTGACTGATCGAGACTCCACAGTATGCATCCCAACTCTCATCAATAATGATTTACGAAGTAATTTAATATCTGTGCAATTTCTCGCCGGCAACTATCGCCCTGTTATATTCACCAGCCCTCACGCGTATCTCTTTAGAAAAGACAGTAACAGTTCTATTAAACGTCTTGGAGCAGCCACCTGGAAACAAAGCTGTTACATTATGAAGACAATGAAACATCTGACACTTAGTAACCCAAACCAGAATACCATCCCGTCGTCTGCTCATATCACATCCACGTCATCGGAGACCCAAATTCTAATCCTTAATACTTCGAAACCAAACAAAATTCCACCCTCTCTTGTGAACAAATCGCAAAACGAAAAACATCTCAACAGCGCGCGACAAAAGCCACAAAACGGGCTATCTTCCGTCTCATACCACTCGCATTTGCCTACACAGCAGAAAGAGAAACTCGACCTCTCGAGAGGACCGACGGGAACGCCAACCCAGTGAAAAAATGGCATTTAATCTTTAATCATGCACCACCGAAGAAACTAGCCAACATGGCAGCGCGCAACATCATCCCAGACCATTCAATTCGACATAGAAGCCATGAGCAAATTACATGCAGCGGGTACAAGCCGGGACGAATCAAGATGAGAAAGAATCGTAAAATATCACACGCATACGGGTGCGGCACAGCCACTAAATCAGACGTATGCGGACCACTCCCAGTACAGTCCAATCATCGAAACCGATACTTCACAACATTTTTAGACATCCACAACCGATTTCTCTATATACATTTGAACCCAGACCGTCAAGAACTTGCGAAATTGTATGCATTTGTTACCAAATTCTTCAACAGCCTAACACGACACTTCCCAGCAATATTCACATCCGACAATGCAAAAGGAATATCTCAGCAGCAGCATTCATCGCCAACTGCAATACGCCAACTGCAATAACAGGGAACGATAAACAACAAAGCTCGGCCTTACACTCCGCAACAAAACTCAATTGCGGAACGCATCAACGAAACAATCGTGTCAGCCGCCAGAGCCAATCTAATCCACACCCAGCTCCAAGACGAGAACTAGGAGGATTCGGTAGGAGAGGTAGCTTTCAAATATAATCTAACACTACAGTCTGCAACCGGAAAGACTCCATATGAAGCCCTACTGGGTACCGTTCCTAACATCACACACCTGTTCGCATTTGTACAACTCGCTCTGTGAGATAAAGTGATGCGCAATGGATGTCCATCCGATGAAAATTTGGGACACCTACGGGATATCAGTTGGATATCTTCTGCACATCCAGGATATCCGAATGACATGCCGTGGTACCCCTTTTGATACGCCTAATTGATGCCCTTTACATTTTCTTTGGATGTACAAAATCTATCCCAAACATATACATATGATGCACGAAGATATGTCCCATGGAGTTTCGGAAATCTACGGTGCATCACTTGGATATCACAAAATCCATTGGAAATCTCTTCGTACATTACGAGCATATTGGGCGTTTATCATTCGGGTATACTTCAGGCATTATCTGAGAATCATTTATGTATATCATATGGACATCTTAAGTAGATCAAAGGGACGTCTTTAGGTTTCGTAGTTCTAATATGGGTCATCTGGAGGATATCATCCAGACATCAATTCACCTCTCTGGGCGCGGCTACGCCTTCAATCCCTCCGATATCGAGAAGCAGAACAAATTAGAGAGCAGAGGAATCCCATGTTGCTGCATGTACGGCATCAACCCGCACACAATGAAAATTATGATCATCGTTACAGGACGCTATGTCCGAATCCCAACCATCAACTTCCACACTTACTGACGAACACACGACCCAGTGGCGACACATTCTAATGCTCTCAAATCCCAAGCCCAGCACCGAACACCGCTGAAACTTCTAGAACATACACCACCACCAGCACATGGCAGAAAAGCCCAAAATATCCAGACTGAGATAAATGGAAAGCCGCACATAACACAGAACTCCTAAAAATCGACAAGCTGAACGCCATCAAATGGATCTAGAAAGGCAAAATCTCCAAACGCCTTATCCCACTCACAATGACATATCGGTACAAGCGATACAGAATTGGAAAAGTCATAAGAAACAAGGCGAGATGCTCCGTCCGAGGAGAAAGCATGATCCCATACATCGACTATAACCCGACGCGCACAGCTGCCCACCTGTCCCACAAATCCACAGTGAAACTTCTGCTGGCGCTCAAAGCACAGCACAATCTAGAGCTGGAGCATTTCCACATTACATCTGTCTTCAAACAAGAAGAATATGTACATGCAACCAGCCACTATTTGTTAAAAAACACCCTTAGTTCGATTGCTCATACAAGCCTAACATCCTAGGGTGATAACGGATACTAAAATTGTATGGAGCCCCACCGGAAGGCCACAAATTTCTTTCCAAAGCCTGGGAGTACCTTGAAGAAATTAAGTTACAAGCAATCAGAAGATGACCCTGCCGATACATTATTATATGTCCGAACATCGACGATTTCATCGCCACAGAAACACACAGAGACCTAATCGACAACCTATTCACCCAATTGCAACGCAAGTATGATATAGAGCTGCTCAGTGCACCGACACAAGACCTTGGGTGGAACATTATCAATCACGGCAATAGAGATCTCTCAATTTGTCAACCGCAAACTGTACAACATATTCTCCAAATCGTAGGCCTGGAAGAGGCAAATGTCAAGAAGCATCCCTTCAAAAACGATCTGGGATGCTATCCACCGAAAAATGATGACACAATCTCGACTAAACCAAAAAGCCAATACTGCCAGGTCTTCGGCTGCTTACGATGGCTTGCTGATTGCACGCGGCCAGATATAGCTTTTGTAACCTCAAAGATGGCATTAGCACTTACAGCACCGAACGAAAGGCATTGGAAACATCTCAAATCGGTTGAAGGCTACCTGAAACAAACGCAAAACTACGGGCTCTAACATCCACCATTTCAACATCAGACGGACATGAAACAACCCCCTATTGCATTCACAGACTCTGACTTTGTAGTTGATACTGCCACACGAATATCCACGTCCATTGCAACGCACTTCTTTCACAAACGTCTAATCGACTGGTCCTCGAAGCAACATAGCGTCTGAGCTTTAAGCACGTGCGAAGCTGAATATAAAGCAAGCATATCTGCCCCAAGGGACATCATACTCTTCAGATAAATTCTACTCTTCTTAGGTTTCGGCATACAAGAATCGACGCCATAGATCATGAATAATCAAACTGCCATCGCAGCATCTTTGAAATCAGGCGCAACCAAACGACGAAAATATATAGATCTTCGGCAGCACTACGTACGGCATCACATCGAAAAACGGAATGTGTCAGCGAAACACGGCCCCTCTCACGAAATGAGTTCAGATATTATGACGAAATCGCAAAGATCTCAGATGTTCACATGCAATTTCAAACGTTTGAGACTTCAAAACATCTCCCGACCTACGGGCGTCGGAAAGACTGTTAGTACACAGGGCGAGACGTGAGGCCCGAAGTTCAGGACGCAGAACAGCAGTTAGCACACTGTTAGAACGCGTGTACACGCAAAGAGACCCAATAAATACACTCCGAAGATCATCCTACCGGAGAGAGACATCCAAGCTATCGTGACTATCCCAGAAACGAAGGGTTGACATATTCAGCCAGAATATGCTCAGATTTTTAGACAACCTTCTTTTGAAAACCCGATTTTCAACGTCCTTGATCGCTTGATATGTGCCCACGTGAATACTTTTTGCGTATTTTATCAAATGGCTAGATCGAGAAATAGGGGATTACTGCTGAGAACTAATCGGCCAAGTATTAGACATTGAAGCTATTGAAAATTTCGTGATATTGTTTCCAGAGGCATGAAATTTTCTTCCTTCGCCAAGCAGCTTACGAAGAGGTTTTTTCTGTCAACTATTGCCGGTTTCGTTCTATTCAAAACTCTGCACTAGTCGCATCCTCTAGAGCCTTTGAGAATGAAGCAGATTTATATCAAAGATGTTCGTTGAAAGTAAAATAGAGCTGAAGGTGTTGGAAGAAAGATATCAAATCCAGATGTACATAAAATGGTCGAAGAGAAATTTGGGTATTGTTTACTTCGGTTTATAATTTTTTGTTGAGAGTAAAAAGAAAGGTCTTTAAGAAATAGTTGCCACCAAAATTCAACAATGGTGTGGTCCTTGTTGTCAAACGTTGTGTTTCTCATGTCAGAATAAGGGTTATACGCTTTGGAGTTTGCAAAGGGGAAAGATTGGCGATGCAGAGAAAGATGAATTGAAACAGAAAGCTGAAGAAATCATCGGATGTGCAAATGAATAGCATTCAAATGTGTATATATGATTGATAGAGGCGTTAAATCACTTCATGTAGTTATGTGTTGACGGGTCACCGTGAGCGTCCAAGGGCGTGAGTGAGCGCATGCTGCTCGCAGCCTGAAGTTCATGCTGCTTCGGAGTGTGTGAAGAAGACAGACTTGATGCCTCCACGTTATTGTCACGAGCTCGCATATCTCGCTTATTTTCTACTGCTTCTGCTACTGTAAGGCTGATTTTCATCTAGAAAAATGTGAATCAGCAAGGGTGATGATGCTGATTGACAGTCCCCGGTTGCTGATTGGCATTTGGAGTGGGGCAGGGGAAAATGTTCAGCTGTTGTCGCAGTTCTTTGAATCGATCTTCTTGTAGCGGCTTGGTGAGTATGTCGGCTAACATGTCCATGGTTGGCATGTGATGGATGCGAATGAGGTTTGGGGCCAGATGATGTGCTAGATAATGATGGCGTATGTCGATATAATTTTGTAATCTCTGTGCTATCTGTGATATAGCGGATGTCGCCCAAGATGCTGCGATATGTTGTGGCTTGCCGGGCGGACAAGAGTGGGGTGTCTGGTTGTTGATCCAAGTTTTGGACGTTTTTGTACGGTGTATCCGCTGGGCTGCATTGGTTCATACCTGTTTGAACGAGAAGTGCCTCTATGGTATCTGCTTGCGAGTGGTGAATGCCCTGCTGGGTTCCGTGAATTTTCCAGTTTAGAAACTGTGTGGGTGGGCCGAACTGTTTGATTGTATACTTTTGGAGGAGTTGTTTGTGTAATTCATGGATGAGGTTTTGAGTTGTGGCGAGGACGAAGAGGTCATCAATGGTTGTGCTTATGAGTAGGAATCCGTTTGGCGTGGTTTTGGTGTACATAAACGGGTCGTGCTCGGAGGGCTGCTACTTAAGCTTGGCGAGATATGTTTTGAGTCCATGGATGCAGAAGTAAGCTGCTGGTAGGGATCCATATAGATTGCATTGGAGCAGGCCACATTTGCTGTTGTGATGATGGTATGTGCCGTCGAATTTTGTCATGTGTTTGACGTACACGGGGCGGGAATGTGGATTTTGCTCATGAATTTAGGCTGATTTAATGTCAAAGTGCTCCAGAAAAAGATTGTGCGTCGCATGGAGGGCTAGGAGTATTCTTTCCGTTGTTATGTCTTCTGCATATGCTGTGCGATGGAGGGGAGTATAGTGGAGTTCCGGTTGCATGCGGTCCGCGCGAGGGTTGCAGCGAGCTTTGCCTTGTGTGAATGTGCCTTCTGCTGGGAGTTTGTAGCGGTAAAGCTTGATGAGGGGTGTTAATCTTTCGGGTGGGGGTTGAAAGTGTGGGGGTAATCATTTGATGCTTTGGTGGTGATCGAGGTTTTGGAGTTCTTCATCATGCGCTTTTTGACAGAATGTAGGATGGCGGTAGGTGCGGGCTTGTTCGAGTGTGGTTGGTGGTGGTGTGTCTACCTGGATTGTTCTGATTGTGGGCGTTATTTTGCAGGTTCGGACCTTGTGGCTTTCGGTTTAACCGGCTGTGAGGTGTGTTATTTTGTGATGAGGATGGAAGTCCTGCGCTCTGATTTCTTGGAATTGTTTATTGTTCAGTTTGCATACCATTAAGTGTGTGAGTGAGGTTCAGTACATGTATCTTGCGGGTTGCCCTCGGGGTTGAAGCTTAGTTTTCGGGGCATAGATGGGGAGGTTTTCAAGTTCACCAAGGGTATAAATGCGAGAGATATTTGATGCCTGGCCGTACTAAATGCTGTAGGGAGAGGTTCTTATGTTGTTGTGATAGAGCAGGCTGTATTTGAATACTGTGTCGCGTGCTGCATCTTCCCAGAAAGTGTCCGGTAGTTGTGGCGCTGTGAGGAACGAGCGAAAGGATTCCATTAGAGTGCGATTATATCGCTCTGCGATCGAGTTTTCCTGCGGTTGGTGTAGAGTTTGGAGGTGATGTTTGAGGTAGTATTCGTCGTAGATCGTGTTGATGCGGCTGAGTTTGTATTCTTTAGCTATATTGCTGCGGGATTCTGATAGTGGATGTTGATTTCCATCGGCTATGTGATGAAGAAGCGTTTGATCTACATGCTGTGGGATATCTTTGCGGTCACGCATGAAATGTGCGAAGGCAAATTTGGTGTTGGCGCAGATTAGGATGAGTATGTCGTTGTTGCCATGAGTGAATGTTGGCTTAATTGGACCACATGTGTGGGCGCTGATGTATGCTCCGACGCGGTATTCGTGCTTTTTTGTTTGTTTGGCTCTGGATGCGTTTCGGCTTGTTTGCATGCCGAGCATGTGAGGTGGGTGTCGTGTGGGGGACTCTGTGGCAGGGTAGGAAGAAGCCTGTGTTTGGCCGTGAGTGTAAGTTTGCCGGGGTATGCGCGGTTAAGTTTGAGGTGCCACGCGTTAGTTTGGGTCTGAATATTTGTATGTGGGGGTGAGGCTACAGTAATGTGGAGCTTATGAATGGAGATGGGCTGTGATATTTGCGGTTTGGCCTGGTTGACCGGTACTATTTGAGATTGGTGTGTGTGGGAGGGTGTCTACGACGGGGGTGCATGGCGGCGAGAATCCGTGTGCTTGAGGGGTTTACTCTACTCGGCATTGTACGGGATGGCAGGGCAGATGTATGAGTTTGTATCTTGCCTCTAAGTCCATATTTGGATCCCGTCCACTGTGCTGTTGCCAGAAGACGGGAAGGGTTCACTTTGGTGTTGAGGATTTGCCGTTTGTCTTCTGTGAAGGTAATGAAGCCGTAGCGATGGGCTAGATCGTGGGCTGACATCAAATTATGCTTGAGTCTGGCATTGGCTACTGCGTAGGTGCGTAAGAACTGGTTACTCCTGTGGAGCCGAATGTGCAGGGCTCCATGCTGCGTGCAACTGCTCGGCTGGTTGGTTCTCGTATGGGTATATGTCATATGTTTTAGCGGTTTCATTGCTGAGGTGGGACGAGTGATGAGAGACGATTTGGCGCGGTGGTCCAGCAGGAACATACCTTTGGCTTGGTTATTGTGCTCCGAGGTGATATCGACGGGTGGCGGCGGTGATGGGAGCTGTAGCTGGTTGAAGCCGAGAAGGTCGGCTGGGGGAAGTGCCGGGTAGTTCCATTGAGCAAATTTGGCTCTTGAAGAACGGTTTTTGGGGTGAGCTGGGTCTCTGCAGCTTGCATCCGAATGTTATGGACGGGTTCCCTTTTGAGATTAGTGCTGGCGTGGTTTGCCTCTGAACGGTCGGCGGGAATATCCTCGGGAAGTATCTGGTCCTTCGCAGTCCTCCGTGAAGGATGGAGAAGGTTCAGATTTGAGAGGCTGAATGCGTTTCTTGTAATTCTATCGCTCCCTCAAGCGACTGTAGAACACCTGGATGGTGATAGGCTTGTTGATCAGGAAGTGGAAGACGATATTCGTGATTGCCTGGTTTGATTTGAGTCCGTCGATGAGGAATGTGAGCGTTGGCGTCTCTGCTTCGATCTTCGAGTAGCGGGTGGCGAGCATCCGTTCTCTAACTTCGCGTTCTGACTTGACATAATCATCGAGCTTAGTGTCTCCATCGAACAGGATGCTCTCAGCTTCAGTTTTCAAGAAATCGTGGTCTTGTTCGGTGTTGCGGTTAACTTGTTTGATGACTTTTTGGTACAGTCGAGTGGTTTGGGATCATCGCCGGGCTGGAATATTTGGCAGAGAATTGTGACCGAGAGACTACAAAGATTGGCGTTGACAAAGGTGATTTAGAGTTCTTCAAAGACGCTGAGATAAATGGGATTTATGGAGGCTGGTAGATTGGATGTGAGATGAAGAGAGGCTTTGCGTTTTTAAGTGTGGTTTTGGATGGAGAACGCCTAGTAAGATTAAATGTATGACTTGAGACGTGGGAGGGGGTTTTGGGATGTTATCAGTGGGTTTCTGTTTTGTGTGGAGTTGTGTGGTGTCGGAAGGGGTGTGGTGATCGTTCGTGGTTATGATTGCAATTTAATATGGCTGTTGTGGTTCGTCTTTGATTTCGTGCCGAGCTCAACGGCGGAGGCCTTGGGTGAGGCCGTTGTAGGCGTCTGTCGTGGTTGGAATGTTGTAGGCTTTGCAAGTAGATTAGAAGGTAGGTTGTGCTAGCGTTGCGTATGGACCATGACCTGTGAAGAACACAGACTTAGATTTTTCACTTCACTGTCGTGAGCTCGCACATCTCGCTTATGTTCTACGGCTTCTGCGACTGTAAGGCTGATTGACACAGTGTGCATCACTCCGGCGCTGCGTGATTCTTGCAATTCTCGAAAAATCAAACAGAACCTGAGCGCTCAAATCTGCTCCCGCAACGTGCATGGGGCTAGAGCATCTCCACCGGCGCCACGAGAGTGAAATTGAAGAAGCAAAAACTTTGCTACGTGGAGAAAGCTGAGTGGATACCAGTATTTTTCTGTTTTTGCTGATTTGCTCCCATTCTTCCGCAACTTCAGCGCTGGCTGTTCAGCAAAATAAGTTCTGATTCGTTCTTGTTCAACAGAGCGGCCTGCTCTCCATGTCCGCATTGCTACACAGCGAACTTGACGAAGCTCTTGATGAGCTGCTGCATGACATTATCAGCAGCTCAGAAAGTGACGGGGGAAGACCCCCACACGGAGGCTCGAAGAAGAGCAGAGCAGCTAACTTTGATCCCAACAGAGAGCGTGAAGCATAGCAGCTCTATTCGGCCTACTTGTCGCCAACTTCTGTGTACCATGAAGGCTTCTTTCGGTGCGGGTTTCGCATTTTGCTCACGTTTTTCTTTAAGATTTGCCAAGCACTGTCCGAGATAGACCCGTACTTCGTCCGGAAAAAAGATTGTGCCGGTCGTGCGGGCTTCACTTCAGAGCAGAAAGTGACGGCTTCTCTTCGTTTGTTGGCGTATGGGTGTGCCACAGATAGCAGTGATGAATATGTACGCATGGGGGAATCCAAAACTTCAGAGTGCATAAAACGCTTCTGTATAGTAATTGTAAAATGCTTCGAAGACGAATACTTGCGCAGTGCCATCGAAGACGATCTGAAACGCATAATTAATCGAACAGCTTTAATTGGATTTCTAGGGCTTGTAGGCAGCATAGAGTGCTCTAAATGGCTATGGAAGAATTGTCCTGTCGCCTGGAGAGGACAATATCAAGGAAAAGAAGGCAAGCCACGGATTACATTAGAAGCTATTGCGGATGAAAAGCTGTGGATATGGCACGCATATTGTGGCACCCCAGGAAGCGCGACCGATGTCAATGTACTTGACGCATCTACTTTATTGAACAAAATTGCTGATGGATCATTTCCACCTAAGGTAGAATACGTTATCAATCCGAACAAGAGAGACATTCCATACTTTCTCTGCGATGGCATTTATCCGAGGTATCCCATATTTGTTCACACAATTCATGAGCCCGTTACAAAAAAAGAGAAGAACTTAGCCGTACGTCAGGAAGGTAGAAGGAAAGATATTGAGCTTGCCTTTGGAGTCCTTCAATGTAGATGGCATGGGCATGTACTACGTCGGACTTTACGGTTCTGAAGAGCGGAGACCATGAATGAAGTCATGTATTGCTGCATTGTGTTGTACAACATGATGGTGCAGGAATGGCTCACTGACGAAGAACAAGAAGGGACAATGAGCGATGGGACAGCTGATCCGATCACAGTACAGGCTGCAACTCCGGTTTGGAGTAAAACTAGAGACGACCTGCTTTTGCCAGGGTCAATCGCGGCGTTGTGTAAAACGGAGAGCTTTCTAAACAAAGAGGAGGAACAACGAGCAGTGCAAAAGGATGTCATGGATCATTTATGGAATGTGGCTGGAAACTCGTAATCAAACGCGTCTAGCTCAGAAAAATTAGACGGCTTTGCGGACGCGGCACTTGTCCAAAAGCGAGCAATCTTTGTTGTTGGCTTTTGCGGGTTTTACGAGCGTTTCCTGCAATTTCAGCCTACAAACGCACTGAAAACAGAGCCAATTGGAAGCAGATTCTGGAACCTCTATAGTATCTTCCTTCTCGGATTCCAACGCACAAGATGCGGTCTCTTCGACTCGGATTTTCTTACGTGCTTGCTCTTCGCTAGCTTGCTCTCTTTGAAATTTATCCAACACAGGTTTCCGAAATACTCGGGAGAATTCCATCACCTCTAAACTGGTGTCTGCGTTAGCGGTAAGCAATGAAATATCACTCTCCCTCTGTATCTCCTCTGCTCGTTTGCGCTGTAGTTTTAGAGCCTGCTGTGCTACATTTATCTTCTCTTAGTAATGTGTTTGCCTGATGAACTCTATTTTAGCTGCCTTCCGTCCAGTAGAGCGTTCGGCATAAGAAAAATCCTTCTCTGCGCTCTTCTTCACAGTCGGCTTCGCTCGAAGATCCTTGTTGTTGCTGCGAAGGTGCGCTTGTGTTACTGCTATTCTCTGTTTTTGGAGTTTGATCTGCTACCGAAAACTTTGGAAGTGACTGCAACACATTCCAGGCCTCTCTGAATTTAAAGGCTTCGCAACAGTCATCTGAAGGAGTGCTCCTTTTGACTCCATTGTATAGGGTTGTTGTCATCTTCTTTCTGTCCTCTTCGTTAAATCCGAATGGGTTGGGTCGGGTTGCTTTGGAGAAGCAAGTAGAGAACAGAACATATTTGGTGTTGATGAGTTTAACTCGGTGTGCAATAGATTCCACTGAGCGACTCATGCGGTTGCTAGGTTTAGAGACGTCATTTTATACTTTGGAAACGGCGTCAAAAAATGTCTTCTTCTTCCGATCTGTGCCGACAATTGGATCCTCTGAGGTTTTAATATATGCGCCGGCAATGGACATGTCTTCTTGCGGCGTAAAACTAGGCCCTCCCGTGCATTGCTTTTTGGTCTCCATAGCGTGATATTTTGTTGTACGGAGGGATCTGTGTCTACTCAGGAGCTGCTACTGGACGATGCGATGTATTCCATCTCTGAAATAGTTCCGCTCTTTCGAACGCCACAGTGTTTTGGTTTTTTTGCGTCGAACCGAAATCAAAAATGCCAATCATTGCTACACAAGTAGGTCATTTTTTGCTTCAGCTGTTTTGAACAGATCCGTATTTGGGTGGCAATCCATTTTAGATACTCGTTAGGACGAATTCTCAACATCAGCTAATTCATACATCACTGAAGAGCTTTCTCAAAGGGCTACAATCTGACATGTCTCTCAGAGTAATTGGTCGTCTAAAAGCAAAGATATTTCAACCGCAGTTTCATAGAACCGTTACTGTTCTGAAAATAAATTTCAATCATTGCTCAGAAACGAGCCAAAACTTTTTCTTCTACCATTACTTGGACCTCTCGGAAGTGCTTCTGACAACCAGCGGATCACAACTATACGCGCAGAAGCAACCATCGTCTTGCGGTTTGCTATGTCTCAGCATGAACGGTGACTATCTTCTCTGTGATGCGGAGTCAATCCAAGAGCAATACCTATTACGTCAGCAAAGTAAACCGGAAATTCCGACGAGCAGTAGCGATGAGGCTGAAGAAGAAGGCCACACTTCGCTTACACCCAACCACCACCGTGTTCTACGAAGTACTCCTCCCCAAGAATCTGCGACACATTCTGAGCGAAAGCTTAATGCA
The DNA here is from genome assembly GCA_022539475.1 of Gracilaria domingensis. Taxonomy (NCBI): domain Eukaryota; phylum Rhodophyta; class Florideophyceae; order Gracilariales; family Gracilariaceae; genus Gracilaria; species Gracilaria domingensis. The sequence goes on along the minus strand of VCMS01000149.1, from coordinate 98,390 downwards.
CTGCGACACTTTCAATGCTACAAATCTGAATGTACATGTAGCTCTCAGTTCGGTTTTGAGTGCGACGAAGTTCTTGCCATTCCATTTTCAATATTTGATCAAGTTACGCGACGTAATGCCGTTCCCGCAATGCTACTCGCACTAACCGCTCCTCGGGACTCCCCAAATGAGCTCATGCGAAATCCAGCACGTTACGCACGAAAACGAAAGGATCTGAGAAGACAGGGCACGGCGGAAGCACGCATCATAGTACGGTATGCGATCAACGGCGTAAGAATGTGCGCTAATGACTTTTCTGGTGTTGGACAGATGCATCCCAGAAGAACCGCATCAGTGGCTTCCGAAGTATTAGAATCCAAAGCCCTTGAAATTCCGGAACAGTACTACAATAAACGGAGGAATGGTATTCTCACTGCACAGAGTTTAGTAGCGCTGCATTTCTTACAAAGACAAGCAGATCTGAACGCAACTGCATGCCTCAGTGGCCGGGATCTGCAGAAAACAGGCCTGTTCAGTTTTTTCCGAGGAGTACCACTATCGAAAACGTGCACCAAAGATATAAAGAATCTTGGGGAGATATAATGGATGCCTATTTTGAGAACCCCGTCACATCGCAGCAGCGTTCAGAGAACCCACTGGCAAAGTGGTCATTTCGAAAGGTCTGGAAGCAATATCTGCTTACGATCCGCATAATGAAGAAAGGTAGCGATTTTTGCGATACCTGCGCTAAGCTTTCAAACCAGATGGACGCTATAGTAGATGTCAAAAGCACTTTTGCATGCCCGAGATCAACACAGGACTGATGCGACGAACGAATTCCGCTTTTACAAGGAGATACAATTGAAATATCAGTCTAACAGTTGCACAATGCACGTTGTCTCTGACTTTGCCGATAGTGTGCTCTTGCCGCACCTATTGCGTCAGTCTCAACAGGTACACTTTACTTTAGGATTTTATTTCAATTGTTTTTGGATGCCATGTAAGCAATGATGGTATCACACGAATATTTGGCTTTTGTGAAGGTCACTGGCCTTCAAGTAAGACAACAAAAGAAGTAGCGTCTATGTCGCAACATTGCTTTCAGTCTGTAAAAGACTGGTTTCCTCGGGTGCAGAATCTTTGCCGGCAAGATGAAAACTGCTATGGACAAAACAAAAACAAATACGCTTTGTTTTAACTGGCTTGGAGAGTGTTAATGGGAGAAGAAATTATGATTAGTTTCTATTTTTTGTGGCGGAGCACACAAAAAGTGCGTGAGATGGTTTCAATATTTGTGTTAGGAACCCTTCGGGCTCCTAACGCAAAGATTGAAACAGAGAGATTAGGTTTGTCCCATTGAAATAATGCTGATGGTTGAGAAGGGCTCGGCAACAAATCGAGTAATATGTGCGTCTGAGGATGTTTGGTGTCAATGGAAAACTATTTTGGGACGTTTTATGTCCGTTCGTATTTCCTTTAGAGTTACCAAATATTAGTGCTTCTCCCTAAGATCTAGTTTTAATGGAATATTGTTTGTCAAAGAAGGTTTAGATATATTGTTTGAAAAGCAAGTCAGTGTGCTTGAGAAAGATGTGAGAATAAATGATGTGATTGATAAAACAAGTACAGAAGATTTGAAGGGGTTTTATGCACAACTACAGGGCTACATGAAGTATTTTCTACAAAAGAAGGAAAGAAGCGGTTTTCACTTGTTTGAGAAAGTTCTAGAAAGATACGAGTTTGGTAACAACAAACTACGCAGGGGGTTTTATGCCAGAGGGTACGATTGGGCCTAGTAGTAAAGGAACAAGGTTGAGTCATATTTTTTATTGAGATGGAGTTCCGAACCAGTTTCAAGTTCTTGTAGAAGCCGGGATTGAGCTCTACATTTTCTGTTTTGTATTCTGCTTTAACCCAATATCATTGATCCCGCCATTTCTCGAGTTTTGCAGATTTGCACTAGCAAGTATCTAAAGTGGATTATCAGCAGGTGCCCCTGTTTGGGAAAATGAAAGTAAAGTAAAAAAAACTGCTTTTCGTCATTCAAATTTGCTCAAACTTAATGCATAATGATGGTCACAATGTCAGCCGTACATGTACGAAGTATTGGGAGTCAACAAGATGTCGTTCTGCCCTCCATACGAGATCATTGGCGTTCGCGAAGTATCCAATAACCACCTCTTTTTTACGTCCATATGGGACAAAAGTAAAAAACGAAATATAATTTAAAGCAGTTTTGGAGCGGTGCTTTTGTTACCCCGCCCTCCTCACTGTGGCCTGTAAACTTGCCCTAGCGCGCCGATCGGACCTTGAACGGCTAAGAACCATCTGCCGACGAGGCCATTCTTTCAGCCAAATGTAGTGCCTCTCCTCTTCCGCCTTGGTTTGAGCAAGCTCTGCAGCACGAGCCGCGGCGCTTTGTGCCTTTTCTCGCTCGCCCTCCTCCGCCTTCCATGCGCGCTCTGCAGCCTTTCTCGCTCGGTCGTTCTCGCGCTCCTTCCGTCGTCGTGCTGCGGCAGTAGCACGACTCTCTCGCTCCAGCAGCCGCTGTTGGGCGTCTGCTTCACGATGAAGTCTCCCAGGGAAACAATTTGATATCCACTTGATATTCCTTAGATATGCTTTGGATATCCGAGTGATTTCTTGGATATCCATCTGATTTTCGAAGTTGGATATACGGCCGATGTACATAAGATACACGACAATGCTCGCAATATCCATACCAATGATATTCGTCTGATTTCTGGATGTTCGAATGATGCCCGAGCAATTCCAAGAGAAGCAACTTTGGTTTTCGAAATCATTCGTTCTATCTACTGTTATATCTTCCAAAGTAGTTGATGCATGTCTCAAGAGCATCAAAAGAGTATCATACCGTACATCATCTGTTATATCTACTGGATGTCACAGGGATATCATGGATGTACGTAAGATATCCCGATGATATCCGAAAGACATCCGGATTTTAAATCCACGGGGTATCATTCCAGCATCTGTATACTTCTATGGGTCTACGCTGCTCCACTTCCTCAGCGCGTTGAGCTTGCTGCTCTGCGCGAGCGACAGCCTCTCGCTCTTTCCTCGCCCGTTGCTCTTCACGCTATGCCGCGCGCGCCACTTTTTGAGCTTCCACTGCCTGCCGCGCCTCAAATTGCTCTTTCAGATCTTTGAAGACGGCCTGTTTTGTCAGCAGCGCGCCCGCCCGAGTGTTTAGCGTTCCGTTTTGCATCACATCTCCGTCAGCTTTCAGTAGGTTCCTCGAATTGGTGTAGTCCTCTACAAGCTGGAAGTAAGATGTGTACGCTTCTTGGTGGCTGTTATGTTCACCGATGTTTTTGATATCTTTTCGCGTTATGACCCTGTGATTAGGCCCTTTTGTTTGATTTTCCCATATACCACAAGCCGAGAAGCCATTAACGATGTTTGTGTAACGTACGACGTAATTGTACGAATGCCCAGAGAGGTGTGTTGATGTCCGGATGATATCCCCAAGATAATCTATATTAGAATTACGAAACCTGAAGATGTCCATTTGATCTCCTTAAGATGTCCACATGATATACGTAAATGATGCTCAGATGATGCATGTAGTATACCCAAATGATAACCGCCTGACAGGCCTATGATGTACGAAGAGATATCCATTGGATTTTGTGATGTCCAAATGATGCCCCATGGATTTCCGGACATCCATGGGACATATCTTCGTACATCTTACGAATATCTTTGGAATAGTTTCTGTACATCCAAAGGACATGTAAAGGGTATCAATTACGCACATCCAATGGGGTACCATGGCATATCATTCGGATATCCTGGATGCGCAGAAGATATCCGACTGATGTCCCATAGATGTCCCCAGAATTCATCCGATGGACATCCATTGCGCATCACTTTATCTAACCATATGGTTGAGTATCTCACACAGTGTGTATATGTCGTTTCGTGTTGCCCTGTTTTGTAACGTCCGTTCATTAAGCAGGTTTCGAAATCTGTTCTTAAATGGAGAAAACACAGAGTAATCGAGGACCTACATACGATGAATCATGTGGGCGGGACGGCCGATTGCCACAATGTTGTTCTGACGCATCAGATGGGGTGCACATAAGTACAATGAGCACCATAGCCGTCCATTGTCAGTGGAATAAACCTATGTTTCTTCCGCAGTGTCTTTATTTCCTCTACAAAAGATTCTACCGACTGCAAAAATATTGCACTGTCTACACCTGCTGGATCTCGGTACACAGGTCTTGCACTCAATGAGAGGAAGCAAGAGGGCGTTTCGCGCTTCCGGTCATGACGTATTCAGTATTTCGTTCGTGTTACAGGGAGTACAAAAATAGGGGTCCATGCTCTGCCATCCACAGAAACGACGGGCATACTTGTTACGTGTCCTGCATTCCCGGCCCATATAAGCTCAACCGAATTGCTTCTTCCCTCTGCCGAGAACAAAGCCTTGCTTCGTGCGCGACACGCAGTTCTGGTGGAAAGCCCGCTCTCGTCCACATTGAAAATTTGCTCGGGCGATGTTATACTGTACTCCTTGTACGCTTGGCGCAAACGTGCAAAGTTGGAGGCGAGGTGTTCTGGAGTCATTGCAATTGCGGGCTGTTTCTCGAGGTTAGAACGGCGCTTGAGCGCAATGTTAGGGTGTCGCTTAATGAAATTTCGCACAAATGTGTCTCCTGGTTTGTCTTGTTTAACGTATCGTATCTTTCGTTGTCGTTTCTGTGGCATTCTGTCGACAAAGAATTGTACAAGGTCCTTGGGGCACTCTCGAGAGAGAGGAGTGCTTTGTTTGGCGACGTGTGACACAGAGTCAACCAATAGTTGCTCCTCGCTTTGAGTGAAGGCAAACTTAAGCGTTTGATATGATTTCGTAACGTCTATCTTGTTTCGCACTGCACGATGCAGTTGAGATTTGGAAACATTGAACATCATTGCAACTCTTCGAATTGGGAGCTTCGTTGAAGTGAAGAATGTGCGGGCGGCTCTCAGAGCTGCATGCTTCGTTCCATCTCTCCGAAAAGAGGCCACAACACGTCTGCGCACCATTGGAGTTAGCAGAGGCGACTAGGTTGCACTGACTTGAGCTCGTCAAGTTTGAGGAGCTTGATGGCAGTGAAGCCGTTGGCTGGAAAGCTAGTGATGGTGGTTATAGTGGTAAGAAAGGGCGGGAAGTTCAAAACTGGCGTTCAATTGGAGTGAAACTGGCTCAGTACTGAGATAATTGTTTCTACTTGATCTGTTGTGGCGAAGAAGGAGAAAATGTGCGTTTATTTATCTAAGAAGCTGTCCCAACAGGACCGCTTGTCCCAAAGCGAAGGCATACGATGATACCACCCATTTCCGAACCAGATGGACAGGATATGGTTCGGAAACCTGATTCAGGTACCTGTTCAAAAATATGGTCCTATTTTTCTTCGGTGAAGATGAACACTGAAGCAAAATACTCATTTGCTCATTTGTCTCTACTGGGAGATCCGGGAAGACCATGCATGAGACTATACTGATGGTATTAACGGCATGGACATTTGAAGTTTGATGAAGTGAAGAGAAACATATATTGTCAATTTATATTTGTTTTGAAGTAAACCATTTGTCACGTTTCATATAGAAAATTCATCCTGTAATGTTTTTGAGATTTCCATTCTGGCAAGCAGACCTCCTAAATTACTGGGAACAATTTGCTCCAAATTTGCAAAGAAAACTGTACTACGTTTGCAACTGCGAAGAAGCAAACTGAATGTAGGGAACGATTGTGACGAAATTTTTGTCGGAGAACGTTGAATTTCTTCAAGAGATGATTCACAGCTTCATGCCGAGCTCTAATTCAAGAATGAGTTGTTTGAAGACTAGACGGTACAATTTGAGAACGTAAGCATCTTCCATCATTATAACCATCATCCGTCAAAATCTTTTCGGAGGGCAAAAGTTTTGACTTCAACGTCGCCTGAAATATCTTAATATCAGGATGAGACCCACAAGCATAGCCTCCATTCACCCATACCGAAAACTCGTTATCCAATCGTAGAGCAATCTCATATCGCAGTCCGGCTCCTCGAAATTTATGCGAAAACCAGACTGATGAAAAAGGACTGGGTTCATTAATAGGGCAGTCAATACAGTCCAAAGACGTTTAACAGGACCTGAATTTAGTCGAGAGAAGACGATCAGACAATTTTATCTAAAGTAGAAACGTTAGTATTAGTGTTCTCTTTGGACATAATTCAGCTTTGGCTTACGATTTTCATATCTGCAATCAATCTCACAAATATCCAGCACCATTTTCGGAATGTCTTCTCGTCGACTCCACAAATAATGTGGTTCACAGTTTCGGCGTTGTACTGTTTAAGAAATAAGAATGCCCAGAGCAAATGCTTTGGTTGGGCTCGTTTCGGCAAATTTGATCTTAACTGATTCCATATCTTGAAGCATACAATATAATCCGTTCCAAAAAAACTAATAAATCTTCGACTGACGTTTTCGCTTCTCCAGTATGAACAGGGAGGAAAAAATGAAAGAAATGCTCTCTTAAATGTTCGAACGTTTGGCCAGATTACTAGCCATCTTCAGTAACTGGCAATGAAGCAAGTTAGCTGGACTGCTTCTCCGCAACAATTTATAGTAGAGTGTCACTGCGATTGAAACCAGCTCAGCTCTGCGTTGAGATGCTTGTTTAGATCGTAGCTGCACAATTTCATTCCACACATTCATTGCCCTGCTAAACAATACAAATCCAGAGTAACCCTAGTTTGAGGCAGTAGTTGCTGTGACAAGCACCTGTATGTTTCAGGGAACATACAGGAGTATTGCTCGGTTGCAGAATAGCAGGAAAGGTTTTAAAAGAAGAGAATATCCCGAAGGAAGGGGCTTCTTCTATAAATCGTTGTTTGCTTGAACAACTGACAACATTATCGAAAGCCTTGCAAAGAAAGTGTGAAGATGCTGCTTCTTCTTGTCTTTAGTTTACCGATTTGTACAATAAAATCCTTCTCTTCGTGTGTGAGTCTTTGGGATGGCAATGATTTCCAGCTTCCAAGGTTAGTCTCATGTAGAGCTGATTCGTGAATTCAAAGTTTTTACAGATATGGTAAGCAGTAATGAAAATTTTCAGTTTTCAAATCCGTTGTATTTTAAGTCTCAGTTGTAAAGTTACAACTTCGCGTCACTATAAACTCGTAAATTGGAATCCTTGTTTTACTTTTGATCTGCTGGTGTATTAGAACTTATATTTCTCTTTCACGAAAGTCAAGTCTCAGAAGACAGGTATGTACTGCTTTGCATTCAAGAGATATCTATTGTTCTTTCTAGAACTTGTTTACGGGAAGCCACAGTTGCAATGCGTTAAGTTTGGTCTCCGCGAAAGGTTCGTTGTCAGCTACTGTATGTTGAGTTAAGGTTACAATCTAATTCTATCTCAACGTGTCTTTTAAGATGTAGTTAGATGCGCAATATAAACTCGTGGTGCGTCATCTATGTTGAGATTGATTTCAGATCCTCACCAGATATAGGTTATGAACCATGGATGTGTCTCACTCGTTTGGAAATTGATATTTCTTCAACCGTGTGAACACATATGTGAAATCTGGCGTTAAGAAACGTTCTCTCCGTCGTAATATGCAACAAACCGAAGTAGGATCACTTTTTCTATATATATGTGAAAGTCAAACTGAACCAAGAGATTGTTGAGATCACCGCTCAACCTCTGTTCAGTTTCCGAGTTGCAATCTCATTTTCGTCCTTCGTCGAACACACATCATGCCTCTTAAGCGACCAGTACCACGCCTTACCGAAAACTCAGAAGCGGTAAAACGTCTTCGAGCAATGTTCCGAAATGGAGAGTTGACGGGCGAGGAGAATGCAACTGAAGTGTACCATATGGATCTCATTTTTAAACCATTCAAGATCCCAACATTTCGCTTACGGTTGAAAAGAATTCGTGATGAAATGATGAACTCCTTTCGTACGTACTCCAACAGGTTTTGAGCAACGAAATCCATTTGTTGCTGACCATTCTACAGAGAATAATGTTTCCCAGGTTATACCAAGAACAACGAAAGACATCGATACTATTCCAGCTGTTCCTGGTAGTAGTAAATGGAATACGGGAGAAGCGGATCCAGCAGTGCTTGTCACTGAAGGAATGGAGAAGAATATTGTAGAAGACCCGAAGGAATTTAAACCAATTATACTAACGTCTCTATGGGAACACGAGAAAACTACGGTACAATATCTTTCACTAGCCATTTTATTTACCCCCAGTATCCAAGAGAAACATCATGTTTCTCGTGTTCTCGAAGACGGAACTGTGTTTGTACTCACTGTACAATGGCCGGATCGAATGGTCGATATGAGTATGTTACACAAGAAGTGGCTTTCGACGCAATTTCAAGCAATTTTATCATACCATCGGATGATACCTGGTTTAAAAGGTCTTTGAAATTGCTTCGCGAATCAGCGAAAGATCCAGTGTACCCTGTTTGCAGGATTTCTCTCCTTATCATAGTAGAAACACATATACCAAGAACAGAACTTCTGGACTTCCCAGATGGATCAAGCGTCTTCCACGTTGACTTGAAGGCTCCCGATGATTCGTACACAAGGTCTGGAAAAATCGTTCGTACTAAAATTCTCTAAGGAGTTTAGAAAACTTGTTCCGGGTCTTTTAGAAGCCTTGTTTGTGTGTTATCGTACATTTTGCGTTTATAAAAAAATTCCTTCTTATTCAATCGCTATTTCCATATAACAGACTTTCTAGTTGCAGCATATGGAATTCTATACATACATTTCTTTTTCTATTTCTTTTCCCGCATATCCCCGGTGGCGATGCTCTCAAAGCACCCCTATCGGCCATTCCAAATAGTTAAAAAGCCATATTTTCAGCATTGGCATGGCATTTGGCATCCCTATCGGACTAGCCGAAGCCAAAAATTTTGGCATGCAAGCTATATCAACTGCCAAAACCGTTTCCATTTGGCAGTACGTTTAACATGCAAGCCAAATTGCGGAACGAATCACATTAACCCACGTCTCGTCTCTGACACGTTGGCGCCAATTTGGCGCCAAGTCCAAAACGCAACCCCATAACATCATTTCAACACGAACGTGGTCTTGTGACTTCGTTCGGAGATGAGCACAAGAGCACAAGAAACATTTCCAGCATGGTGGAGAAGACAAACGAAGTGTCTACCAGGAGCCCTAATTTCACTCCATCTGAAGATCTTGCGCTGGCATGCTCTTGGATATCAGCGTCGCTGTCTGTTCTGGAGCAGAACGCGGACAAATTCTGGGAAAGTGTTCTCAAGGTATTTCAGAAACAACCAGAGAGCTGTCGCACACGTTCAGCAGTAAGTTTGCAGTCGAGATGGGTTACCGTTTCCAAACTTTCACAGAAGTATTTAGCGGCGGAAAAACTTTATCGTTCAGCTATTCCCCCCGTTGAGAGTGATGAACAAACGTTACAGAACATAATGACACTGTATCGAAACAAAAACAAGTTCAAAGTTAAAGGGGAAGAGAAGCTATCGGGCCCTATTCGGTTTATTTCCGCGGTGCGACTGCTATCCACCTGTCCCAATTCGCTAAAAACATCGGAGGTAGTTCAACTACTGGAATTGGATATCGCCCAAATGCTTTGAGGTGACACATTGGAGATGTAGATCCAGAGGCGGAGGTCGAGCTGAACCGTACTGGAAATGTAGCAATGGAGCACCCATCCTTTCATCGACCTCTGAGTGCGAAGAAACAAAAGCTAGAAGAGAAGATCGAACGCAACGTTAGCAAGGCAGCAGCCAATTTGGACGAGATGACGGGGACATTGAAGAGTTCAGCAATTTCGAAGAAACAGGCAGCATCGATCTCGCTACAACTGAAGATACTAAAAAAGATGTCACTGAATCCATTGGATATGAACCACAGTTTGAATGAGCTGATGGAAAAGGCAGCAGTTCTGGGAGGTTTCGAAGCGAAGAAAGAGCAACAAAGGTCCGTGTCAGAACACCCCAGCACTGTACAACCCTGTCGCAATGATTCTTCTTCGCCACATAGTGCGTTAATCGGCAACAGTTCTTCCTACCATTGGGATGAACCGACGCCGTCACGCTCACAGCAAAGAAACTCCAACGCCCTGAACACTTCATCACCTCGCACGTTAAGCCTCGTTACCAGGCAGATCATAGGCGAAGGAGATGCTGCGCGCGCGCAACGCGCGCAGCCCGAAATCACGATTTCGGAGGCTCTTCGCCTAGGAGCGGGAGCCATCTGGGGCGGAGCCCCAGCCGCTGGAGGCGGCTTGATGTCTTGTAGGCCTCTAAAGGCTCTCTCGGATGTTCTCAGAAGGACAGACAGTATTCTATTGACTTTCACCTCTCATGAACCAGAGATGGTGGGAGAGTGATTCAGTAAGGCTTAAATGCTCTTGTTCGCTGGTGAAAACTGCGTTTCTGTCCAATAGTGCAAGTAAATTAGATGGAGAATTCATTGTTCGCGTCAAACCTAACATTTTGTTTTGCGACGGATGAGCATTCGCCATTGTTGTCGCTTCCTCCGCAAACTCTTCTACAATGCTGAACGTGTCCTCGTTGGTATCAACCTCGTCTTTCAATTCACCTCTTGTGTCCATATGGACGATCATATTGTGGATGATAACACAGACTTGACTTATCAAGATGAGAAGTTCGTCGCTCCACTCATACCGTTCGTGCCTTAGTATCTTAAACCGCCCCTGAAGTGCTCCAAAGAACCTTTCGATATCTTTCCGCGTAGACTCCTGTGCCTTTGTCATGTTATAATCTCTGTCGTTCACGGGGGCATGATTCGGACCCACAAGTATCGCCCAGTGTGGATACATGCCGTCAACGAGAAGGTATAAAAGACCTTCGCGGTGTACTTCGTTCACTTCGTAACCATCTGGGAGCATCATTCTTGGTTTACCAGATACTATGTCAGTAAACAGAGGACTGTTATCAACGAGGGTGATATCGCTGTTGGAGCCACATCTTCCCGCAACCCTATGCCAACAATAAAGGGTTCTATCACACAGTGCTTCGCAAGAAATTGTAGCTAGTTTGACGTCTTTTGGGTTGTGAAACTGTCCTTTCAGAGACTTCGGACAATTCTTCTAATGCAAATGCATGCAGTCAACGCAACCAACGCATCCTGGAAACCCAGCCAACACGTACTCAGCTTCAATGTTTTGAAATTCGTGTAATGTTGGTTCACGATTAAGATATATACTACCGTATCGGCGATGTATCGTTGGCAGGACAATGGTAAAGTATTGGCGTTGGCTCTTCAGAGACATGCGAACCATGTCGTATAATTGTTCAAAAAACAAACCAGTTGAAAGTCTTCGTAGTGTTCTTAGTACTTTTTGGTGTGGTGTGTAACCTAAACTTCCAGCGCCATTCTTTCTCTGCAGCAAACAAGGCTTCTCTCTAAGAAAATCATTGTACATAATCCAATACATTTTGATTAGTATGTAAAACACCTGCCGAAATTTGGACGTGGGAGTAACTGGATGAGGTGGAAGATAATCTGCATATCAGCGACATTGTTCTCTTGAGACTGTAACGCTTTAAGCTGCTGTACCAGGGTTGATTGCGCTCGTGCAAGCTTGTTGCAGCAGTTCAACTACAGCAGCAGCCAAACGAACCGCACAGCGTTCGTCATCGCTGAAAATGTCGACATCTCTTTCGAAAAACGTCTCAGACATGACGGCGTTTGTGTCGGACAGGTGCAGCGCGATGCTCGTACTGATTCGGCATCGGGCGTTGCACTGATAGCCCCCAAAAAGTTTATGGGATACCGGTTTAGGTACCTCTTAAATGTACGCTGCCAAAAAGTTATGTTTGCGTTGACAAATTTCATTCAAATTCATGCAGCCAATAGAGATTCTAATGAGCTTCTAGCGTACAAAGTTTTCGCTCCTCAAGTTTCCAAATCATGCCTCTGCGTACCCAAGAGCTAGAGAACTTTCTACCACCTTGCTGCAGTGCCCCTTATTGGAACCGGTATCAGCAGGTGCCCTTGTTTGGGACAATGAAAGTGAAGTAAAAAAGAAAACTGCTTTTCGTTATACAAATTTGCTCAAACTTTCGCATAATGATGGTGACGATGTCAGACGTACATGCACGAAGTATTGTGAGTCAACAAGATGTCGTTCTCCCCTCCGAACGAGATCATTGGCGTTCGCGAAGTATCCCTTAACCACCTCTTTTCTACGTCCACATGGTACAAAAAGAAAAACACAAAATATAATTAAGAGCAGTTTTCGAGCGGTGCTTCTGTTATCCGGCCCTCCTCAATGTGGCCTGTAACCTTGCCCTAGAGCGCCGATCGGACCTTGAACGGCTAAGAACCCGCTGCCGACTAGGCCACTCTTTGAGCCAAATCAGGTGCCTCTCCTCATCCGCCTTCACCTGAGCTAGCTCTGCAGCACGAGCGGCGGCACGCAGTGCTTTGTCTTGCTCGCGCTCCTCCGCCTTTTGAGCGCGCTCTGCAGCTTTTCTTGCACGCTCTCTCTCGCGCTCCTCTCGTCGTCGTGCTGCAGCAGTAGAGCGACTCTCTCGGTCCCGCAACCGCTGTTGCGCCTCTGCCTCACGTTGCAGTCTACGCTGCTCCGCTTCCTCAGCGCGTTTGGCTTGCTGCTCTGCGCGAGCGATAGCCTCCTGCTCTTTCCTAGCTCGTTGCTCTTCCCGCTCTGCAGCGCGCGCCACTTTCTGGACTTCCGCTGCCTGCCGTGCTTCGAATTGCTCCTTTAGATCCTTGAGCACAGCTTTGTTTGTAAGCAGCGCACCTGCGCGAGTGTTTAGCGTTCCGTTCTGCATCACATCACCGTCCGCGTCTAATAAGTTTCTCGAATTGGTATAGTCCTCCACAAGCTCGATACAGGATGTGTACGCTGCTTGATGGGTGCCGTGGTCTCCAATGTTTGTGATATCGTTTTGCGTTATGACCCTGTGATTTGGCCGCTTCGTTTGATTGTCCCATATCCCACAAGCTGAGAATCCACTAACTATGTTAGTGTAACGTACAGCGTAATTGTACGAATGGTTTAGTATCTCACACAGTGTGTATATGTCGTTTCGTGTGGCCTTGTTCTGTAAGGTTAGCTCGTTCAGCAGGTTTCGGAATCGGTTCTTAAATGGAGAAAACACAGAGTAGTCAAGAACCTGCGTACGATGACTGGTGTGGGCGGGGAGGCCGATTGCCACAATGCTGTTCTCACTCATGAGTTGCAGTGCACGATACGTACAATGAACACCATATCCGTCCATTGTTAGTAGAATATACTTATGGTTCTTACGCAATGCTTTCGTTTCCTCCATAAAAGATTCTACCCACTGCAAAAATATTGCACTATCCACACCTGCCGGATCTTGGTACACAGTCATTGCATTCAATGGTAGGAAGCACGACGGTGTCTCGCGCTTTCCGTCAGGCCGTATGCGGTATTTTGTTCGTGTGCCTGGCAGCACCACGATTGGGGTCCAGGCTTTGCCATCCGCCGAGACAACAGGCATAATTGTTACGTGTCCTGCATTCCCTGCCCACTTAAGCTCAACCGAGTTGCTTCTACCCTCCGCCGAAAACAAAGCTTTGCTTCGTGCGCCACCCGCAGTTTGTGTAGAAAAGCTGCTCTCGTCCACATTAAATATTTGTTCGGGAGATGTTATACTGTACTCCTTGTACGCTTGGCGCAAAATGCGAGGCGAGATGTTCTGGAGACATTGCAACTGCGCGCTGCTTGTCAAGGTTAGAACGCCTCTTTAGCGCAATGTTAGGGTGTCGCTTAATAAAGTTCCGCACGAATGTGTCTCCCGGTTTGTTTTGTTTAAAACGTATCTTTAACTGTCGTTTCTGTGGCAATCTGTCCACAAAAGAACTGTACAAGGTTTTTGAAGCACTCGTGAGAGAGAGAGGAGTGCCTTGTTTGGCAAAATGTGACACCGAGTCAACCAATAGTTGCTCCTCGCTTTGCTTGAGTGCAAACATCAGCGTTTGATGTGACTTTGTAAAGTCTATCTCGTATCTGACTGCACGGTGCAGTTCAGATTTAGACCCATTGAACATCATTGCCACTTCTCGGATTGGGATCTTTGTTGAAGTTAGGAATGTGCGGGCGGCTCTGAGAGCTGCGTGCGTGGTCCCATCTCTCATTAATGGGATCACAACACGTCTGCGCACGATTAGAGTTAGGCAAGGCGACTAGGTTGCTCGGACCGGATGTCAATACGTTTATCGAGCTTGATGGCATAGAAGCCGTTGGTTTGAAAAATGGTGATGGCATATATAGTGGTCAGAAAAGGCGGGAAGGTCAAAAATGGCGCTAAAGTTGAATAAAACCGGCTCAGTGATGAGATAATTGCTTTTACGTGAGCTGTGATGGCGAAGAAGGAGAACATGTGCGTTTATTTATCCAAAAAGCAGTATCAGCACGACAATTTGTTCTAAAGCAAAACAAGACGATGATGCCCTTTGGAAGAGGTCCGGACCACCGGTATTCTTTATATCAACTGAAAAGGATAAAAATTTGAAACTATTTAAAAGTGCTTGCGTCAACGTATACCAAGTATGCCACGTAATTCATCGTTTTGGTTTTCTAAAACTTGTAACACGTGTAGAATAACGCCGGACTTCAGCCGTCGAAGGCGGAGAAATAAGGAGCACCCAATGGTTTGTAAGGGGCATCGTCAGTATTTTTCTCTCAGGCTTAATTCTGGAAAGTTATGAACACTGCAAAAATCTAGTTTTTCAAATAATTTAGACATGAATTTTCATGCCTGTTTCTAGCATCTGCATCAGGCCTTTCAATCGTCGGGCATAGTTCTGTACACTGCCGATGGTCTATGTTCGCATCGTAAACATTGTTTTGAACTCTAGAGACCCCTGTAGTAGAGCCTGGGCACTTTGTATATGTTCCGTCTTGCTACTATTTTGTCTATTACATTTGCATCTCGTAACGTTAATGCGGTAGGGAAAGAATGATAATGAAAAGAAACAAATAACTGGGGTGACATAAAGTGTTCAATAAAACTTTCGTTCAGCTTTTTAATGAACTTTGTAAATTTTTATGGACGAGAAAACGTGTTTCTTTAAACTGCCAAGGGACTTTTTTGTGCAATTTTTGACTGTATTTTCTACAAAGTGTTGCTTGTTTGCTACTTGTACAAAAGATAACCATCAAGTGAGGGTCGATTTACACAAGAAAAAGTAGAAAATCATTTTAAAGCACCGTAATCTTCATTTTAACAAAGATATTTAATATTTTCGCCATGCCATAAGCCAAGTAGAGAGCTACATTATCTTAAAACGGAGCGATCTCACAACGAAGTCGTGAAAATTAGCTTCGCCCGGCTTCGCGATGCGCTAAACATGCGCAGACGAAACTAATGTATTGCAATTAAATTTATGAGAAAATGTCCGTGTACAGAATTAAACCATGTACAGAATTAGGCCGACGAGAAGGATACTTCTTAGCGCATAAGGGGTACCAGTCTTAAAATCGTGCTTTTTACTAAAGGGGCACAGATCTGTACCCCTTACCGTTCGGGGGATAGGGGTGCGTAGGAAAAAGCCAAATCTGAGCTTGGCATTTTAGCTTTTTAGCTCTCAGATTTGCCTAGGCTGATAGGGGTGCTCTTATGTATCCCAGATTAGAGATTATTTCCCAAGTATGGGGACGTTGCGTTCCAGTGCTCCTCTTCCCGATGATCATCAATGTTTGGACACGTTGGGAGACAGGCTGTCTCAGACAGTTGTGCAACTTGGCACAATATTATTCGAAACGTTTCTTGCGTAGTTCGGTTCGTTCTCTTGGCTGGAAAGGCGGTATTTGCGCGGCCATTGCGAAATAACCGCACCACAGCATGTGGTCGAGCCGAAGGGGCATGTCGGAAGGCTATCATTCGATGTGCAGTGCCGATAAACAGCTAGTGAAACGATGTTCCAAGACTCGAAGTTAATCTCAGCACGTTACGTGCCAAAATTACGCTACTTGATGCTGTAGAGTGGCACGATCTCCGCCAGCAGTATACCGAGTTCAAGGGTTCGATCACTGTTATCAAGTGCGGAGGCAGAGATTGTACGTGGGGCAAATGGATACAAACGTAACCTCAGCGAGTGCGGTGGCAGGCGCAGATGAGGAGGCCAAGTGCACCTGCAAACCGTTGGGCAGTGCATCGGGGTCGCTCTCAGCTGTGGTGCGGAAGCGGGTGTCTGTGACGCTGTCGAGGTTTTGGTTGAAGCTGAGAAGCAACCCGTTCATCCAGAGCTTTGTGGAAGACTTACATCCTGGCACTTCGAGACGAACTCGCGAGAACACTGTGCTCAATCAGAAGCTGGAAGCAACGTCATGCGAGCACTGTGACACGCGCACAACGGCAGACGAGTGCTCGAGCTCATCGTCAGCGTCGCTGTCAACAGAGTCGTCTGGGTCAGCGAAACAAGTGTCGTTTCACGACACGGTCAAGGTGTTTTCACACAAGCGCGATTTGGAAGGGGAGCATTCTATCCGCTTTACGCCAAGCGGTAAGTCGCTGTCGCTAAGACCGACGCGGTCCTGGCCGGCAGCGGTGGACGCTAACGCACCGCAAAGCGCGGCAGGGAAGTGGCTAATGGGGGGAAGGACTTCGCATGAGCGGTGAGGGGTGTGAGGCTTGTTGAGATGGTACTGATGTGGGGGAGCGCGCGATGTACATAACACGATGGCGAGAGTGCTGATATCTCTTCCCATATGAGCGCGGTGTGCCTATTGAATGGAGAAGGAGCCGCTATTGGCGCCTGCTGGGGTTGATTGTACGTAAAAGTTTCTAGACGATGATGCTGAAGATTCTCTCGTAACCTACGGAGATAAGAACAACGAATGAAGCCGCAGCAACGCGTGCAGCCTGCAAGTTGCAGAGCACTCTTATCAGCGGAGAGGCCTGTTATCCTGCTGTAGAAAGCGCATGAGCCAAGAGCGGCTTGGCAGCTTACACGGTGGCGCAGGCTGGCGACACGTGTGCAGCTGGAACGTCGAGCCCCACGCTGGCGCGCGCGGTTGGGCAAGCGGCGCTTACAGCATAAGCAATCGATCTCAAAAGTTCAAACTGGGCGCCGCGGTGTGGCGTGACGAAATGACAACAGCTGTGCAGAAATGGGGCGCGTTGCGCCAGTGGGCCGCCGCTGCACGGGTGTTGCTGCTGTTCGGCTGGACTATGATTGGCACTGTCAACAGCTTGCTGCGCTTCCTCACGAACCCTCCGCATGACAGCCACTTCGCCACCTGCTGCGCCTTTCCACGACCGTCCCTTCCCCCCCCCCCCCCCCCTGGAATCCGCACCCCGCCCTCTCCGTGACCACTCGCAACCCTCACCGCTCCAATTCTACCCCTTCTCGTCTTCATTCTGCTTTACTAACTCTGGTCTGCCCCTCCGTCGCCCCCATCCACCGCTCCAATTCTACCCCTTCTCGTCTTCATTCTGCTTTACTAACTCTGGTCTGCCCCTCCGTCGCCCCCATCCACCGCCCCCACCCCCACCACCACCTGTTCGCGACCCCACTCCTCTGTGCATGATTCTCTACCTCCACTGACCATGTCAAATCGCGACCGCGGTCGCGAGAAGCGCCGCGTCGGCTTCCGCCTCAACCCCGTCGACGAGCCTCCGCCTCAGCCAGACCCCACGCCCTCCTACATGATGCTTGGCGACGATGACGCCGAACGCCTTGCTGGCCGTCTTCATGGAGCCTCTCATCACCCCGTGTCGTCGCAGGATGCCGACCACAACCCCCCCTCCTTTCTTCCCAGGCTTTCTGCACGCGAGCTGGCTGGAATGGCCGACAAGTCCTTACAACGTGCTCATGTTCTTGGCGAGCGCGCTGTCACAAGAGCTGCCGGTTTCGCAAAGGTTGGCCGCCTGCCCAGTCTGGCTGCGATTACTGGCTTCGGCGGCAAGCGAGCTCCAGGTGAAGGCAGTGATCAAGAAAGTGATGATGGTGCGGGGACGCGTATATCTAGCTTATCGGGCGCCGGTTTGCACGCGTTGAGGCGAAGGGCACACGAGCCTGAGTTTCGAACTGTCCGCATTAACGATGACTCTGCAAACTCTCACTTCCCCTCTAACTACGTTTCTACTACCAAGTACTCCTTGTGGAGCGCGTTGCCTCTCTTCCTTTACGAACAATTCACTCGCTTCAGTAATGCCTACTTTCTCATGGTCGGTATCGGCTATACTATCGATGCTGTATCTCCTATTTTCACTGTTGGTCGTTACTCTACGCTGTGGGTACTGGCCGTCGTTGTTATCATCTCTGGTGTGAAAGAAGGCTTAGAAGATTACAATCGATACAAAGAGGATCGACGCGTGAATCGCGCCGTCACCCACGTCGTTGGAAGTTCACGCGAAGAGGATCCGTGGGCGTCGGTGCGAGTCGGCGATATTCTCAAAATACGTGAAACAGAACACCTTCCCGCCGATCTTGTTCTCGTTGCGTGCTCTAATGACGAAGGTATAGCTTACATTGAAACTAAGCAGCTTGATGGTGAAAGCAATTTGAAGGTTAAAGCGGTCCCGCAGGAGCTCCGTGACACTTTTAAATCAGAATCATCGGCCCTTTTGGTTCGGGGGCGAATTGAGTGCGAGACTCCGAATGACAGGTTGTACAAGTTCAATGGGCGCATATATATCGAAAAGAGTGGCGTACCCCCCGATGAGATAGAGCCTATTGCTTTAGGTCCAGAGAACATCATGATTCGCGGTTCTTCCCTGAGGAATACGGACTGGGTAATGGGAATCGTCGTTAACACCGGGAGGGATACAAAACTGATGCAGAACATGAAACCGAGGCCGAGGAAGAACTCCAAGCTCGAAAGAGAGACAAACCGGCACTACTTCTTATCTCTCGTGCTTCAGATATGCGTTGTAGTTGCGCTTACGATCCAGAACAGTCGCATCTGTGAACAGCTTTTTGATAGAGACAGACCGCGTGCGTGGTATCTTCTAGAGAGGGACGGGTGTGGTTCCTTAGACTCGTTCTTACGTTTCTTCACGTTCTTTTTGACCTTTTCAGCATTGATTCCTATATCACTCTATGTGTCGATGGAAATAGTTAGAGGGTTCCAAGTGTACTTCATTGAACGGGATCGCAACATGATTGATCCCGAAACAGACATCAAAACAGAAGTACGAACCTCAAATCTGAACGAGGAACTTGGTGTTGTTCAGCACCTGTTCACTGACAAGACGGGTACGCTTACTGCCAATCGAATGGAATTTAAGAAGTGCTCGCTCGGTGGGCGCGTATATGAAATGGGTGAGAGTCCCAATGCAGGAGCGACTAGCCTTCGAGACCTCAAAGAAGCATTGCAAGCGGGTCCAGAGTCATCTGCAGTCCGCAACTTTTCCGTTGATGAACTTGAAAACGCTGATATGTCTTTCCGCCTTCTGGCGATATGTCACTCGGTCGTTGCTGAACACGTCCAAGCTAACGATCAAGCTAGTGAGCATAATACGGAGTCGAGCGAAACTAGTAGCGGAATTCGTCAACGCATGAAGAGAAAACGCCGAAACAAGGAACAAAGCCGGGTCACAACTGATTTAGGGACCCAAAATGACCCTTCTCGAGAGAGCGTTGCATCTCTGATGACGAACCAGAGCAAAGCAACAGGGAGTGCTGAAGACGGTACCCGGCGCCAATCAAGCTCTCTTGGAGAATCCGGAAGCGGTGGAACTATCTTAAACTATCAAGCATCCTCTCCTGATGAGGCTGCATTAGTGCAAGCTGCAAGAGCTCAAGGATTTACGTATCTGTCGAGGTCGAATAGAGATACAGTTGTTGACGTGTTTGGCAGAGCTGAAACGCACACTTTGCTGGAGACAATCGAATTTGACTCAACTCGTAAGAGGATGAGTGTTATCACTAGGGACCCTCAAGGTCAGGTGCGCATTTACACCAAGGGAGCCGACGCAATTATATTCGAGAGGTTAGCATCCGGCCAACAAGAGGCATACGAGACAACCGAGAGACATCTTCATGAGTTTGCGGTTGAGGGTCTGCGAACCCTTTGTCTTGCGTATGCTAACCTAGACGATGATTGGTTTGAGGACTGGCATCATCGCTATCGTATTGCAGCCTCGGAGATGAACGATCGAGAGGGCGCTATGGCAAGGGTTGCTGATGAAGTTGAGCGAAATCTAACTTTACTGGGTGCCACCGCCATTGAAGACAAGTTACAAGAAGGAGTACCTGATACTCTACGCAAATTGGAAAGAGCTGGAGTCAAAGTCTGGGTGCTGACTGGAGATAAGCAGGAGACAGCGATCAACATTGGTCTTTCCTGCGGTGCAATTGATGAGGGTATGGATGTCGTGATCATTAATGAAGACAATCTTGAAGACACTGCTGCGCAGCTCGACAGAGCCCTTGGGAGGTGGGGTGCATTGGTGCAGTCAGATCGCAGCATGGAGAAAAAGCTTGGTATGGTTATTGACGGCCAAACACTTCATTATGCTTTGGAGGAAGAGCTCCAAAAGAAATTGATGGTCGTGACGCACAAAGCGCGATCTGTCATTGCTTGCCGAGTAAGTCCAAAGCAGAAGACAGAGATAGTTGAACTAGTAAGAAAGCATGTGCCCAATGAAGTAACTCTTGCAATCGGAGATGGTGCTAACGACGTGGGTATGATCCAAGCTGCTCATGTTGGTGTAGGAATTGTTGGACTTGAAGGACAGGAAGCGAAGCTGGCGTCCGACTATTCTTTATCGCAATTCCGCTTTTTAGGGCGTCTGATGCTGGTCCATGGCAGATGGAATTACAAACGCCTTTCCAAACTGGTTCTCTACACGATCTATAAGAATGCATGTTTGACACTTTGTGAGATCTATTGGGCTACTCAGTCAGCATATTCTGGTCAACCACTACTTGATCCATGGATGGGCGGATTGTACAACGTCGTTCTGACTGCCTTACCTCCTGTTGTTCTTGGTATTTTTGACCAAGAACTGTCGGCTGAGTACGCTCTTGCATTTCCAGAGATATATTCTAAAGGTCAACGCAACACGGCCTACAATTTCAGAGTGTTCATGAGCTGGTTGAGCGCAGCTCTATGGCAGTCAGCTGTCATATTCTTTATTTGTTTCTGGGGCTTTGGGGATATTCGGTCTCGCAACGGTCAGCTCTTCGGAATGTGGCCATTTGGAACAGTTGTGTTTTCTGCTGTAATCTTCAATGTCCATGTAACGCTTCTTGTATATCAGAGTTCCTGGACGAAACTAACGGCATCTTTATTTGTGGTGTCTTTTCTATCGTGGTTCTTGTTTGGTTCATTGTTCTCATGGCGACCTATTGCTTTAACAGGAAGGCTTTCGCCACCGCTATATGCAGTGACTCATCGCGTATTCGCTGACGCTCGATTTTGGCTGGTAGTTCTATTGATCCCTGTTGTAACGGTTACACCTACTTTATTGTGGAAATACAGTAAGAGGAGAAGGCGACCAAATCTGAAAATGACGGTACAAAGGATGTTGCGCTCTGGACTAACTCGAGAAGAAATCACTGGGGAACCGGAGAAGCCACTCCACCGGGCTCCAAGCTATGATCCAAATAGGCCGACCACCCCTTCAGGCCCTGTTAGACTGTACAAAGGAGAACGGGAGTATCAATTCTCTGGTTTCAACTTCGACGCTGGTGAGACTGGCGCTGTTCTCAGACATACTTTCCACTCCCCGCGTGGAGTACGAAGGAAGCGCATGCGAGTTCTAAAGCGCAGTGGTAGTGATACGGAACTGGATGTACAGGGCGTAAAAACTGGTGACATGAACGATGTCGAGGATCGAGAAGTCATGACAAGTGCATGGGTAAGAGGACATGCTGATCGGGTCGTGGCGCGTGGAGAGGACAGCAGAAATATTGACAGAAGCAGGGACCCGAGTGGACCGCTCTTCTCGGCATCTGATTTCGCTGACGTTGACGTCGGACAACGGGGCAAGCACCGTCGCGCCATTAGCGATGGTGCTGTGCTCGTTGAGGACCGCTATCAGCGTTTGGATGAACAAGAGGAAGCAGGAGGCTATGCCGCACACGTTTCTAGCGATGAAGATGACGTTGAAAGAGGGCCTTGATGAAGGCCTTGATTCGTCCTTGTGCTCATTCGTTCATTTGTAGTTGTCTAAAGTATCGCAAGCCTGTTAACGTTTCCATCAACTCTTTAGTGCTAGGTAGTTTGAATGGGGAGCTATATAATCTAACAGCCGAGTTCAATCGCACTGGTCTGTTCTCCAGATAACTGCATTCTGAAACGTGTTTTTTTTTGTAAGACGAGCTTGTCTTATCAATTCACATTCATTCTCTACACAGGCTTCTGACTTGCGCATGAACCCATTACTCTTAAAGAGCAGGGGAGCAGAACTGGTCCCATGGACTGGATTCTATCCGGTCTCGAAGACGAGCTCATAACTTCTCGTTAGGTACCGAACTTTTCATTGCCGTGAGGTGATTGGTCGATATGTTTGGTATGGGACACCTGGCGTGTAATGGTTGCTTGATTGCTACCGATGCTGCTCAACTCACATGATGCGATCCAACAAAAGCGCGACACCTGGCCAGGTGGCGTGCTCAGGACCAGCACGTTGCGGGCCATAGGGGCGCCCCCAAAAATGCGCAGTTGGATGTTCGTGGTCGGCAACGAAGAATGGCGCCCCAGCGAACTGACGCGGCATTCTGATTCAGCACCCAAAATCCTCAACCAAGCAACTTCTTTACCGTTGGCCCACCACAGCCACCGATGTAAGTCTGCCGATCGACGTTGTTCCCGCCGATCCTAAACGCATCCTCTTCAGCATTCCTCCGCGCTCCGATCCAACCATCTCATAACCACACTCGCTCGCCTTCCGTTTGTTTTTCGCGGACAGCGTTCAATATGCACTTCAAATCTCCTCTCTACGAGCAAGCTGCCGCGGCTAGCGGGGGTCTTGCATCCGCTGTATACACCTACCCGAACTCTGCGTTCTTTAGAGCGAATACTAACCCTACTTATACAGCGCTTGCTGGCACCTCCCCATTCACGAAGATCGTTGCTTCCTCGGTGGCCGAAGGCGAGAAATGGAACTCGAGATGGTCGCACACCCCCCCGCATACCAACGACTACTACGTTAAGTGTATGATCGGCGGCGCCCTTGCGTGCGGTCTCACGCATGCGGCTGTTACGCCTCTTGATGTCACCAAGTGCAACATGCAAGTTGACCCTAAGAAGTATAGCGGGCTTACGTCCGGCCTTCGCATTCTCGTTGCCGAAGAAGGAGCCAAAGGAGTGTGGAAGGGTTGGTTCCCCACTCTCATTGGTTATTCCATGCAGGGACTCTTCAAATTCGGTCTCTACGAGTACTTCAAGGACATGTACAGCACAATGGTGGGACAAGAAAACGCTAAGAAGTACAAGGGTGTCATCTACTGCTTAGGATCTGCGTCTGCGGAGTTCTTTGCCGATATTGCCCTATGCCCTATGGAAATGGTCAAGGTCAAGGTTCAAACTTCACCTCCGGGCACCTGGCCGATCGCATTTGGTCCTGCTCTTTCGAAGATGTCTGCCAACGCCGCTGAGACCCGGTTCCCGTTCGGTTCCCTCGTTCCACTCTGGAGTCGGCAAATCCCGTACACGGTTTGCAAATTCTATTTCTTCGAGAAGGCCGTGGAAATGTTCTACACGCGTGTCTTCACTGAACCGAGGGAATCATACTCGAAGAATGCTCAGCTTGGTATTACATTCCTTTCGGGTTACACTGCTGGTATTGCTTGCGCCATTGTATCTCACCCTGCGGACTCCATCATTTCTCAGATTGGTAAGGCCGAGAACCAGGGCAAGTCAATCGGTACGATTGCGTCAGAGGTTGGATTCATGAATCTCATGACCCGTGGCTTGACCACTCGTATTATTATGATCGGTACTCTGACCGGTTTGCAGTGGTGGATATATGATACTTTCAAGACCCTTTCAGGTCTTGGAACAAGTGGCGGCAAGTAACTCCTTTCTCTGCGCGTTTCGCTGCTATGCGCATTTTTGGGGCACTCATCTGATTTCGCCACGCAACATATTGTTCTCAATAAAGCAAAAGCGCTGGGAAGTTGCTCTTTGTAGATCGGCGTGGAACGGAATCACCTTCGTAGATGCGTGTAAAATATTTTGCTTTCCATGTTTTCGGCTTTCTACAGTGCCGGTATGCGAGGCTCACGCTACAAGCATCTCCAATGGAGATGTTCTACCCCTGTAGCTCTGGATAGATGGAGCGATCGATCAGAGTAAGCCTATTAAAGATAAGCTGCAGTAAGTTCCGACAGAATACAAGGTTGAATATCTGCAACATCGGGGCTGATATGATGCGACGTCCGAGCCTGTGACTCTGGCAGTTACCTCTTATCTCTGGGGGCACACAAAACTATTTATGATGCCCAGCGTTTCTAGCGGCGGAAGCTTTTTCTCGCTTGGAGGGCCAGGAATCTTTCACGCTTAACTACAGTACCCTTGCAATTGGAACTGGAACTGAGATTTTGGTTTACATATCAAGATTCCCCCGGTGCATGATTTCTGAAACCTCTCTGCAGTACACCACACCTCTTAAACTCTGTGTTGTAAGTTAATCAATGGGAGCGATTATTCTTCAAGGCTCCATGATAGCCCTTATGGGGGAGCACCCGCCGCAATACGCTCAGCTGTACTTTCGAAAACATGAGTGCCAACTTCAAGCTCACATTCCACAGTTTTTCCATCCATAGCCAGACGAATGTGAATCCCTTGCTCTGATGCGTCTCTCATTCCCTTCAAGCCACCTAGTTCTCTGCTTCGTATATATTTTGCAACTGTTTCTGCTGCTTTCACGTCGCCGCCTAAGACTTGTGCAATACGGCTTGCACTAGGGCTCAAGGAGGCGGTTGTAAGACATATGCGAAGCGTCACATTCCCAATTGATTCAACCGCTTCGTTCGCTATAACCACACTTGAAGTGGACATAGCGCTTATGGGCAACGGGATGCTGCTGCCTCGCAAGTCCCGGAAAACATCAGCCTTGTTCGATAAAACGGATAAAAGGCTTTCGTCATGTGTATCTATGAAAACTTCAATGCGATCTTCTGGTCTCAGTTGGGTCTTTTTCCGAAGCCTTTGAATGCGATTGATCAGTTCGCGAGCCAGTCCCTCTTGCAACAAGTCGTCATCTCGAACAGTATTGAGCACGAGTAGTAGCCCGTCGGACTGCGCTTCGACTTGTAAATCACCCCCGTTCTCAAAGCTGTCCCGCAGCTTTCTCGTAATCTTAACATCATTTGTAGTTAGTACATGTCCAGCGATTTCCATCTTACCTTCTTCCTCGAAACGAGAAACTTGTTCCGCACTAAGATCCTTCACGGCCTTGAAAACAGCCTTGAAGCTCTTTCCAAGTTTCTTCCCAAGAACTCTTCCGTCCGCATCAGCTTTCAGGATAACGTATTCGGATTCGTCAGCCGAGTACTTCAATGTCCGAATGTTCAATTCAGACTTGACATATCCTTCTAATGATTTGATGGCATCAAGAACGCCCTGCTCTCTGTGGACTACTATGGCTTCTTTCAGTGGTTGCTTCAGCGGTATTTCACGGTGCCATCTTGCAAAACGCCCGAGAACAATAGCATCTCTCATATGCTGGACAGAAACCTCAAATTGTTTGTCTACAGCGTCCTGGTTAACACTAGGTAGCATGAGGAAGTGAACCGAATCCATCGTTAGTTCCGCGGGTGCCATTGGCTTTAGAATCTGATATGTGTAGTCGGCGAAGAACGGAGCGAAAGGGGCCATCAGGCGAGACAAGGAGAGTAGGACATGACCAAGGGTCCCTAGAGCGGCCCTTTGCTCCTCCACGGTAGCCAATCCTTTTAGGCGCGGTCTGTTCAAACGCACATACCAGTCAGTGAGAGAATCAATGAAGCTCAGAAGCTTTGGCACAACTGCATATAGACGGTAAGCTCCCATTTCTTCATGTACGGATTCTGTTAGGGACCCAAGAGCTGAGTCAATCCAGTGATCCATTTGATTTTTGTGCTCCGCATACTTAACCGCATCTTCAATGGTAACCGGGCATTGTGAAGAAATCTCAAGAGCTCGTACGTTTTGCACGAGAAAGCGTAGTGCATTGAACCATGGCAACATGACATCCCTTACCACATCTCTCACTCCATCTTCCCTGAACTTCAACGGCTCAGCTCTGACTACAGGCGAATTAATCAAGTAGAGACGTAAGGCATCGGCACCGTATGAATCGAACACATGAACGGGATCTGGGTAGTTCTTCAATCTTTTCGACATCTTCTTCCCATCCTCGGCAAGTACGAGGCCGTTAACTACACAGTTCTTAAACGCAGGCTTATTGAAGAGCGCAGTGGACAGTACCATTAATGTGTAAAACCAGCCACGAGTTTGATCCAACCCCTCTGCAACAAAGTCAGCAGGGAACGAATTCTTGAAGGCCTCTTCACTATCTTTCTCGAAAGGATAATGTTGAGATGAGTAGGGCATTGAACCGCTCTCAAACCAACAATCGAACACTTCAGACACACGTCTCAAAACAGCACCAGTTTTAGGGGACTTGATCTCAATGCCGTCGACGTGTTCTCGATGAATGTCCGTGATACCAGAATCCCCAGAAAGTTCTTCCAGCTCCTTGATAGAGCCAATCACAATTCGCTCTCCTGTTTCTTCATTTGTCCATATGGGAAGAGGTGTCCCCCAGTAACGATTTCTAGATACATTCCAGTCTCGTGCATTCTCCAACCAGGTCCCAAAACGGTTGTGTTGAACGAACCCGGGGACCCAGTACGTTTCCTTATTGTTAGCCACAAGCTTCTCCTTTACTTCAGTTACGCGAACAAACCACGATGGCACAGCACGTTGCATAAGAGGTGTGTCCGATCTCCAGCAGAAGGGATATCTATGGTTAACAGATTCGTTCTTAATGACTCGGCCCGCGTCCTTTAACGCCGCGACGATCTTCTTGTCAGCATCTTTGATGTATAATCCTTCGAAGTCCACCACTGGAGTAGTGAACTTTCCATCCGCGTCAACGGGACAAGGAAGATCGGCATCTGCTTCAACAACGCCATTCGCAATACAAACACGGTGGTCATCTTCGCCAAAAGCAGGAGCCTGGTGCACAATGCCAGTACCGTCGGAATCAGTAACGTAATCGTCTTGCAGCACACGGAACGCGTTGTCTCCCATTTCCTCGACAAAGTAGTCAAACAGTGGCTTGTACCGCAAGCCAACGAGATTAGCGCCCTTGACCTTTTTCAAAATCTCAAATCCCTTCTTCTTCTTCGGATTTTTGTACAGTTGTACCAAACGAGACTCGGCCAGGACATATGTTTGCGACGATTTCTCATCGGCGACGTAAACGTAATCAAATTCTGGATTCACACATAAAGCAAGATTGGAGGGCAATGTCCAGGGAGTCGTCGTCCACGCCAGAAACGATGCGGGAATATCAGAATCTACAATCGGAAAAGACACTGTTACTGCCGGATCATCTACCTCCTTGTAGTTTAATCCAGCCTCGAAGTTCGACAGCGGTGTCGTACAGCCGGTGGAATATGGCATGACGCGAAAGCCTTTGTAAACAAGATCTTTGTCATAAAGAGTCTTGAACACCCACCAAATAGATTCCATAAACGTTGTATCCAGAGTCTTGTAATCGTTTTCGAAATCGATCCATCTGCCCAAGCGGTTTACAACGTGCTCCCATTCTTTCGCGTACCGCATGACAATCTTTCTACACTCAGCATTGTATTTGTCAATCCCAAACTCTAAAACTTCATTCTTGCTCTTGATACCAAGTTGCTTTTCAATCTCAAACTCAATTGGAAGACCATGACAATCCCACCCGAAACGGCGAGGAACATGGTGACCAGTTTGATACGCAAATCTGGTCACGGTATCCTTAATTGTTCCGGCGAGCAGATGGCCGTAGTGTGGAAGGCCGGTGGCGAATGGGGGGCCATCGTAAAAGGAGTAGACCGGTCGCCCCTCGGACAGTTTGTTAGAAGTATGAAATGCATCTATATCTTGCCAGTGCCTCAAAATAGACTGTTCGGCATCTGGAAAACTGATGCGTTCCGGCACATCTTGGAGCCTTGCCATAAAGTTAGTAAAAGGATCCCGTAACTGCAGGGAAGATCTGCGTATATGGCGGTACTCAAGGATAACAATAATTCAAGTTACCTGTTTACCAATGTGGAAACTGCGTAAGGAATCGAGGAGTGAAACTGTGGCTGAAGTAGTGTGCCGGCGGCGATGGCCGTAGTGAGGGTGCATTGCTGGATCTGCACGAACTGGCACCAGTGAAACAATTGAAAATAAAACAGAACGTAAAAAGTCTTTTTCAAAAAGAGTGGTAGAAAGAACTGCGTAGATAGATACGTAGATATGGAGAATGTGGGACCAAAGGAAGCCCATTGTTGTTGAGTGTACTTGCAGGTGGAGGCTGGAATGCCTTGTGATACTATGTCGCCGGCTCGGTCACGTAGCTGGCTACTTGCGTAACAACAGTGAGGACATGAACTGTTGGAGAACCATGTTTATTCAGTGAGAGAGGGATCATAAGGATGCGCAACCGACGGTATCGGCACTACTGAGAAAACCTTACTTGACTCAATGTTTCTTGGCTGGACAGCCACAAGAAGCCAAATCATCAGTGCCGTACCTGATAAGACATAATTCACAGAAATTCTTTGGCCTTTTTAAAGAGAGAACCTCCTATGAGGCTCTACTGTAGTTTAGGAATAAGAAACTACTGTCCAAAATAAAGAAAAGAAGAAGACTCATGTTGTTTGCTGAGCGCTTTTGAAACAAGATGTGCAAGGATAATGGCACTACAACGCTAATGCTCACTGGTTCACTGTTCTGGCAGAATCGTGAGAACATACGATACAAATGAGTTAACTACGTGACACCTGTAAATATTCCGAGCGACGTTTTTTTAGATTGAGGCTGCCTTAATCTCAGTCGTACAAATGTATGAAGGTGACTACCTCGGAGTACGTCGAAATTTGTTGGAATCAAAGATGCTCTGACGAAGTTGCATGAAATATATGAGATAAACGTGATAGTGCCAAAAGGAAGGTTGGATACTCTTGCGATGCACGTGCTAAGCTTAATCGGAGCTTGTCTATGAAAGCTGGATATGAAAGAAAAAAAGGCGAATCCAACAGAAAGAGTACGCATTGCGATTGTCACAGAAACAGGTCAAAATGCATAGTTGCAAGCAAGAAGTAAGAGATTCATTTAGCTCATGAGAGGAAGAAGCAAAGAAATAACCTTCCCTTGGCAGAGCGTTGAATGTGGCGGAGCTAAGGTCACGGAGATGCCGCAGCCTCAGGGCTGCGACATGATAATATATGATTGGAAGGTAAGGCCGAGCGCTGACAAGCCCTCGGGGCTGAAATATCTGAGAAGCAACAGAAGTGCACGAGCTGGAGCTGAGGACCAACTTGGCCCTAAGATTTGGTAGAGCTATCTACAATGATACACGCTGGAAAAGCCAGCACAGGCTGGCAGCTCCGGTAATTTGCGTCAGCGCAGCAAAAGAGGGGCAGCAGAGCATTCAGGCAGTGCGAGGGCAGCTATTCAGCTCGACCGGAGCACGCTGCCGCATGACGGTAACAACACACACAGAAGCAGAGAGGACTTGATGGCGCTGACGTGTAAAGCGGCGCTGCGGTATCCGTCGACGCAAAAGTCGACGCTGGCGCGCGCAGCTGATTTGCTTACGCCGCGCACAGCAAGTCAGCGCCACGTGTGCAATATTGAATTCCGCGCGCGACGCACGACGGTTGAACGCCAAGGGGTGCCGCCGCGGCCGCTGTTGACGGAAGCGCGTCGTCACGATTCCCGTCGGCGCGCCCCGCGTGACCGCGCCAAAAATGCGACGCGCCATCCACGTGGCATGTTCGGGCGCATCTATTGGTCCGTTTCGCGATGCTCTCTCAACGTCGGGCGCTTTCTCCCCGACAAGTGTTCCCACTTGGCTCGCAGCTTCACGCGCTATTCGATGGCGCGCCAATCACCGCCTCGTTCGCGCCACATATGTTTGATGCCGCCGCCTTGGCGTCCAATCAGCGCACTTGTACTCCGTCACGCGAGCAAGTCACGCTGGCTTGTTCCGCTGCATTGCGCGGCCGCCGCCGCGGCGCGCGCGCTACTTAAAGCGCCCGCCGTCGTCGGCGCCCGAAGCGTTTCTGCACCGCACGCACCCCCGATACGTCTTGCCGTCGTCCGTCCCGGCCCTTTTTTGTACTAACATTACTGCTAACTAGCGGTCCCCATCCGGCTTTTGTAACTCCTTCTGCCAATTTTGCAATGGCTTCTCCGGCGATTACTTTCCGTGACCTTGCTGCGGTCGATACCATCAAGCCAGCTTTCGAAAAGCTTCTCACTGTCAAGGATGCCCGCGCCGCCGCTGCCGCCGCTTTTGTCGACGAGAACTGCACGTCATTGGACTGCCTCTCTGACGGCTCTGCTTTGGGTGCCGCCCTGGCTCAAGTTCTCTCCACCTCCGACAAGAAACGCGCCACCGAGCGTGAGATAGCTCTTCATGTTTATTCTGCTCTCATTTCCCGCCATGGTCTTGCCGCGGCTCCTTATCTTTCTCCGATGCTCTCTGCTCTCCTTACCCTTATGGCTGACAAGCACAGCCGCAATGTTCAGAGCACCGCCACCGCTGCAGCAGGTGCCTTGGTCGACGTGCTTCCGCCAGTCGCCAAGCGCGCAATTTGCCTCCAGCCCCTCGTACAGGGTCTCAGCATTCAGTCCAAGTGGCAAACCCAGGTTGGCGCTCTTACGCTTATCCGTAAGATCGCAACTGATGCCCCTCAGGAGATTGGCTCTTGCATGCCTGAGCTTGTGCCGGCTGTTGCACCGCTCATGTGTGAAGCCAAGGCCGCTTTGTCCAATGGGGCAAAGGAGGCCATGTCTAGCATGTGTGACTGTATTGACAACCCAGATGTCAAGCCACTCGTTCCCCATCTCATGACTGCCCTTGGTAACCCTACCAAGGTTGAGGATGCTATTCACAAGCTTGCTGCTACTACTTTTGTTGCCCAGGTGGAATGCAATGCCCTCGCCATCACAGTTCCCCTACTCAAGAGGGCATTCCAAACTCGATCCACCCCGCTCAAGCGTATCTCTGCCAAGATTATCACTAATATGGCGAAGCTTGTTGAGCGTCCCTCAGATGTGCAGCCATTCATTCCCACTCTCATGCCGGCCCTCAAGCGTGCCGCTGATGAGATTTCAGACCCTGAAGCCCGCTCTGTGTGCGCTGATGGTGTCGAAGTTTTGGACTCTGCTTCTAAGGGTGAAGGTATGGCTCCCGAGCCACCACGTGTGCAAAAGGAAACAGTTTTGACCACCCTGAAGGACAGTTGTGCTAAGGCCGAGGTTGGAGACTCGTTTGAGAAGGCCATGGGTTTCGTCACTGAGGAGACTTCTATTTTGATAGCTAACCAGGCTCTTGACTTCGACGAGTGGAAGGTGTCGATTGTTCCGGTCTTGAGTCCATTCGTGTCGGAAGGTTCCGTCGATGAGCTCGTTAAGGATATGCTCTCTCGTTGCACCAAGTACATGACTATTGTCGACGAAGAAGAGGAAGAGGAGGACGCTGAGGAACTCTGCCGCTGCAAGTTCTCCCTCGCTTACGGCTCAAAGGTGCTTCTCAACAACACAGACCTTCGCCTGAAGAGAGGTTTCCGCTATGGACTTCTTGGTCCCAATGAGTGCGGCAAGACCACACTGATGCGTGCCATCGCGAACGGTCAGGTCGAAGGGTTCCCTCCACCTGATGAGGTTCGTACCGTCTTTGTAGAGGCTGATATTCTTGGGGAACTGAGTCATCTCAACGTTGTCGACTATGTGTTTGCTGATGAGGCCATCAAAGCATGTAACGTTCCACGTGAAACTATTGAATCCGTGTTGTCTTCCGTCGGCTTCACGCAGCTTATGCTCACTGGTTCAGTCTCTTTTCTGTCTGGAGGTTGGCGCATGAAGCTAGCACTTGCTCGGGCTATGCTTCAAAACGCTGATATCCTTTTGTTGGATGAGCCAACAAATCATCTTGATGTTGTGAATGTCAAGTGGGTTGAGGACTATCTCAACAATCTGAAGGACGTGACTTCCATCATCGTCTCTCATGACAAGGGTCTTCTCACCAACGTCACTACTCATATCATCCAAATTGAGAATCTGAAGTTGAAGCTTCACAAGGGCAACCTAGTTGAGTTCGTGAAGAAGGTGCCGAAGGCGAAGTCCTTCTTTGAGCTCAAAACCTCCAAGTCGAAGTTCGCCTTCCCGAAGCCTGGCGTCCTTGAGGGTATCAACTCGAAGGGTAAGGCTATCATTAAGATGGAAAATGTTCAGTTCACATATCCCTCTGCCAATCGCCCGCAGGTTGCCGGAATTACCATCCGCTGTTCCCTGGCTTCTCGTGTGGCTTGTATTGGTCCCAACGGTGCCGGAAAGTCCACGATTATCAAATTGCTCACTGGAGAATTGGAACCTGACTCAGGATCCGTATGGAAGCACGCTAATTGCCGTATTGGTTACATTGCCCAACATGCCTTCCATCATATCGAGAACCATCTCGAGAAAACACCTAATGAGTATATCCGTTGGCGCTATGCCTATGGCGAAGATCGTGAGGCCTTGCAGAAGGATACTATGCAAGTCAGTGACGAGGAGTTGAAGCTCATGAAGACTCCCGTCCAATACGTGTGGGTGACTGAGGATGGAAAGGAACATCGCGAGAAGCTCGTGATCGATCGTCTCACGTCCCAGCGACGAACTAGAAAGGGTACTAAGGCTGATTACGAGTATGAAGTCAAATGGGTTGGGAAACCATCTACATTTACTGCATGGTTGAGTCTGGAAAAGCTTGAAAAGCTCGGATGGAGCAAGGCTATCAAGACTGTTGACGAGAAGGTTGCCTCACGAGCTTCGGCACATACCATGCCTCTGACTTCCTCGAACGTTGAGCGTCACCTCGAGAACTGTGGACTTGACCGTGAATTCGGAACTCATTGCCGATTGGGTGCCTTGTCTGGTGGTCAGAAAGTTAAGGTCGCCCTCGCTGCTGCCCTTTGGAACTGCCCTCACATCATTATTCTCGATGAGCCGACTAACTATCTTGACCGTGACTCTCTCGTGGCTCTTGCCAATGCGATCAAGCAGTTTGAAGGTGGTGTCGTGATTATTTCTCATAACTCCGAGTTCACTGGTGAAGTCTGCCCAGAAATCTGGAACTTGACTCCAGCCACTGAAACCGAACCAGCCAAGCTCAACCTTGAAGGTGACTTGGATTGGACAAAGAATGCTGAGAAGGAGAAGATTGAGACTAAGCAGATTACTGAGATGACTGACGCCTTCGGAAACACTGTCAAGGTGAAGGGTCCGAAGAGGAAGAAGAAGATGTCTCGTCAGGAGAAGAAGAAGCTCGACCGTAAGCGCGCTGCTCAGAAGGCTTCCGGTGAGTACTATGAGGGTATCAATGGTACTGACTCAGAAAGTGAATATTGAAGACACGATAGGCGATGTGTTAGAGACGCAGAGTGTTAGCCCACTTCGCCTAGGCCCTGCGTTACAAAGGACATGCATCCTCCCCTCTTCAGATATATCGATTTCTCGCTTATAAAACATTTTATTCGTTTGAAACACCCTCTTACCGAGCTCACAGCAACAGACGGATTTCTTTTTATCTCTCTTTCAGTTCTTATACGCGACATGTAGACATGCCCGAGCGAGATATGTACGGACCGCTGTGTTACTGTACCTTAAAGTGTATAATACTAGTCCTTCTCTCTCTTCTGCAAGGATATCCTTATAGCCCTCGAAGATTACGCGAGCTTGACAAAAGACTAGAGTGCTACGCTACCTATTGACCTAACGTAGAGGGAGCGATTCTTTCAGGATCGCTCTGCATTTAGTTCTCGTTAAGCTAATGTGCCCTTAAAAGAGAGAGAGAGAGACCTAACGTACGACAGACTCCGCTAAGATTGCCGCTTCAAACGTTCTATGCGGAAAGCTATCACTACTATGTATGCATTCAGTTTACCTTCAATCTACAAAAGTGTGTCTGCTCTCCTCTATGTTTTCCGTTTCGCAACCGCCGCTCGAATCTTTGGGTTCTTTCTCGACTTTGGAGAGGCTGGCTTCTTCGAAGGCGACTTTGACCCCGATTTTTTGTTATCCGTTGCATCAGAATCTTTCAGCTTTTGCGCCTGTTTCTCGCTTCGCAGCCTTTTTCGATGTTCCGAGGCGTTAACAAGCTCAAGAGCTTCTGGAAACTCCACGTCTAACACCCCCAGATCCGAGTTTCGAAGCGAAACGAATGTATCTCCGTGTACTACATACGGCCCATAAGGCCCAATTGCAGCTTGAATCTCACGGCCTGTCTCCGGATGAGTTCCAAGCAAACGTGGGAGGCTCAACAACTTTGAGGCGACTTCCACGTTGATATCTTCGACGTCCATGCCCGGCAGGAGACCACTTCGCTTCGGCTTTTCGCCGTCCGAGTAATCGTCCTCTCCTCCAAGCTGTAGGTATGGGCCGTATCTTGAGGTCTTTAGCAGCATGGACATTCCCGTTTTAGGGTCAGTACCAATTACAGGATCTTCAGCGATTCGGAGTATCTTCCTCAGCCGGTCCGCAGACAAATCGTCTGCGAGTGTTGTTTTTGGCAGTGACGCGACTACTTTCCCACCTCTCTCGACGTATGGTCCGTACGAACTGACCAGTACTTTAGTGTGGGCCCAGTCATCGTCGTTTGACACGGCACTGTCATGCTCTCTTGAAGCCGTACCATTCTCCGATGCGCTTGCTACAGTGCCGGTTGTGGAAGAAGCCCTCTGTGCACCACGTATCCCTGCGCCCTCCTCAGCGGCCTCCAACATTTCCGTGGGCATGTTTGGCAGCAAAATTCGACGAAACACACTTGCATGAATATCGTTCTCGCTCCGCTCCACTGACGAAGCGAGACCATTTTCGCCGCAGTAGTAATCTTTCAAAAACTGGGTTCTCTCCGCGTTCCCAGCAGCTATTTGGTCAAGGGCAGTCTCCATGTCCGCGGTAAACTCAGCATCAATAAAAGAAGGAAAGTGTTGTCCTAAAAGCTTTTCCACGGCAAAAGCTGTAAGACCTGGGACCAATGCGCGTTGAGGTATTTTCTTCTCTTCTCGTAGAGAACTTCCGCGATAAACATAGCCCCTCGTGATAAGCTTTTCAATTATACCTGCGTAGGTACTTGGTCGGCCAACACCAAGTTCTTCCAAAACTTTGACCAGGGAAGCGTCGTTGTATCGCGCTGGGGGTTTAGTTGCGTGATCTAAAACCTCTATCTCTTGTACATCGAGCGTCATGCCTTCTTCAACTTGCGGTAAAAAAGAGGAATCTTCCTCAGCGTCGTTGCTTTCATAGGCTTTCAAAAACCCTGGATGGATTACAGTTGTTCCGCTAGCCCTGAACTCCACCATGCTGTGAGCCTCATCGCCAAGTATTGGCACGTCAATCTTGATGGTTGTCTTGTGGAGCTTCGCACTGCACATCTGAGAAGCAAGAGTTCGTCGGAAAATCAGGGAATACACAGCGTGCTCATCTTTGTCCAATTCTGTTAACTCATGAGGCTCTTTGAACTTGGTTCCAGCTGGCCGAATAGCTTCATGAGCAGCTTGGGCAGCCTTGGTTTTAGCGCGGCGTGTTTTTGTGTCTTGATCACGTAGCATATCCTTTCCATGCAAGCGTTCTACTGCCTCTCGGCATGACTCCACAGCCGAGTCACTGAGTTTGGGGTTATCTGTTCGCATGTACGTAATCAATCCGTTTTCGTACAGCTTTTGAGCCACTCGCATAGTCCTCCCGGCTCCGAAGCCAAACTGGTTTCCACATTCCTGTTGCAGAGTCGAGGTGATGAGCGGCAATGGCGGATGACGTAACGTGTTACGATTTACAACAGACTTGACTCTAGCGTTTTGCCTATCTAGGCTATCACACAGAGTTTGCATTCTGTCATGATGGAATGGAGGAAGCGCTTTGTCCCGAGCAGTTTGAGTCAGTTCCCCCGTCTCATCAGCAAAATCGCTACCCTTAACCATTCGAACACCATCTATACTGGACAAAGTCGCATTTATTGGGCTCGAAGACCCGAGGAATGTTGCAGTTGCTCCGCAATAGCTGGCAGCTCGAAAACGCAACCGATCGATCTCACGCTTGACGATGACGGACATAGCCACGCTCTGCACGCGACCCGCGCTCAAGCCACGCGCGATCTTCTTCCAAAGCAAAGGAGACATGGTATATCCAGCCAGACGATCGAGGACGCGTCGAGTTTCTTGAGCGCTGACGAGATTCATGTCGACCTGACGGCAATTTGAAAACGCCTGCAAGATGGCACCTGGAGTGATCTCCTGAAAGACAGCTCTTTTGACTGGAACGCGAGGCTTGAGCACCTCTGTGAGATGCCATGAGATAGCCTCTCCCTCGCGGTCATCGTCGGTTGCCAATATGAGCTGCTGGCTTTCGTCGAGCTTTTTGCGCAAGTCTCGAATGATCTGCAACTTACCCGAAATCAAGACGTACAGTGGCCGGAAATCGTTTTCGACATCGACGCCCAGCCTTGCCCACGGCTCGCTCTTGTACTTTGCCGGAATACGCTTTGCCGAAGAGGGAATCTCGCGTATGTGACCTACACAACTACGAACTGCGTAGTTTGGCGGGAGGATCTTTTCAATTGTGAGCGCTTTCGCTGGCGATTCTACAATGACAAGGGTGGGGATCTGGTCGACGGAGGACTCCGGGCGCGCCACGGAGGCGAAAATGCGACAGCGAGCGCGGAAAAGGGTAGTGGTGGGCGGAGACCGCCTGAGAAAAGGAGGCGCCAGGAAGGACGGAACGGCCCGGGCGGACGTCATTGCCGATGCTCGTTCGATGGAGGCGGGCACGTTAGGGCAGGAGGCGGTGAGATCTCGTTGCGACGGATGGGTCCATCGGATGGGACTGTCCAAATGGAGAGCTGAACGATTCTGGCACAGAGTGTGTGAGAGGTACACCTGGCCGCGTGTACCCGCGTAACGGTGGACAGGTGGAAACGCGACAACTTGTTCAACATGGGCGCGTAAAACGCCGGTGCCCTGTGCAGGACTACACGTACATATGACAGCAGTTCAGGACCATTCAGCCATTGGCAAAAAGCAATTTGACAACGCACGCCATCCGGTTGGAGCATTCAGTCCGCAGGCGTGACAGAAGTCATTGAAGGACTTCTTTCTCTATACTCAAGTGGTTGCGCTGTTTGGATGCCGTGGGCTGGTCAAGGGCTGTCGCGGGCTTCCTGTGCGGCACGGCGCTGAGTTCCCTGTTCTGGTTGAGTAAATGATGAGACATTAAAGTTGTGTCTCAGCGAGGTGGCACTAGTGGAGCGTGTGCTTTTCTTTGCGGGGCAAATTGCTGCGAAAAGGCCGCAGTATGAGGGACTTTGACAGCAAGAGTTCTTCCCTATCCTGTTTGTTGACAGCGGATGGGGGGATCTGTACGTGACGGCAGGACGGGATGTTTGTGGATACGGGAGCTTGAGAGTTCAGTGGACGGCGAGGAGATTTGTTGCATGCAGATGGCCTGGAAAAGGCATAGAACCCTCTGGAAAGACGAGGGAAGATGGATGGCGCGAACGAGTGTGCGTATGAGGCCGTTGTGAATCTTAGGCGCTTCACTGATTGGACATGATGTCCGTAGATGAATGTGGCGGGGCCACCTCATGCTTCGCCGCAGCGGTGACGCGCGTGAGATGTTGCGACAGTGTGTGTGGCAGCTAGGGATGCGTCGGTGAAACATGAATGAATGAGCACACGGTCGTATGTGGTCGGTTGCTTTTGCAGAGTGGTCGGAATGAATTGTGAGTGCGGCGCCCAGCGTTGACGTGGCGTCGGCCGCCGGACGACGGCCAGAAATGCCCCCGTGGGCGGAAGGCGAACGATTTGCAGAGTGTGGAGGAGGAGGAGGTAGCTTCTCTGTTGTGGACGCTTGTGAACGACGGCCCGATGTACGACGCCCGCGTTAGGGTTGGACTCAAAAATAGAAACAATAAGGAAGTTAATTCACTACGCATCCACGCATTTGCGTGCGGCGGTGCACGGCGCGTGCAGTTTGGGTGCGGCCTCAGATAGACTTGCGCCAGCAACGCATGCCATTCCACAGGGTTGCTTGCTCCACCCGCGGGTGGACTTCCGTATACCGCGTAACTTTAGAAGATAACGCGTCTTTATTCTTCTCCGTCATACCGCCCTCAGGGAACCATTCATGAATGCCCCGGCTATTACGCGTACCAATTCAGATGCGTTGCGATTTTTGCACGTCAGGGTCTTCAACATGTTGTCTGCACCTCCCGTTTGTCGTCCAATCCTACAAGAAAAAAAAGGAGCTCACAGTTCCGCTCACTCCCCCATCCATCGTGTGCGTATCGCCCCCGACCCATCCCCTCTCTACTCACCACTGCTCTTTTGCAACGAGTCGCAGCAACCAGCTTGTTTCTCGTTCTGTCATGTCAGAATCTATTTATCTTCATTTGTATAAACATACGTCATGTTCACCATTTATTCCGAGTCTCTCTCTCAAAAGAAGGTCTTTACAAGCCAATACACTTTCAATTACACCCATCTAAAAAGTATACCAGAACTTTAGTGACGTTCTTCGGTATTCACCCGACATGTGATGCCCTTCAAATCAAACGGGTTTATATCAAACCCTATAAACGCCGCTCACAATTCGTCCCCGTATACCTTTCCCGAGGATCCGGCACGGTCCCTGCTGCCGTTCGTCATCGACACACCCTCCTCTTATGGATCACCCTGCAAACATACCGCTTAACATGCATCATATTGACTGTAACAACGCCGAACCCGAACCGCCTCACAACCGTAAGTCTTTAATGCTGCCTCAATTCTGATACGTCGACGCCAGCTTAATCGCGAAAGCGTTCATTATAACGCTCCTGTGGCCAATCACGCCAGTCGTTTCTCGTGATCTTCTCTTGGACACACGCCTGCTCCGCAATCTCACCTCAGGCGTGCCACAAATTGTCGCAGCTTCAATTTGGTGTTTTTTCGCTCTCGGCGCAAACGCTCTGCCGTTGGTGCACATTATATCTTTGGCTTTGCCCTACGACTAAGAAACAACAACATGTGCATTATCGTTCGCAGAATGTGGCCAACCACAATATTTCGCACGAGAGCGAGCTTAGCACATACTTTGGATTTGGATTGTGCCTCGACTCCAATCTGTTTCTATCCGTTTCAATGCGCAGTGGACAACGTACGTTTCTTCTAGCTACAAAAAAAACACGCATGTGAACGTCGCAAGTCCCCCCTGCGCCCCCCTTCATTTTAAGTTGCTCTCGCTACTCAAATCAATCTACTCTATCTCTCTCAACGCCTCGTACCCTACCTCCAGTTTGGCCAAACTTCAATCCAGCTTTTATGACAGAGATACTGACATCTGCCTCAAAGGCAATTTCTCATGCAAATCATGTCCACTCACACCTCGACGGACCTGTCCAATCCTCGTTTAGTGTACCAACACATTCAGAGTTCTTATCATAGATAGCTCCAACACGTAGCGTCACACAGCCGTCCACACTCTGTCACTCAAGGCTCTCACTGCATCCCCAGGGAACCCATCGCTCCACGTGCCACAGATGATGATTCGTTTATGCAACCATTTCCGTCATTAGCAGACCATAATCTGGGCTTGCATCTTCTTTTCCATCACTTCCTCACCGTTTTATAAAACGTGTCGTCCCCGTATGTCTCGAATGTCAACTTTCAGTGTTGTACCCACCACTCTTCTGTCGCGCTTCAACCCTGTATCGTGATATATAATCGGCTCGCCCCTGAACCCTCCACCCCCTCAGCTCTTATAGCCATGAAAGGGAAAATGAACCTTGACTTTCTTATGAGTTCTGCGTTTCATACCACACAAAATTCCAAACGAAGAAGTTCACACTCCCGTTTAGAAGCCCCATCTTCCAATAGAATGACGTCGCCGGATCGAATGAGCTCAAGCTCAAGCAACTCCCGCAGGGTCGAAAGAAGCGAAGACCGCGACTTTCCCATGCGACATGGTAACAGTCGACTTTTCACCGATGTATGTTCCATGTCAAGTCCAAATCTATCCCTGGCAAGGAGACATATACCATCCAATGCCCCACCAAAGATGCAGCAGCCTGGAAAACAGAAGAAGAAGAATCGAAAAGAGCCCCCCAGTACTGAATCAGTCTCTTCTACAGATTCCAAGCCGCACAAATGCTCGACTTGCGGAAAGACCTTTTATAAACTGGAGCAAATGAAGAGGCACTACCGACTAGTGCACCTTAACATACGGCCGTACAAGTGCTCCGAGTGCGAGCTCGCGTTCGGAACGAAACAAAACCTCGAAGTTCATCGAAAGACACGGAAACATAGGAATCGCCTCGAGTCCATGGCCACGCATGTCAGAAATAAAGGCGGCGATACGGAAATGCAGGATTAGTACGTATCCCACAGTGCTGTGATTTTCGTCATTGGCTCCGATCACGGTGGCCATCCTCAACTACTATATGCAGATTTGACGTTCAAGGCTGCTTATTGGCGAAGGAACTTCCCAACTCTCCTCGGTCATCAATCACAAGAGTGTATTCCGGGGGCAACCCGGTTTATTCTTCCTTATGACTTCCATCAAGCGAAACTAACTTGCCTCTCCCCTGTAGTAAAGTAGGAAAATGACCCCGTCACGGGAAGCGCTGAGTCCAAATAACTTTCCCACAACCATGATTAGACTGAGATATGTTTAGTGCATGGGCTTCTGTAAATGATCGCTTTTAAGTTCACATGGATGAATGTGTTCACAACATTTTGATACATGAGCTATCGAACTATATCTTTTCAGTGACGTGCCATAGGCTTACTGGCTCTGAAACAAGGATGCCCAATTCTCGCTTGCACGTGAGCTCATGCTTGTTAACGGCATACAACGCACTAATCGCAGATCATATCGATCCGTATTTGATCTACGAATATGACGATCAGGGAATCATAACGCACGGGTGACATCGTGTAGTACCATTCTAAGATTATTGAGCAGTACACCGACAATGTTGACACAAGGAAAGCTTTTGCTGAAAATGTACGACAAGGACTTCACAGCGCAATCATAACTGCGTAGAAACAAATGGCATCACGTTTTTTCATCTGCACTGCCGGGCGCAGCTAGCTCAACTTGGCGATCCACCTGATCTGCTGTGGGGAGCAGTAGCTCCAGCGTTGGGCTGCTAACAATAGGTCTGGGAATGCCAAGCGCAACATTGTGTGAGTGTGACTTGGCATAGACAAATAGGAAGCCCGATATCAATGCTAGGAAAACACCAAACCAGGCATGAGGTGTGAATTTGGTACGGAAAATAGCAGCTCCTAGTAGCACGATGGCGATTTTGTTGGTCTGGGCAAGATAGCGCAAAACATCACTTGAAGCAGCCTCAAAGGCGGACAATACAGACACGAGGCAGCCGGCGCTGAGGGCAAACGAAAAAACAAGAGGAATCTTAGCGGAGACAGGCAATAGCGCGACTTGGTGGGAGAAGGTGGGTAGTTCTTGGTTGAACAGGGCAAACATAAGCGCGACGGGAAGTGAAAGCAGATTTGCAACGAAGGCCTTGTCGGTTGCCCGGTAACTTCCAGCGCAGTAGCGTAGACTGAGCACGTAGAAGATGTGTGTGGAAACATTGAAGCATGACCATACGTACCCTAGAAGAGACGTCTGAGAGATAGCGCTCGCGGAGTCAAACGTGAACACATTGGCCAGTATAGAAAGAGCCATAGCAACATAAACACCGCTGGGAATCGAGTGACCGAAGGCAACTCTCTCGACAGTAGTGACACCGAGGGGGGCCAAACTCTTAACGACTGTGAAAGCCGGCAACGAGATAAAGCGCAGGGATCTGGCGTTGGAATAGTGGTAGAGTAGGAAGAGCGCGGAAGGAAGCAGCATGTTGGAAATGTGTGTCGCGGATATGGCGGGAGACTCCTTGCGAACGACTGCCACGACGGAAAACGCTAGCACGACGACAAGACATTGCACAGCTATGATAAGCCAAGGATAGTCAAAGAGTGGTTGGGAGAAGACGGCCTTATTGGCAAGCACAAGTGCGACGGACTGGGCAGCCCACCAAAGACACGCGAGAATGCCAGCTGCATCCCAACCCAGCCGATGGAAGTGCGAGAGCACCGGGAACGAGGCGGTGACGGCGCGCAGAGCGGCGCCGCCGCCGGCTTCGAAAGGCTTGTAGAAGGACGTCGTGATGGGGGCGGAGCACTACGGGGGAGACGTAAGGCGGCAATGGACCGCATACCGGGAGGCGGCGGCGGCGGCGGCTACGCTTGTACGGGGAAATCGGGCTGTGGTAAGTCGGCGGTGGGATGCGTGTGACTGGGCACGGCGCATGACAGTGAGGTCGCGCTTCACAGCCTTCGGCGCCACACGCGTATGACGAAGGCTTCGCATCACAACACGGTTTGCGTGACGGTTGCCGTGCAGCTGTTTGGCCATTTCCAAGCACGAAGGGACACACTCGTCATCGTTGCCGCTTCAGCTCTCGCTCAATCGAAGGGCCCCCCGCGGTGAATCCGTGTTCCGCCTGCCAGCGAACCCATACCCCCCACAGCACCACCATGACACGGCGGCCGCTTTCTTCCTTCGCCACGGCTGTGGGCCTAAAGTGATTCCGACGAAACACGCGCGATGGAGCGATTGCAGCCGGGCGAGCCTCTCGGTGGCTTGAGAAATGTTGTGGCCGAACTGAATTCGATTCCCACTTTGTTGGCGACACTGGCGGTTGTCCTGGCTACCTTGCAAGGCGTTCTATGTCTTGAATCAGTTGATTCTTGTCGCTTGTCCAGAAGAAAGATGAATATCTTGCTTGCGTTTGAGGTCGTAGAGATCTCTGTCTTGTTGTGCTCAGAACTACTATCGTTCTTAGAATTGCGTGATGCGTTTGAGCGTGCATTTCCACGTTTGCAGTTTGTTGCGCCCTGTTTGTTTGCCGCGGGCGTGTTGCAGACATTTTCGGATGTGTATTTCACGCTGGCCGTTGTAACAAAAAGTCGCATCTCGTGGATCCCGGTTTCAAATATGGGCTCAAGCCATGCATTGTTCGAGATTGTGCCTCTCACAATTTCGTTGATTCTCTCCCTGATCCTCATAGGCTGGCGCTTCCGCTGGTGGTTTCGCGCGAACGCCGTCACGGCACAGGAAGCGCTCGCCGCTATTGAGTCTGAACCATCTCTCCGACATGGTGTCATGGCGTTTGCAGCCGGATGGACCGTGGCTATTAGTGGCATGCTTGTGGTAATTATGTTGCTTTCCGATTGTGGTGAAGACGGACCCAGTTACTTTGCTGGTCTTCGCTATCTGTGGCGTCCCGAGCAATGGATTGACGAGCAACATATTGGTACTAAGGTCTGGTACCGTCGCTACGAGAATTCAGATCGGGCCCTGGATGAATACATTGCTTCTGCGTTACTGGACAGTACGTTACCAGTACCGAATGACCCTCGCCAAGTACATACGCTTCTGGAACGAGCACCTCTACATGTCGGGAACGCCATCGTTGGTACGGACAAAGACTTCTGCAAAGAAGAAGATAAGATTGCCTCTCGTCTTCAAAAAGTTGTGTTGATTGCCGAACACCTTGTTGTACTTCCTTTGCTTTTCGTGATTGTGGTTATCATAGCGCGGAATTATGATAATTTGGATCAAGTTCACTATGAGGCGTTGACGCCGCTTGCCGAGGGCGCCATTATTCTTGCGTTCGTAGAGTTCTCCATCGGTATTAAGAATTTGCTCTGGGGTCTGAACGGCACCGCGAAAATGGAAAGAGCTGGCGTGTCTGATGAGGAAAGGCTGTGTACAATTCGCGGCTTGTCAGCAACTTCCCGTGAGACTGAAAGCAATTCTTGCGAATTAGGGATCAAGGTTGACTGAGACCTCTTTACCAGTACTGCCGTGACTCTTTGAGTAATACAACTTGTATCGAGACCGAAGAAAATCAGCCGACGTTTGCCGTGCACTCTTCCATCGCGCGTAGTGTTATGACGGATCAAAACTTGCTTGCGTGTTTATCATTCAGTTGTCATAACTGTCTGGTTGATTGTTGATTGGGGGTTCTGAATCATGTGAATGCTATCTAAATGGTGTTGCTCGAAAAGAGTTTGTTCTCGAAGACACGTCATTGCTGGTTTGATGATCTCGGGAGCTGCAATGATAGTTTACATTCTGTCACAGGACTGCAGATACAGCCGTATGTCGGATTCCGAAAC
This sequence comes from Gracilaria domingensis, assembly GCA_022539475.1. Classification (NCBI taxonomy): domain Eukaryota; phylum Rhodophyta; class Florideophyceae; order Gracilariales; family Gracilariaceae; genus Gracilaria; species Gracilaria domingensis. The sequence goes on along the minus strand of VCMS01000149.1, from coordinate 54,029 downwards.
CTCCATATGGTTACGCACGAACCTCGTTCAAATGCATTATGCAGATGTCAGAACCCGAGACTCGCGGTGTACACCTTCGAGTTCTTGGGACACTTCGTACAAAGGGTAGTAGAAGCCTTTTACAGGCGCGGTGAAGAGTCGAACGAACGAGACTGCCCGGAACTCCCGAACTTGAGACCCAGCAAACTAGTTACTGTAAATTGAAGATTTGAATTTGGGCCACAGGCCAGTTCCGCGTTCCTGGCACAACGTTTTAGCAAGCTGTACAGTGGCTTAGAAAAGAATCGCTGACCTTTTTATCCAATATATCGAAGTCTTCGTCCGATCTAGATGACTGGTGGAGGTTTGGGATAAGTGTATTTGCCGCCCCGCTCAGAACCGCGTACAACTCTGGCATCGAGAGCGGATGGTAGTTCCGAAATGCCGAAAACAAGTTCGATTGTTCTCCGAGCGTCCTCCGTATTCAACGGGTTTGTACGCCGATCGTTGTGTTTGCAAGATGTGCCTTCGACAACCTTCAAGGTGACGATTGCTGCTGGCACTGGTTCTTTCGCGGCAGCTGATGATTCAGCAAGAGAAGAGAGCGAAAATGGTGCACAGCAGGCCACACTACCCGAGCTTGATCCGCTCGACCTCTCAAGTGAAAGAAAGCCAGTAGTTCAGTCTTTAGGTGAACAATTGTCGTTCGGAGCCGTGCTTGGGTTCGCAACTGGATATTCAATCAGAAAAGTAGGAAAACTTATCTTGTTCCTCGTTGGCACTGAAGTGGTCGTCCTGCAGTATATGGCTTATCGACAATGGCTTGTGATAGACTGGCGACGTTTAGGGAGAGATATGTCTCCCAAATTTGACCGTTCAGCCTGGGATGGTTTGATGAATATATTGCTGTATAAGATGCCGTTTAGTGCGGCTTTCTCTGGCGGTCTTGTAGCTGGCTTACGTCTTTCTTATCAAAAGTGAAGATCTGTTTCCTCGACATTCACTCAACGTGTGAAATATCTTTGTTTTCGGAGCGACATCTTTGGGTAGACTGGTCAGAAGTGGTGTGTTACAAAAATTGCAAGAATGCGTTCGATGTCAGGATCGCGCATGTGAAGAGTCTTCTTCCGTTTTTGTGCCAAATATTTGCACGTCACATGCTTTTCGCCTTATCCTCTTCATGCGGAGCTGGTCTCATGTCAGACAAGCAAAAACTATTGTAGTAGCACAGAATGTTCGTCTGTGTCTTGTTGTTATTGTCGCGAGGAAAAATGATATGGATGCTGATAAACAGCTCCTGGTTGCGTAATGCTTGTTTTGGTAATGGCCTTGTTGGTGTGAACAAACATGATTTGCGAAAGAGGAAGTGACCAAGTCAGTATCCATTTAAGTGACGGTCTCGAAGGGCTACAGTGTGTGATTCGCCGCTGTCGTTCCGCTCTGTGAGGAGTTCCTGCATCGGCAGTAGGGGTAGCTTCAGTTTGAAAAAGAGAAAAAAGGCAACGCGTGATTGCAATCTCGGTTAATGCACGACATCATAGCTTGCGTATATAGAGAGCATCTTGTTAACTTTTTCTTCATTCAATCGTTTCGTTTGTACTGCACGTGTGTGTCTTTTTGGTTCGGGCTCTAGCAAGACGGAGCCCATCTGTCATGTGGTCCAGCATCGGACGATGTCATCCAAAATGTATGGTGTAGGGGCAAACTTTGATTGTGAGAAGCACTGTTCCCCTACCGTACGGGTGTTCCAGACACCTGTGTTCGAAGCACCAAAAGTCATCGTGGGACCTGGGTAAGAATTCTTCATTGGCTTGCTTCGAGCGATCGCTTTTCGGTTACAAGTTTATTCTTGTATCTCGTCAATTCAAGAAGAGAGAGTTCTGACGTGCCCAGAAAGCTGGAAATGAGGAGTGCCTTTAATAGCGAAGCCTTTTTACCTGGGCATCGCGTAACATGATCATGCAAGTTAACCATGCCGAATTGGCGTTAATGCCATCGATGAATCCTGCGTTTTGTACTTTGACCTGACGAGCTGTTCACACACTTCATGTCCATGAGGTGCATCCTCTACGTCAGAAACTGAGTAAACAAGAAGGGCGAGAGATGAAGAAAGTTTTGTGTTTCGAAAAAAGTCAAACATATCCACAGTAAGCAAGAAGGTGATGCAAACTGATCATTTCCTTATATAGATAGAAAGAAGGTAACTTGGACATCCGGAAGTCATGCGCAACGAACATAAATACGCACGAATCAACTTGCGAAGTCCCTTTTTTTCTCATGAACATATGCTTTCAAACGAGTTCACTCGTTTAAAGCTAAACTCACAAGGACTCACTGGTATGTGGGTGAGTCACCTTGAGAGCTTTGTACAGGTACCGTCGGTACTGGCGACTCGGGCGATTCAACCACGACAAGGTGTTGCTTTGCGCCGTAGATTTCGGCTCTCGACATGATTCAATATTCAAGTTTCTCAATGTCCACAGGGCTCCTTTGACAAGCGATCAATGGAACTACTGACCTTAGAATCTTTTCTTACATTCCATTCCATTTATTCTTTGACAACAATAATCTCTACCAAACAATACAAGGGAAGAAATACGATGTCAGTAATTCGAGTATTACAAAAGGGCATTATTGCCACATGCTTCATTGAAGCAGCTTCAAGCTTCAAGCATGAAGAATTTTTTCTATTGAACCGTACATGGGGTTCATCGTTTTCTTGGTTATGGTTCAAAGTAAGCAAAAGAAAGGACAAAACAATAATTGGTCACATTAGGGAATGGCCGTCAAAGAGTTTGACCCAGAGAAAATAGTAGAGCTCTCCCACACTTTCAAAATAAGCAGTAGAGGACCATACATACACCGAAGAAGTTTGAAAAGCTTGTTTCTTTGAGAGACGCACCGGTAGCCTTTTGGCAATTGGTAACGGGTCATAGGTCTTGCTCGCACCCTTTTCGCATTGCCAAATATCAAACATATTTGACTGGAAAGAAAGCAGTTTGTACATGTCGACCAGGCGTAATCAACGATGCTGAGCTTTTTATCATCCAATGTTCTCTGAGAACTGCCTCAAGAATAATGTACCTACCGCCTCGTCAAGACCGTCGATGAGTGACAGTAGCGGAGATAATTAGGAAATGGTCCGAAAGAATGCTGGGTTTTCCGGTGAGAGAGCGTTTCTTTCACCAGAAACGCAATGTGGTTATGTAGGAATTATGCTACCGCGCCCGTAGTAGAGATAGAGAGAGAAAGAGGACCATGCTAAAGAGGAAGAAGAAAATTCAAAGTTCTCTATTCCTCATACCGTACGATATGAATGCAATCGTGGTTTGGTCAAGGAATATCGAAAAACAAGCGAGAAGAAAAAGATCTTCAACTTCTATCTTGTCTCTATGTACTCCTGGGATGAGAAGCTTTCGAGAAGTCCTATGCAGAGAACAAGCTCGGAGTTCAATGTTTCTACAATACTTATAGTTTCCACCATAACTGGCATCAGAAGCTGATTTCAACGTTCGCGAATAAATTAAAGTCCTTCACGTACACGGCTTTATGGTTCTCAATCTGGTTCCTAGTCCACTACAAAAACCTGTTCAAATGGTATTCAAGATGTGGAAGATATTCGCACATCTTTCACTGCGTTCTATTCCCATCCTTCATTGGTTTCAAAACGAACGAACTTGTATAGTGATATGAATACGACGCGATCGAAACTTTTGCAAGCGACTGTACTGTGGCGAAAGAAGTGAAAGCCACGTTGTCGAAGTTTTGCACGGGGCTACTCATCAGTTCGAGCCTTTACCTCTGGCGAAAGCCATTTTGATACAAGTACTAACTGGTGACAGTCTTTCGAGAAGTTTGCAATGCTTTCAGCTGCAGATACGGGTTGAGACGCAGAAGTACTAATCTTCAAGTACATTGCTACGCGATCGACGAGCGCACACCCCCCTACACATTGAAAGCCGTGCAATTCTGGGGTCCAGAGCTCGTTCTCCGGAAAGCGGGTGGAAGCGTCTTGAAGTACGGACATGGGATAAGTATAGGAGCAGAGCGCCAGTCGGAAACTTGGATGGGAAGGGAAAGTGGATCCGTCTACGGCTGTACATTCTGGGCTCTTTGACGGGGAACTGGAAAAGAGTCGATACATGTAGGTGCGACCCTTGGTTGATCTTCAGGCTCCTTACAGCGAATCAGCTCCAGATAAAAACTTGGGGGTCAGTGAAATGCCACGTCGGCTCAGATCTGCGAAGGTACGACGGTAGCGGCCCCAACGCTACGGTGGAAGTTTGCGGAAAGAGATGTACGGCGCATCGAGATACGTCTTTCGAAGAACAGTAGCGGCCACCGCGCTGCTTGTTCCAACGACAGCCGCAGCGTACAACTACAACAAGCATGGCGACGTCAGGCCGTCATGGTGTCAGCAGTACAACGGGCAGTGGGCCGGCACTTGGTATCAACGTCTGCTTCCACGCGCGCTTGCTGAGACCGCAGTGCCGCTAGAGAGGCCGAAGAGCATCCGTGAGAGGATTACGAATCGTCTTCCTGAACTGCCAGACATTCCGGCGTCGCAGGTGCGAGCATGCGGCCGAGGGGCGGAGAAGATCTTGGTCACATACGGAGATGGCGTGTTTGACATCACCGAGTTTGTCGAGGGCCATCCAGGAGGAGATCAAATTCTTCTGGCGGCCGGGGGTCCCCTTGAGCCGTTTTTCGAAACATACGCGCTGCATCAGAAGTTCTTTGTGTACGAAATGTTGGAAGAAATGCGCGTGGGCAACTTGGTAGCGGATGAACAATGGGACAAGCTGCGGCAGGAAAGGAGCAAACAAGCAGGGCTGGCAGCGTACGCAAACGAACCGAAACGAAGCGAGCAGCTGATCGTACGCTCTCAGCGCCCTTTCACGGCGGAGCCGCCCGCAGATGTTCTGGTGGCATCGCAGCTGACACCCAACGATCTGTTTTACGTGCGCAACCACATGCCGGTGCCCGTGATCGACGGCGAGGACTACGAGCTGGCGATCGTGGGGCTGGACGGCGAAGTGCTCGGCGAACTGACGCTCGAAGATCTGAAGACCAAGTTCCCGAAGCGTACGGTGGCGGCGGCGCTGCAGTGCGCGGGGAACCGACGGACGGAGCTGAACGAGGTGCGGACGGTGAAGGGCGGCACATGGGACGTGGGCGCCATCGGCAACGCCGAGTGGAGCGGCGCGCGGCTGACGGACGTGCTCAACTACGTGCAGCAGCAGAGCGGGAAGGGCGCGTTGGTGGACGGTGTGCAGCACGTGTGGTTCGAGGGCCTGGACGAGGACGTTGCGTCGCAGACGCGCTACGAGGCTAGCATCCCGGTGGACGTGCTGCGCAGGGTGAGCGACGTGGTGCTGGCGTACGAGATGAACGGCGCGGAGCTGCCGCGCGACCACGGGTACCCGATCCGGGCGGTGGTGCCGGGCGTGGTGGGCGCGCGCAACGTGAAGTGGGTGGGCAAGGTGGTGCTGGCGGCGGAGGAGAGCGCGTCGCACTGGCAGCGCAAGGACTACCGCTGCGTGCGCGGCGTGGACGCGGCGGGCGAGGCGGGCGAGGCGGACTACGGCGCGGCGCCGAGCATCCAGGAGATGCCGGTGGTGTCGGCCATCTGCTGGCACGAGGTGGACGCGCGCGCGCAGCGCGTGGCGCTGGGCGGCTACGCGTTCTCGGGCGACGGCAAGGCGATCGTGCGCGTGGAGGTGAGCGCGGACGACGGGCGGTCGTGGACGCGCGCGGAGCTGCGCGGGCGCGCGGGCGGCGCGGCGCGGCGCGACGCGTTCGACTGGACGCTGTGGCGCGCGGAGGTGGCGCTGGGCGGCGGCGGCGGCGGCGGCGGGGGGGGGGGGGGAAGGGGGTGAGGTGCGGCTGATGTGCCGCGCGGTGGACGCGGCGAACAACTCGCAGCCGCGCGCGAAGCGCGACGTGTGGAACGCGCGCGGGCTGCTCAACAACTCGTGGCACTCGGTGCGCGTGGCGGCCGCGCCGTAGGCGCTTCCTGGCAGCAACGAGGCCGCGCCGCGTGGGCGCGCGCGGCGCGCCGCAGCGCGCTCCACCGCCTTTTGCACAGCGCAGTAAACAGTGGCGCCGATTGTTGGACCGCTGCCGGCGCCCGTCCGCGCCCCTGCGCTCTCCCCCCCCCCCCCCCCTGCTAAAAACGCGCCGCGCGGCCAATCGCCGCCCGCGCTGCCCCCCCCCCCCCCTCCCTCCCCCCCTCCTCCCCCCACCGACGCCCATCAGATCATGTCGAACGGATACAATCACCCGCCCCCGTCGTCCGTTCCCGGCAACTACGACCCCTACGCGTACTTCGCGCAGCAAGACCGCCGCGCCAGCTCGCAGCGCCCCCCGCCGCAGGCGCCGCCGCCCTCGCAGTACGGCGCGCACGCCACGTACAACCCCATGGGCGCGCCCAGCGCGCCGCCCATGGCGCCGTCCGTGTTCAACGGCTACCCGCCGTCGTTCGCGCCGCCCGCGCCCTACTACGCCGTCGGCTACGACACGCGCGCCGTCGAGAACACGTTTGTGAGCCACCCGCGCGCCATGCCGCAGATGGCGTACTCGCAGCTGGGCGGCGCGTACTGGGGCGGCGAGCAGCAGTCGGTGGACATGACGTCGCCCATGCTGCCGCCCAACCTGGAGAGCGCGGCCGCCGCGCAGCCGCACGGCATGCGCGGCCCGCCGCCCGTGCAGCAGGCGCTGGAGGACGTGCGGAAGGAGGCCATGCAAGAGGCGCGCAACATGTTCAAGAAGTTTGACGTGGACGACGGCGGCTACCTCGACCTGCAGGAGTTTATGGACGCGTTCCGCGCGCTCAAGCTGGCCATCACGTACCACGAGGCCATGGCGTGCTTCGCCATGGCCGACCAGAACGAGGACGGGCGCATTTCGGAGGAGGAGTTTATGCACACGTACGCCGAGCAAATGGTGTCGGTGGCGGTGGCGGCGGCGGCGGCGCGGCAGGCCGCCGCCATGGCGGGGCGCGCGTCGGGCGGCGCGGACGCGAGCGGCCGATACGGCGGCGGCGCGGGCGCGCCAAAGCATCGGCACGGCATGGGTCCGCCGCGGCCGTCGGCCGGCCCATGACGGCCGCGCGCTTCTTGTTTGTATGTACGGCACGTTGTACTTGCGCCGATTTTAATGCGGCTTTTAACTATGTAGACTTGTCGCGCATCCGCCGCCGCTTTCTCATCTCAGGGCGCACGCGCTTTTCGCAGCTGCGCAGTTTTGGGCGGTGGGCGCGCGCATCGAAACGGGGACTGGCACAAGGAGTGGGAGCAGGAACTGCCACTCGAGCAGGAACTGCAACTCGAGCAGGAACTGCAACTCGAGCAGGAACTGCAACTCGAGCAGGAACTGCAACTCGAGCGGGAACTGCAGCTGCAACTGGAGCTGGAGCTGGAGATGGAGCTGGAGCAGGAGCTGGAGTTGGAGGCGGCACTGGCGCCGGTGCTGAAGCGCGTGTGCGAGAGCATTGCGCGGGAAAAGCGTGCGTGCGGCGGCGGCGTGGGTGGGGACGTGTGGGTGGAGAGGTGCAGGCGTGCGTGTGGGCATACATGGCGTGTGCGCGGAGAGCACGGGCCACGGCGGCGGCGGATGGGACGAGAGGGAGCAGAGGGCGGTTTGCAACAGCGACAACAACGGACAACACAGTAGGTGGACCAGCGGTGGAGCTCGCGTGTACACGGTACTGTAGCGCGCTGTAACGGGAGAAAGGTCAACGGCGGCGTCAACACGGCGGCACGCAAGCACTGGCACACGTCCACACGACGCTTGACGCTTGCCGCGCGGCGGCGACGAGGAGGACAGTCATGTACATGTATATATACACTGAATTCGCGAGCGGCTTTTATAGCACACACCAATACATACACAAAGACTAGAAATGTCGTCTTCTAGCAATCTCTCCTACGTACAGTCGTTCAAATTCGTTGTAGGCGATGCGCCCGTTCTGGTCTGCGTCGCATTCGGCAAAGTATTGCAGCGCTTCTTGATAGCTCACCAAGCTGCCCATCAAACTACTGAGCACGGCCCAAAACTCCTGCACGTCCAAAAAGCCGCTGCCGTCGCAGTCGGCCTTGATGAACGCGTTGCGCGCCTCCTGGCGCGTCTGCAGGCACCACTGCGGCGATCCCACAGGGAACTGCGACGAGTAGGCGCCATACGACACATTGGCGCCCATCGCCGACACGCCCGCGGGCTCGGCAGGTCGGTACGCGCCGCTGCCGTACGACGACGGCCGCAGGTACGCGCTGGAGGCGGGCGAGGGCGCGCCCGAGTACGCGGACGGCGGCGCGTACGGCGAGGCGTAGTACGGCGGCTGCGTTCGCGGCGGCGGCGCTATTCGCGGCGGCGGCGGCGGCGGCGGCGGCGGCGGCGGCGGCGCGGGCGCGGAGCTCTGCGCGGAGGTTGCGCCCACGTAGCGATATGTCATCTGCGCGGGTTGTGCGGGCGAGGGCGACGAGTAGTGCGCGGCGGGCGGCGCGGCGTGGTGCGGCGGCGGCGGTTGCATTGGGGCGGGCGGCGCGGCGGCGTAGGGCGCGTGGCCGTGGTAGCCGTATTGGGGTGGGGGGGCGGGCGCGGGCGCGGGCGCGGCGGGGTAGGCGGGCGGTTGCGGTTGGGGGGGGGCGGGGGGGTAGAGGGAGGGCGGTTGGTAGGGGTACTGGGGGGGGTAGGGGGAGGGGGGGGGGTGCTGCGGCGGGGGGGGCTGGGCGTAGGGCTGGGGGGGTGCGGCGGCGTACGGGGAGGCGTACGCGTTGGCGGGGAACTGCGACATGGGGGGCGGAGGTGGAGGGGGGTGGCGGGAGGGAGGTTAGGTTGGGGGGCGCGCGGCAGTTGGTTGGGGGGGGGGGGGGGGGGGCGGTGAAGAGGGCGGGTGGGGGCGGGAGGGCGGGGGGCGGCAGGCGTGTGTGTTGGCGCGCGCTTGTGTGCGCGGGCGTGTTGACGGCAGGGGGCGCGCTGGCGCGGCGCGACTGGCGCGCGGCGCGCGTGCGCACGTGGCAAAAACGGCGGCAGCAAGGGCGCCGTCAACCGCGCGAGCGGCCGCTCACGTGCGCGGCAGCCGGCCAGCAGCAAGGCGCGCGCGCCGCGTGGCCACGTGCGCCAAATTCAGCCGCCGCCCGCCGCCGCGCGCTGTTGACGCCGTCCACTTGAGCGCGCCGCGCCGCGCGCGCCGCGCGCGCCGCGTGTCGCGCCGCGTTGACGCGCGCCGCGCCGCGCGGTGGACCACCACATGGGCACCACGCCGCCGACCACGCCGCCGACGCCGCCGACGCCGCCGACGCCGCCGCCCGCGCCGCCGCCCGCGCCGCCCGCGCCGCCCGCGCCGCCGCCCGCGCCGCCGCCCGCGCCGGCGCCGGCGCCGGCGCCGCCTCCGCGCCGCTTCCGCGCCGCGCTGTTCGACCTGGACGGCACGCTGGTGGACTCGCTGGCCGACATTGCCGCCGCGTGCAACCACGCGCTGCAGCAGCTGGGGCTCGCGCCGCAGCCGCCGACGCGCTACGCGCAGCTGGCCGGCGGCGGCACGCAGCGCCTCATGTCGCGGCTGCTGGCGGCCGCCGCGCCGGGCGCGCCGCGCCGGACGACCGCCGGCTGCAGCGCGCGGTCGAGCTCAAGCTGGCGTTCGAGCGCGAAAGCGCGCACGCGGCCAGCGTGCCGTTCGCCGGCGTGCACGACGCGCTGCGCCGGCTGGCGGCCGCCGGCGTGCCCATGGCCGTGCTGTCCAACAAGTCGCAGCGCACCGTGCGCCGCGTGGTGGCGGCCGCCTTCCCGGACGTGCCGTTTGCGTGCGTGGCCGGCGCCACGGACGAGGCGCCGCTCAAGCCGCACCCGGCCGCGGCGCTGCGCATCGTGCGCGCGCACTTTGGCGGCGTGCCGCCGGCGCAGTGCGTGTTTGTGGGCGACACCGAGGTGGACATGCGCACGGCCGCCGCGGCGGGCATGGCCGCCGTCGCCGTGCCGTGGGGCTTCCGCAGCCGCGAGCAGCTGCGCGCCGCCGGCGCCAGCGCGGTGATCGCCGCCGCGTCCGACCTGTGCGCGCTGCTGGGGCGCGTGAGATGTGCCTTTTTTACTAGAGCGTGTGGCGGTGCAGCACGGCGGCGCCGTGCTCAAAGTACTCGCTGCGCGACACGGCCAGCGCGCGGAACGTGGTGGACAGGCTGGCCAGGATGGAGCCGCCGGTGAACGCGGAGCACAGCCGGTCGCGCGGCGCGTACACGCGCAGCGCGCCGCCGCCGCCGCCGCGCGCGGCGCGCAGCTCGCGCAGCAGCCGCGGCGCAAAGCCGCGCAGCAGCGTGCTGCCGCCCTGTGCACGCATCGGTAAACAACGAGCGGCGCGGTCAGATTCGTGCGCGTGCGCGCGCGCGCGCGGCCGCTCGCGCGGGAGGGGGACGCGGCGCGCCGTACCGTGAGCACCACGCTGCGCAGCAGCGCGGCGCGCGCGTCCATGTCGACGCCGCGCGCGCAGCGCAGCGCGGCGTCGGCCACGCCGCGCTGCTCGCTGCCCACCAGCGCCGGGCGGAACAGCGCCTCGGCGGCGCGGAAGCGCTCGGCGCCCAGCCGCAGCGCGTTGCCGTCCGGCAGCAGCGCGCTGGCGCCCAGCGCGCCGCGCGCGCCGCCCTCGGCCACCAGCCGCCGCTCCTCGTCGCGCGCGTCCTGCGCCACGTAGCAGAAGCGCTCCTTGAGCCGCCGCACCGTCTGGCGCTCCGACGACGTGGCGAACAGCGCCGCGCCGCTCTTGCGCAGCAGCACGCCCAGCCGCTCGCTCACGTCGCGCCCGCCCAGCTCGGCGCGCTGCAGCGCGTGCGCCGCCACGTGCCCCTGCACGATCGGCACGCACGTCGTCAGCGTGTCGCCCACGTCCACCACCAGCCCGCTGCTGCGCCCGGACGCGTACAGCGCCAGCACCGCCGGCAGCGCCACGCACAGCGACGGCGCGTTGAGGCTTTCGAAGAAGAACTCGCCGAGGCGCTCGCGGTTGCTGCGCGCATTCAGCGCATTCTCCGTCACCAGAAACGGGTGCTCGCCGTGCGCCACCGACAGCAGCTCCGTGCTCACGTGCCGCCACACTTCCTCCACGCCGCTCCAGTCGCGCACGCGCCCGCGGTGCATGGGGTACTCCAGCCGCAGCACGCCGCACATGGAGCGCAGCCGGTCGCCCACGAACACGCTGCCGTCCTGCGCGTACTTGTGGTCGCGGGTGGACGGCGGCGGCGGCGGCGACGACGACGGCATGTCGGGCGCGCTGGTGGCGCTGGGCAGCACGCGCGGCATCTTGGCGTGGCCGACGAGCGTGCCGATGATGACGGACGGATCGGGCGTGCCGGCGTAGCCGCCCTTGGTCAGCCCGCTGCCGAGATCGAGCACCACCGGCTGGTTGAGGTCGTGCACGGAGCTCATTGCGATGCAGATGTGTGCTCGCGTTGGGCAACGGGAGGGGAGGGGGGCGGGCGTGTGCGGGATGCGCGCGGCCTTGTTGCGGAGACACTGGCCCTTTCACGCGCTGCCTGATGCCTTTCACGTTCGGATGGCGGCCGCCGCATGCTGTAAACGCGAACATGTCATCATGATGCCGTTTGGCGCTAATTTTAGTTGCCGACGCTACACGTACCACGGGTGCAACACGTACCACGGGTGCAACACGTACACAACCGCGCAAGCAACAGCGCCCAGCTTTTGCCAAAGCTGCTGTGGACACATGCACGCTGACGCCGACAACGACGCCCTCCTCTACATCTACATAGATACATCTACGAAGGCAGTACGTCTGCACACTCTGCACACGCTGCCATGGCCGAAAAAGCAGACACCCCCATGGGCGCTCCCAACGGCGCGGCCGCCGCCGAGCCCCAGGTCAAGCCGGAGGAAACCGCCCAGCCGAACAACACCGACGTGCTGGAGGAGGACGACACCTTTGAGGAGTTCGAAGATCGAGGTACGTGCGCCCCGTCACAGTGCGTCTCACCCCGTCGCGATCGCCGTCTAACCGCTCTAGCGCTCTGCGTCTCCACAGAGTACAAGGACAACCAGGTGGACGCCAGTGACAACGTCGAGTGGGAGGACAATTGGGACGACGAGGTCGAAGGCGAGGACGACTTTTCTCGCAGGCTGCGCGCCGAGCTGGAATTGCAAAAGAACACCGCCAAGGAGTAAAACGCACCGCCACAGAGCATTGCCGCCCGCCACTTCCGCGCCTCTGTAATCACATTCTTTCGCCCTTCAGTATCAACGTTGCCCACCATTGTTTCCGCAAGCACACGCTTTCGCTAGCACTGTTTTCACCTCCGCGTTGCCATCTTCGTCCTTTGCTGCTATCACGTAATCGCCGCAGAGGATAAACGCGCACTGCGCGCGCAAGCATTGGTGATGAGTCACTCCTTGCCTGAATTTCCAATCTTTCCACAACGAAATAGGGTGAGCACAAAGCGTAAGCATTGTTTGCTCTCCGTAAATTCCACCTCACCCTAACAGTGCGAATACAGCTAGCGATTCTGCCTAACGCCCCGTCAACATCATCCCGTCTCTCCTTGCTTCCTATCTCGCAACCTCACGAGCTCTGCAACACAAACACGCCAGCACGCGACGCCGTTCGCTTGCATCTCGCCCGGCCTTGCCATCTTCTTCTCGCCATTGTCGCGTTTACAACGGGCCATTTCTGCCCTTTCTAACAAAATCACTCTGCGTCCAGCTTGCCATTAAACTGTCATATGACAAAATGAAAAAGAACGCCACGTTGTGTGCATCAGCATGATCCACACAACTCTGCCACAGAATTCGTCCTGTCCTCTGTATCAGAAAGCCGCTACTCTATGCTACACTAGTCTGTATCCCAACACCTTGACGCAGCCCCACTGCAGTTCTCAAGTTTATGCAGGGATACGTGCAAAGCCCGTTCACCCATGCTCTTGAAACGAACACTTCCGGACTATGAAATTTCTGCCATCATTCCATACCCCCCTCATCATCCAACGTCCGAAACTTCAGCCTCTGAATCTTCTTCACTGTTATCGCTGCTTGAAGCGTCAACATTATCATTGTCACCTTCTTCGACAAACCCTTCTTTCATTTCGTCCCCCGGAGGTGGAAATGTCAGCAATGACTTTCCGTTCAGTCGTAGCCAATGGGTGTTTAGCATAGGCAGTTTCTGCTCTGCACGCTCCAAGGTGTGCATCAGTTCATCGTACAGGGAGTGGGCCCTGCTATCAAAGCAGAGTCCAAGACCAAAACATAAAACTTTCATGTTTGGATTATGGCACATTACCCAGTTGACCATGTCGATAATACAACGCATACGTGATCGCCCTGGTGAGTGAATGCCCGCGACAAAGTACTCAAGCCTTGCCCCGTAAGATTTCATAATTCTCTGTAGAGAGGGAACTGAAAGAGGCGGGTAAGCAATTACTAGCTGTTTCAAAGACTTTCCTTGCTGGAGCGCTTGAACTAAATGTTCATCGACAATACCACGAGAGACCTCTGGTCCGCCCAGATTCTCGCAGTTTATCGTCATAGACCTCAACTTTCTCAGGGACGAAAGCGCAGTTCGAAAGCCAGGCACCATGGGTGGCATGACGCGAATATGAAGCTCTTCAAGATTTTGCAGCCGCATTAGTGCCATAATATCTCTATCAGTCTCGCAAATAACGGTTTCGGCTCTTGTAAGTGTTTTTGAGAATGATGGTACATCTGATATGAGTTCCGGAAGATCGTTGAATATAGAACGGCGAACATATATCTTGGGTTGATTCGGGTGCGTTTCAAAAGCTTGGCGAAGGTCTTCACATAGGCCATAGTTATGGACGGAAACCGATTGTAAATGCGAGTATGATCTTATTAGAGCAAGGAATGAATACGAAATGGCTGGATCCATTCCGCCGTTGAAGTTGAGGTGCCTGATTCTTGGTGTGTGTGCAACAATATTCGCGACTGCATCATCTGGGATTTCGCTCACGGCTGACATGGTCAAAGTCTCAAGCATTGACCCATGTTTGGAAAAGAATCGGGTCAGCATCGACGTTGGAACGCAGTGCGGCAAACGAACGTTGAGCTCAGAGAGATTCGGCAGTGATAACGAAATGATCATTTCCACGAACTTAGTATTATGAAAGGACATCTTAAGATTCTGCAGCGATGAAGATGAAAGTTGAATCAAGCCAACTACGGTCTGCAAAGTGCGAGCAAAGTATTTTCCGTCTTTCGGTATATCAGATACATCCATCTCTGTGAGGTGTGGCTTGGTTGAGAGCACAATCTCGGTCGCGTACAATCGAAATAAATGACTGATTGTGGACCGTTTATGGAGGTTAAACTTCTTGAGATGACCATTCTGAGCTCTGTAGAACTGTACCAAATCCTTCTTAGCGGCCAGTCGCTCTTCGTTCTGTTCATTGGCGCCGTGAATAGCGTCAATGTAGCCAAGGTCTGAATCACACTGGGGAGCTATGATTCTGCGAGTGGCTTGATTGGTAAGCGCAAGAGGCACTAGGCTCGGAGCCTTGATTGGCGGGTAGTAAGGCACACCGCGTTCCGAATGCTCCAGCGCGTAGTGTATGATTCGAGCAATTACATCGCTCGGGAGTGAATCGAGAAGAGAAGTCGTAGGACGGGCTTTGGCCACGGAAACAGATTCAACGACAATGGTAGAAGAAGGGGAGGGGGCATCATCGTCCTTGCGCGACTTCTCTTTTTCGCGAAAGGCGGCAGAAGGAATGTCCGCGGCAAAGGCTGGATTGGAAGGCAGTGACATGTCCTACGAGTACGCTTCAACGCTATGGAGCGGGAGTGAAGCAGGCAAAGCCGCGTCGGTGAGACGGGAACGTGGAGCAGTGTATCGAGAAAAAGAGAGGCGAAATCGAGGCAAAACCAGCCCAGTGTGGCCTTTTGTTTCCGAACGAGTTTACCTTAATGAAGTTACAAGGATAACTGCGGCAGATGTATCATGCAAGGGTAAGCCTTGGTTAGGACAAATATGATACATTCGTCTTCCGTTTGATCCAAAGCAAAGAACATGCTTCCGCATGTGAGTGGTGAACATGCTTTGTCGGGGGGTGGTCAAGATCATGTGGTATGTTATGACTTCTGATATCTACAGCCTTTGCCCCATAGTTTTCATTCGTTGGTTTTCAAAAAACCAATACCTTTTGTGGACTTATCCTTTAAACCCTCCAAGTGCACGATATTCCACGTATGACAGCTCTTCACCCCATTTACAGAATAGGACCTGAGACCTGAATTGCCCTTTGATAACCGCGAGATATCCACGCTTTCGTATGAACGTACTTTCCTTTTGCATAAACTTCTCAAACTAATCTACACCAAGGAAAGCGATTCCCCCTCGTATGCGAGTTGGGCATCCATTCTAATCCGCTCTCTCAATGGCAGCATTCTTCCGATCCCAAGAGCCGGTTCCGGATCTCGTCATTGCCTTTTGCACAATATCATGTCTCCAACTATACCGAGCGCTTCACCGCAATTTTGTTTTTTCACGCTTTCCTTCTTACAAATCCCTCTCGTTTCGAGATCAGTATGATTGGGATCAACGATTTACGAACTTGAGCTTCCAGACTTTACAACTGCCTTTCAACTTGTACATATTGTTTATTGACCCTGGCGCTAGATTGGATGCAATCTATGGTTATTCCAGATTTGCTCACGTGGGCTTCGTCATTGTGCTAAGCTTTTACATTCATGACGCAACGGGTATGTATTTCCACCCGCGAGCTCCCTCAGGCACTTTTGTCTGGATCGTTCATCATCTAGTCTGTTCTGGTCTGATGATATACAATGCCAGCTACAAACAGTCTTCTTCCTTCCCGGCGGCTGCCTTTCTCATCTCAGCAGCGGGGCATATCCCCAACGAGCTGCGCTGGTTCTTGATAGTCTTGGGCGTCTTCGAGCGTTCTTCGATGACATTTCGTGATGTGTACAATATGGTAACAACGATTATCGTATGCTTTGTTTTTCTCGTCCCTCCAATCTGGTTACTCTTTCGCTGTTCCGAACAACTCAATGTCTCATTAATGGATTTACTGACTAGCAGAATGACGCCCTATTGCAACTTTTTCTTCGTCCTGATATACGTCACCCATATAGGTATCATAGTAGCGCAATTTCAACGAATGGCCGGGGAGTGGCGAAAACAACCGCCAAAATTCCGCCCAAGCAAACAGCAATAGAGTGCTGTAAAATGTATCTAATCCTCAGCCTTCATCTCGTATGCCTCCTCACGTTGTTTATCAAACAAAGCAGAAGTCAAATATCGTTCACCAAACGAGGGAATGATAGCAACCACGTTCTTCCCAGCAAATTCAGGACGCTTTGCCACAGTAGTTGCCGCAATCACTGCAGCACCCGAAGAGATTCCGCACAGCAAGCCTTCCTCTACCGCCAGTCTGCGTGCCATATCAATAGAAGCCGAAGATGGGACTTGAACGACCTCATCATAGATGCTAGTATCCAAAACAGCTGGAACAAAACCAGCTCCAATTCCTTGAATCTTATGCGGGCCTGGTTTTCCCCCTGAAAGCACAGGGCTTTCGACGGGTTCTACAACGACAATATAAGTGTTGGGGTTTTTCTCTTTGAGATAGCGACCAGCACCAGTGACTGTACCGCCAGTACCAACGCCAGACACAAAAACATCGCAGTCAAGTGCATTTGCAATCTCAGGACCGGTGGTTTCGTAGTGTGCCTTGGGGTTGTTCGGGTTTGCAAACTGTTGTAACATGAAAGAATTAGGCGTATCTTTGCAAATCTGTTCGGCCTTTGTCACGGCACCCTTCATACCCTTGACGGCGGGAGTGAGCACAACATCGGCGCCGAAAGCACGAAGTACCATTCTTCTCTCCATAGACATGGAATCTGGCATTGTCAGAATAAGTTTATAACCCCTAGCAGCCGCAATAAACGCAAGTGCTATTCCAGTATTTCCGGAAGTGGGTTCGACCAGAACTGTTTTACCAGGAGTAATTTGACCTGCAGCTTCAGCTCCAAGAATCATTCCACGGCCGATTCGATCCTTGACTGAAGAACATGGATTCATACTCTCCAACTTAGCATATACATTTGCTACACACCCCTCAGCTGCCGGAATGCGCTTGAGGAGCACAAGAGGAGTATGACCGACTAGATCGGTTGCATCGGTTGATATGTCCGCAGCAGTTCCCGGAGTAGGATTGGCAGCTACCATTCGAGGAGTGGAGACCGGGATGACTTGGCGACGTTGACGCGAGCATTTTGCTAGACGTACTTGGGCATTCCCAGTTGCAACCACAATCGGTGTTGTAAACGCGAACATCATGGACGAAGCGATAAAGACCAAGTACTGCACAGCTTCGGAAGCAAAATCCTGATCTTAGGACGATTGGATGGCGGAAGGAGGTTGACTGTGCTGCTTTCCACTGGTGTGTAAAAAGGGGGAATAGGAGAAATGTGCTGAGGTGGCTGAAGAGATGGAGATCTAGCGAGTCAGTCTCTGGGAGCGAGATGGCGAAACAGTGATGGTCGGGCAGACAACAGCGGAGAAAATCAAATACGGATCAAAGAGCGCTCGACAGCGTCGAGTGCGGATTGGTTGATATCTATGGAGATTTGCCAGATGCGTGAAAGTTGAACTAAATGGACAATCTAAAATCTAAAAAGGCTGGTCACCAGCCGGATGTGTTATCACTTATCTATCCGGTGCCGTCCCAAGACGGGAATCCCAACGACGCACCAGTGCTTCTTGACTGATGATTGATTTGGATGATTTGGTATCGTTGTCTTCCTCGGAAGCTCGCTAAGAGCAAAGCAATGCCATGGGGCTACCTGTACCGGTTGTTTGTACATTCATTCATTCACGTATCTACTTCTGTAGTCCATTTGCTCATCATTTCGAGACAGCGGAATGGCCAACGGAAAGTGTCCCGCTCCATGTAACTTACCAAAGCACATGTTAAAGCAGGCATATATATGCTTTTGCTTTCGAAATTGAAAGCTTTCCGCACACAAAAGAACTTCGAGCGTTCTCAACAGTGAGGTTATCACTGCAAGGTATTTGGCCATGCCACAACGCCGAAATTCGTGGCAATGGCTCAAGCGAACTGCTGGTCCTAGCACTGCTCAAGAGAATAAAAAGGGGTAACGATCTAAGTAATGCCTCAATTCGTGGCAATGCTCAAGCGCACGGTTGGCGTCGGAAAGCTCGTCTACGACTCTCGAAATGAGACATGTAGTGGGGTGGCACAGTGGTAAACGGCGCAAGGGACCACTGACTGTGCAACTCTGTCGCGTTGAACTGAGCGTAATGCGATCGTCATCGATGACGATGTCGTCTTCTCGACTTCAGAGTTGAGGCCATTTTCAGCTTCGAGCTTCAGCTTGTGACAGACACAATAAATTTCGGATCGGTAACAACCTGTTAGCAAAAGGGTTTTGACATCATCGGATGCTGCACTGAGCATACACCTGCAGACATGCGATGCAGTAGTATCGAGTACCTCTTCCTTAAGAAGAAAGAGGTACTCGGTGCATCTACAGGGCTACATGTATCTTATGAAGGCCAAGAGAAGGAGAATGGTTTCTTGTTTTTAGTGCTAATAATACGACGCATGAGAAAGACCAGTCAAAAGTTAAGGAGAAAGATTGATGATTGCAACACGCTACATGAAAAGTAAGAAAAAGACACCAACGCAGTACTACAAAGAAGGAACAACAGCTTCAGATTCAGATTCAAGATCGCAGAGTACATCAGGATCACGTATCCGTCTTTCCTGCTTCATAGTCTTCGCATCAACCACCTCAGCGTCAAGTGCTTCTACGGACCCCAACGAACAAAATTGAATCGCAGAAGTTTCCACCTCTAAATCGGCTTGCTCCAGTGCTTCATTCAAAACACTTTGAAATCGGAAGACATCACCGTGGCAGTCTTCCAGTGCGTCCGAACCAACAAGGACGACATCATGCTCCTCTGTTCTCGCCACAACACAGGGTAATCTTCCTTCTGTTGCCCTTGTCATGCGAGCATCCATCTCATCCCGATGAATGTTATGCAGGGGTACATTCCATGAAGATTTAAGTCTTGTAAACTCTGGTTTTTCTTTTCTCGGTCCGTGAGTTATATCACAAGCGGCGCAGTGACCAATACCCAAGATCTTCTTGGCCATGTAAACGAATTCGCCGGCTATAGTTCCGTCCGCGTCGTATATGATGTGCAGCGACTGTACGGGCGGCCGCAATGACGAGTTCAAAGTATTTGCCATGATCAGTGAGAAGGACTAGAACGCGACTGTGAGTCTGTAGCAAAGGTGGTAGACCACAGGAATGATGGGCGGAGCCAGTTACTAGACTTCTTAGCACAATGTATGCTTTAAAAGTGCGGTCTGCTCATAGGTTCCAAATCAACTCGATGGCACTCTGCGATCTGAACAGATATACTCGGTGAGATATTGGTCGTCTTAACCACTGATTGTCTGTCGTTGACTTGTCGACTTGAATTCTCGGGCTCCGTATGTCGTGCCATTACCACGAGCTTGTTTTAAAGCGCCTCCAAGTGCAACATCGCTACACGCCACCAGCGAGGTACTTGCTTTGGAGCCACCCATTTTGCCAGAGGTGGCCGGATTGTGTGGCCCAGAGGCGGTTTGCGGAAGTGCTGCGGTCTACCAGCTCTGCTGGCACATTTTTGATGGTGGCTTGGAAGCTGTGTCGAAAGTGGAGGCGGTTTGCATTTTCGTAGAAAGCACCTTATGTATGTGCCACGCACCGTGTTTGCACAGAAGTGCCACGTCGAATCGAGCGAATTGTTTTGAGCCGATATTGATATTATTATTTCAACTTTTTAAATTGATTCAGCCTCAAGTTCAGGCCCACAACAACCCTGTTGCCGTGTACGAAGGTACAAGGGCCCCTTGAAGCGGCCCTTGTGTTACATCTGGGGCCCTTGTACCTTCGTACCGTTACGAAGTTAAACGAAGTTTGATGACCCTTTCCCTTCAGCGGCAAAATGCTTATCGAATCCTTTACGTAATCAACCAAGAGTAGTTGTCTTTAAAAGGATAATCCTTAATACCCGTAAGGTCCCGTCCGTTCGTTCGCTAGTATCGGGTACCGATGTCATCAAATCAGATTAGAGGATCACGATGATTAGTGAGTACCGACGGTACAACTCGCTCGTCTTGCGCCTGGGAAGAACGGTGTTACAGCTGAAAGCCGCCGCCGTCATTCCACGGCGCTGGATGCTATCCACTAGAAGCGCCCACGTACATGAGGCGCCTTCGAAGTCAACACAAGTCCAAGTATCCTCAAATGCAGGTCCTGTTCGTTTGATCATCATCATCCCGCATAGTTCGTCTAAAACTGCAGGGACGACCTTGTGGATCGTCAAACTCGTCCAAGCTTTCGATCAGCTGGCCGGACAAAAGTTTTCCAGGGTTTTCTTTCAAGTGTAAACGCTGGAATCGGATAGGGTAAATGCACGGTGCAACTTACGTACTTGTGAACGCGAGAGCGAGCTTGAGAACAGGTTTGTTTTCAAGCCCGATCACGCTGACGAAATAAGGGTTGGGCCATCTAACCACATGAGCGACACGACAAATCGATGATAGATATGATTAAGCAGCAACCGTCAAAATTTTTGGCGTTCCTTAGGAGAGAGAAATGCCTATCAAGTTAGCGTAGATCCCTTGCTTCTTTGCGATGAGAAGTTGCAGACCATACTAGAGAAGAAGAAGAGCCATCTTACCACACTTGGGTCGAAGGACATTTTGTTCTTCTTCCTCTTCTCTGGGCGCCAACATCGTAGTGTTTCCTTCTGGCGAGGATCTCAGGAGTTTGCGTAACGAGATATGAAAAGAAGTTGATAATCTTCGGGAGCGAAACGTTTTGGTGAGAAGATAAAAACACCAGGTATTCTGGAAGTTGAAGCCTTTTCTATGTAACTCATTGAGTGAAGCACAGGCTGCGCTGCACAGCTGCACAGCTGCACAGCTGCTGCTTTACCGTTGGTAGCTTCGAGGTACGAGTGTTACTGGTCTTCCTGTGTATCCCTAATGCCTTTAACAAACCTCAGCGTACAAGTACAACTAGTTGACGTAGGGGTTTCGTAACATAAAGATGACACTACTTAGTTGGAAGTGCAATCAGGTCACATATACAAGAGCAAACAGCACGAGCGTGATGTTTGCGTTTGTGTTTGTGTTAACCACGCTCGCTAATTTCTCGTACGCGTGGGTTTGAAACAGACCCAAAAACCTCTAGGTAACAACTCTACACCGCAGCCACTTAGGATCACTGTTTCCATATAAAGATACCAGCATTCTTATGTTCTTAGGAAAGTTACGATGATACACGTCACAGTGACATTTTTTTCTGTTTTCGCAGCTGCACTTCGAGTTGGAAACTTCTCTTTCATATCCATGTATGCCTCTGAAGAGCGATGTACAATCACGTCGCATAAAGAGATTGGAAAGGGATGCAGAAGCTGGAAGAAAAAATTTTCAACTAGAACACGTACGAAAGTTTCAAGAAGCACTTTCGCTTTCGCATATCTGCATTTGAAACCCTGACTATGATATACTGACACAAGAAGATACAGTTGAACGCTTTAGAAGAGAGCACTTCTGTACTTGATTTGTTTCCAAGCGAAAGGTTGTTTGTGATAATTCTCTTTTCGAAACTCTTGCTATTACCCTCGTCCCTTGGGATTGTAAAAGGACAGGGCAGACACTGGCAAGAATAGGGCTGTTCCCAAGTTCTGGTGACTGAAACGCTTCCCCGCTTTCTGGTTAGAGGCCAGAATTAACATTCTTCCGATGCATCCCGTCAAACATGGTTACAAACGAAGTGAAAGCCTTTTTCATCAGAAACTAACAGTTCAAGACCGAGAAGACTTGTTGAAGCTCCAAACACTCAGAGATTTACCAAAGTCTCGCTATGCCACTCGTTCCTGCATTACTGCAATTCCATCTGGTCGAGGGCGCAAAGCTGTCTTCTCCCACATTGAAGTCTACAAGATGGTGGAAGAAATCGCTACAGATTTACGGGAAGCAGGGGTTCGTCCGCAAACACCTTGCGCCTATGTCCTTGAAAACTGTGTGGAAGCCGTGATTTATTTCCTCGCGTTGCAGTGGATTGGGGCTATCGCGGTACCCATAGACCCTCAGTTGTCCGAAAACGACATTGGAACAATTCTTAGAGCAGTGAAGGCTGTTACTCTTGTTTCCACAGCAGTAGATGATGATGAAAGTCAACAAGACCCTTTCCTCCGAAAGATTCAGACGGCATGTGAGAATCAGGGTGTTATTCATTGGTACGTTTGTCGCTCTACTAACAGAGGAGTTTATCTAGACAGGAAAGGGAAAATGGCGGGAGAAGGAGCAGCCTGGTCTGGAGGGGCTGGCGATTTTAAGTACGATCCCAACGAAAAGTGTGTCCGGTATGCAATTGGGGTAGATGGAGAGTTTCTCGTCTTTGAGTTGTCCCATCGTGGTGCGGCTGAAGCAACAAGGGAGTTTTCCAAGACCTACTCTTTGACTGCGGAGGATACGACGATTCTCGTCGACGATATTCACAGCATGCATGGTTTGATGGCTGTCTTGGCGTCGATATATTCCGGAGGTAACGTAGTAATTTCTCAAGGCACTATAAGCAGTGTGAGCAATATTCTGCAGTATTGTAATGAGAATGGTGTCACGTGGATATCAGCAGAATCAAAACTTATTACCGAGATGAACGAAGAGGTTGAAAGGGATAAGCTTTTGAAAGAAGGATTAAGTCTTTCTTTTTTGCGCTCGTATGGTGGCAATATTCAGGAAAGTTTGATCCAAACGATGGAAACCAACTTTCGTGCTCCAGTATTGCAAGCTTATGGAACTCCAGAAACCTGTGGCTTAGTCAGTTCCAACCGTGATTATGAACTAAAGCTCGGGACGTGCGGCAAAGCAATTTCTGGGTGCGACATCCTGATATTCGATATGAACCAGGGTGAAGCGGTGCAAGCGAACACCCATGGAAGAATCGGAGTTCGTGGACCGCATGTCAGCATGTATTATATGGCAAATGATTATGCCAACCAAGCTTGTTACATCGAATTGCTCGAAGGGGAAAGCTCAGGGTACTACTTCCTGACTGGAGACGAAGGTTTTGTTGACGATAATGGCTTTCTCACAGTCTCTAAGCACAATGACCCCAGTAAAAGGGCGGCAATGTTGGCAGCACAAAAAGAAGACGAGCTAAAAAGCCAGAGAGATTTCGAGGCTGCAAGAGCTGCTCAACTTGATGAGGAGGAGCGTCGAAGAACAGCAGAAACGAAATTTCTGGAGGAAAAGAGAGCTAAAGAAAAGGAAGAAGCCGAAAGACTGGAGGTCGAGAGGAAGCTTGCTGAGGAAAAGTTGGCTGAAGAAAAAAAGCTTGCTGAAGAAAGGATTGCAGCGGAACGCAAACTGGAAATGGAACGCAAACTGGAAGAAGAACGTTTGCAAAAGGAAAGACTTCTTGAAGATGAGAGACAAAAAGAAGCTGAGAGACAAAACGAAGAGGAGGGTCGCGCAGTGGGGGAGCTCGGGCACGAATATGAGATATCTGAAAGCACGCGCCACTCAGATAAACTTTATCAAGTGGAAGCTATCCGAGAGGTGACAAAGATTGTTGAAACTGAGAAAGTGCCTGATGAAATAGTGAAGAAGATAATGGAGAGACTCGATACGATTGAAGCCAGAAACGTTTCGAACAAGAGATGGAAGATCGTTACCACTCGGAAATGTCGGAAATGAGGGAACAGTTGAAGAAGCTTGAAACCGAAAGCCAACAACAGGCCGCTAAGACTCCAAGGGAGATGGAAGAAATTAAGTCCGCTTTAGAAAAGGCAGCAGCATCTGCTGCAAGTTCCAGTCGAGACACGGCCGCCGCCGCCCAAGCTGCCAAAGAAGCCGCCGCTGCTGCCGTATCAGCTTCTACTGTCCAGGAAGGAAACATGAAAAACGTTATGGAAATCCGAGATCCTGGAGAACTACAGAAGACTATTATGGTTTCCTTGGAGGACGTGGATCAAGCAATGAGAGCACATGCCGCAATAAAGTCTGCAAGAGCTTTTGGACGTCCCGATCCGAGGTATGGAGCGGAAGTTTTCTGTGCGGTGAACCCGAAGAAGGGAGCCCGTGTGAGTGAACCGTGGCTTATGTTGCATGCTCAAAGCATGTTGCCAGCCGCGTTTGTACCGAAGAAATTCTTTTTCAAGGAAGACCTGAGTAACACTGAGGACCGTACTGCGTTGGCAAATGATCAGAGTCTGAAAGGTATTGCGGAGTTGTCTGGATTTGCGAATGAAAAGATAATCAAGAGTCCAAAGTGGATTCCGCCGGGCGGAACACCAACGTCTAAATAAGGATGTTTACGCAACTTTCTCTGGTCTGTTAAGTACGTAGATAGCAGACACTTGACGAATGTGCAACATACCGGAAGCGCAAGAGGCATTGGTCTCGACGTACGTTTCAGTTAACACGCGGAAGTGGTTCATACGAGTACAAACTTGAAGAAGTTAGACGGTGTTGCTCACTACGTAAAAAAGTGGCTCTTAAGTTTGGTTTTCTTTTCTGTTTCAGACAATCACCGAGTAGACTGGGCTGTCCTTTTGTTCATCTCCTCTTGTCGAACAATCTTGTAGGAGCACACAAGCATGAGTCTGAGATTGATTACGAATCTTAGAGTTAGGAAGGGGTAGAAAATGTCCACAAGCGGTTGCGTTCCGGCGATGATCGCTGCCAAGTAAATATCAGCAGCGCTATACACAAATGAAAGCGGAATGGCGAAAGGATGGATTGAAGGCATCTTGGCGTTGACCGTCATCTCTAACCAAGTAGCACTGACATCCATGGCTGAATAACCGATTAATCGAGTAAAACGGAGCGGGGAGGCGCGAGTGGCAAGTATGTGAAGTGCGTTCGACGAAAATAAAACAGCGGCCTTGAGCGCAAGATTCAATCCTGTATGCCAAGGTTGGGACTGTGTCAGCATGGCAAGCAGTGGCAACGACAGAGAAGGCAGTTGAGCGCTAGCGTGGATACACTTACCAGATTGCTTTGCAGGTTGGGTTATGCTTTGGTCCGTGAGCGACAGAATGGTGCGTAACGGAATGGCACACATGAGCAGGGCGACAGCATTGGGAGCCAGGTTTGAGGCATCGATTAGCGCGCCATGAATGAGAACCGCAACGGCAACGATAGCACAAGCATGGCCTTCGCATAAGGGAAGAAAACAAAGTGGTAGTTAGAAACAGGGTTGGGCGTGCAGAAAAAAGGAGGAAGAGCGGCGGCCGCGCGGCATGACTTGAGAGGCTTACCAACTGCCAAACGCAACTGAATTCGGTTGACGACGGCGCGCTTCGGAGAGGAGGCATGCGCGTGCTGCGCGGGCGACAGACTCTGGCCGGACGGTGCAGAATCGCGACGCATCGAAGCGGAAATGGTGCTCGCTTGCGACGAGCGACCGGTGTGTGCGACACGCTCTGAGGAGCGGATGGTCATAGAGAGGTGGAGTGTCAGACGCTGAAGAAAACGCGACCGTGAGAACCGACGGCGCGCCGCTCGCGGTCTTCTCTGTCTCTCTTTTTAGGTGTATTGGACCAAGACGCGAAACTCCACGCACAGCGTCGTAGCTGGACGATGGAGAGCGCGGGAAAATACTCAAACAAACCCGTGCGCAACACGCCCAACAAATCTCACCGCGCGTCTGCGAAGCGGCACCGCGCACTCTCAAAGCTGTGAAGTTTGCCATCGTGGCCAGGCGCCCCCATCCAAAACACAAAAACGAAGGTAACAAAATTAACGCCACCGATTCCGTTTTGCCTGCCAAACTGGACACGCGTGTTTACTTGTGCTCGTCAGAACGAAGCTGCCTTGCCCTGGCCTCCGCCACTTGCGCTTGTCTTCTTCTCGCTTTCTCCATCGTTTCGTACGTCGCCTCTCGCTCAGCGTAGTAACGACGCCGACATACCATCCTGTTTCTCACGCGCCAATCACACCACGCGTTAGACACATGGCGCCTGAGAAACGATCCAGAGACAGAGCAAACGTACCAACTCAGCAGTGATATTGCGCAACCAGTCTTCACCATTGTCTCGGCAGATTCCGTTATCGCTCCTAAACAGTTAACACATGTGCGACAGTCAGCCGACTCCCTTCACTTCCGATTTCAATTGCTTCTCAGCAGTACGATACAAAAAAAATTATAAACAGAGAACAACGCACGAGTCCGCAGCATTTGCATAGATCCTATTACCGCGCCACCACCAATCCCATACATAGTACTCTCTCTAAAGCAGGGAGCCGACCACAACTCGTACAAGAAGGAGTAGTTCCTTTTTTCTTCATCACCTGTTGCGTTCACGTCATTCGTATTCATCTATAATGTCTCCACCGATTCAACGGCTCCCTTGCATCAAATTCCCTTGCTCCGAAGAGAAGTAAGCGTGCAGACTCACAGGACAGAAGGACGACTGCTAAGGTACGATCCACGGCAATGAACAGCAATGCGCTGTTTCGTGAAAAGTTTTCACTGAAAACATCAACACTAATTTCTGAACATGGTGTCCACGTGTCCAAAAATCATGTAGGACGACTCGCATCGCCGCCGTCGACGATCGCCATTGTGATCAACGCACTGAACTCGTTCCCTCCGAAGGCTGCCGTCCACGCTCTCCCGCTGCTCCATTGTGTACTCCGCCTCGCTTTCCTTTCGTTCGCCCATTTCGCCGCAACACCTGACAGGCCATTCTTTTGAGATGGTGTTTGCATGCGCAGATTCGTTCTCTCAGCTTGTCCAGACGTCGCCCTCCTGCCGCCGCTCCGCTGCTTCTTGAAGTTCACATGTACTGATCCAATCTGCAGCCTTTCGAAACCTAACTCTTTCTTATCCATTTAAATCGCGTGATTGGAATTGCATACTATTCGATCGCGCACTACTGAATACTATACTAGACGTTCAAACGGTTTGTCGAAGCGGGACGCGTGGCGCTCGTCAATTACGGCGAGTACCTCAACAAGCTGGTGGTAATCGTGGACATTCTCGATCAGCGTCGATCTCATAGAAGGACCAACCACGTCAGTACGGCGCCAAATAATCAACGTCAAGCGCCTTGCATTAACTTCATTCAAACTTGAAGGTGTTGCTCGCGGAGCATCTTCTGAGGAGGTGAAAAAGGCGTACGAGGACGCTCAGGTAGACGCTAAATTCGCCGCATCCAGCTGGGGGTTGAAGTTGGCAAGAAAGAAAAAGCGTGCCTCTCTGGATGATTTTGGGAGGTTCAAGGTGATGGTGGCGCGCATGAAGAAGAGCAAGGCCGTGAACGCTGAACTTGCAAAGCTCAGGCCAGCTACTACTGCTTGAGCTTCGTTTATCAGGTTGCGTTCTTCGCATAATGCGGAAAGTGTAAAGCGATCAACGTTTGTGCGACATTGTTGTTTGTTTCTGTCTCTTTATTGCTTCTATTGACTGATACGATGGACAACGCAAGCCTTCCGATGAGTTGATACTTTCAACGAGTTCCAGGGCTTTGTCTTGGCTTGACATGTCTTGCGTTCTTCTGTTGTTGCATTTGGGTGGCTGTCGCGGTAGCAGCTTGTTCCAGTTGTCTCACAACCGGCGCAATTGCTTCGTGAACAGACACAATCACTTGCTGACTAGCTCGATCCATATGTATCATAGCATTGGCAGCCATGGAGTCAACGCTGTCCTCGAGTTTCAAGAATGTGGGTCTTACAAACGCCGAGTACAGCGCTGCGGAGTTGGCGGCTCCACTCTTGCTCAGCCATGATAAAAGCGCGAACGCAATGGTATTATGAAACGGTGATGTGATGAAGGAAGAGGCAGAAAAGACGCTGCGGATGAACAGAGAGTCAAAAGTGAATAGTAATGCAAAAATAATCCAGTAGCTTTGCCAGTTCCTTAGTGACTGGTCGGAACCAACATCTCGTAGATTTGTGCCGTTCATGTTGAGCGCATTGGAGTCACTATCGTCATCGAGAAGTTCCACAAGCACATTGGAACTAGAACGCCCTTCCATGCATTTCCAGGTGCGCCATGCTGGCATCAAAACGCCCACGAGGAAGATGCCAACGTACAGCGCAGCATGGAGAAACATGAACATGGCCATAAGCAAAGTGGCGCCCAGAACAATGTTGCGCATCATCAAATCCGAAGATTCCTCGGCAGAGTTGGAACGAAGGAAGGAAGGAACATGATTTGAATGCAGGGAAGAGTCTGTTTCAAATGGATTCTGGGAGGGAGAGGAGTGAGACGTGCGACGGGAAGGACGTCTAGTAGGCCGGTTGGGATCGGTTGTGGGCGCCTGCCTCATTAGGTCTGACATGTCTGGCAAAGGCATTGCGTTGGATGCAAGAGCATCGGTGAAGAAGCGAAAACGGGATGACCGCGTCCTCATTGCAAAGCTTATATACAAGACAAACGTAAACGGGAGGCACTAACCGTGAGGCACTTACCACAAACTCACAGTGTGTGCGCTCTGAAGAGGGCAATTGCGGCGTCCCAAACAGGAGCGCCGACGCTGAAGCTCAGGAGCTGGCGAAGCGGCAGACAGCAAGCGCAGCTTATGTGATATGTCAACGGAGGGAGGGGGCGCAGGCAGTCAACGACGAGGTGCAATCAACGCGTCCCCAACCAGAGAGCGTAAGCGGCGGGTACTATCTACTGCCAAGCCTTGTCCTGTCCGGTAGCGCGCGGCAGCTCGAGGCTTGAGGTGTTGGAGAGTGTGCAATTCGACGCAACGGTGGCGATCATTCATTCGGCACTTCCGCCAAACGGTCCAACACGACCCGCATGACGTCAGCTCCACGTGGCACTGCTGTGACGTGCGCGCCAATCGACAGCGCCTGACTGGAAGTGATTCGATCTCCCTTGCACGTGATTTGCTCATCGCTTCTCTGGCTTGAAAACTTGCAGCTTGCGGCGCACCGACTCCGTCGTCTCCACATTCCGGCTCGTCGGGGAAAGCGTTTCACGAAACGCCGCTGCCGTCATGGAACCTTCGGCCGCGCAGCCTTTGCGCACGCCCTCTGCGCAGCCGCGCGTCCTACCTGATGCCGCGCTGCACGCCGCCCGTCTCAGGCGACTGCCGGATCAAGTCCCTTCTCTCAACGCCTCCTCAAAGCACGTCATGCGTTTCGTCGGCGCAGACGTGTCCGCAATGAATCACAGAATCTTACGTCTTGTACCGCCAAAACGAGCTCCGTCGCCCACACGCGCCCAGAGCGATGCCTCCAGCCTTGCCACCCCCCGTTTTTACGGGGGCAACTCTTCTGCGTATGAACGGCGGTACAAGCGATATGTGGACGCTGCTTTCACTAGTGAGACTCTTCGACGAAGCACGCCGGTGTTTTCTGGAAGTGACGCTTCGAAGCACGTCGCCCGTCTGCTCAAGTTGCATGACCGGGCCGCTGTGGCGTGACCCCTTTACGGTTATGACTCAAAGAGATTTGTGTTAATACCCGCAAGTAAACAGTGACCTTTACACACAAGTTGTCTATAACGCATTATTGCTACATTAATTTAGATCTTCAGTGCGATATCACTCGCTATTCGGCTCTATCACCTCGTCAACAGGCCAAGTCTGCCAACATCCAACCGCACTACTCACAACGCCACATCCGCCAACCAATGCCGTGTGGAGTCCTCGCTGCGTACTAAGACTGCACGAAACCACCAAATCAGAAAGTTGCTTGGTACAAGCTACCATTGCACACCGTTGAAGTCTCATCAACGCCCCCATCTCCTTTCGAGCCGCCTGTCGGGTACTCTCCCCAAGACTCTCATCTTCCCCATCGCTTTCCTGCTCCTTATCCCCTGTCTTCAGCAGAAGTTCGCGCGTAAGTCGGTGACGACGTCGAATCTCCATCAGTGTTACTACAGTGCTGAACAATCCACTCATCACAGATAGCATCCAGAAACGAGCCGCTCTTCTTGAGGCCTTCGATGTATCGCGCTTTACCACGCCCATTTTGCACAAAAACGTAACATTGTCACATAAGTAGTACGCAAACAAAGCCAAATCTGATACCAAGTTACTTATATCCACGCTGGAGTTTGGAACTCTCATCAAATCGTGACGACGTTTCACGTAGACCGACGTCCATTTGAGCAAACGACTGATTTGCCTTGAGGTCGCCATGGCCGATTCCACGGCTATCAGAGATGACCCCGACGCCGAACTAGGCGTAACCATCCCGCTCACTTGTCTCACACCTCGAAGCAATTTGCACACATATTGCACCAGTCTGAAAAGCTTGTCACGTCCTTCGGAGTTGGACAATGCGCGATGCCAGGTATCAATGACTAGCGGGGAACAAGCAACTCGCTCGACCGACATAATGATAATGCTGCTGTTGCTGCACGAATGGATGCCCGCGTCCGTTGGAAGAGTCGCATGTAGAGCGCTTTAGCGACGATGGGCGCGTAGTATGGTGGGTAGCCACACGAATACGGACCGCGTTTTTGAAGTGAAGCGAGGGATGGTGAACGGATACCTACATCAACACGCAACGAACGAACGCATAAAGGACAAAATGGCGGCAAATGGGCTACGTGGACAAGGGCAGTGTTGGCGTCTAACGGTCATATTTGAGGGCCATTCATCGAGTTCATAAATGGCGAAACTGGACATCATCTGAAATTCTCCAGATCTTTATATTTGAACACAAAAAATTCTAAAGGTTTCTGTGTCATACCTTGCGCACGCGGAAGGGGAGAGCGACAATGCAGTCGGTGAGCTTCGCAAAAATTCGGAAATTGCTGCAACCAACCAAGGCCGACCTCAAATACAGCAAGGACGAACCCAGCCAAATATGTTCCCTAGGAGGTTCTCCGACTGCAGCTCTTTAAGTCCCGATCACCATCGATGTAGTCCAAGCCAACGTTCTCTCTACAAAAGAACAGGCCACGTTCTCCGTGATGCTCTTTTGCTTTGTCACAAACTTTTGATCCACATGCCGCAAAATCAGCCACTCTTTTTCTAAGAGGTAGTTTCGACAAGTAAAGTATTTCCCATGGCCACCAAAGAAGTGTCAATAGATCCAACTGTCTTACCGTTTGACAACATTTGCGCAGTTTGTGGGCAAAACTCCAAGAAGCGTCCAGTTTCAAGTGTCGCTTTAAATCAGAGTCAACTTTCTAAAAGAGCCTCTGTTGATACTGCACCATACGTCAATCCTTTCTTGCAAAAAGAACCTGGATTTATGAAATTATGCACAGATTGCACATCAAAGAAGCATGGATGGACAGTTATCGCAGATCTTCAAAATTACGGATCCAGGTCCCGATCTGCACTCAAAGCTTGGAAACGAAGAATATGTCCAGCACGAAGAGGAAAACTTTACCCTTGTTATATATGCAAAAAAATTCCCCCATTTGTCTGCTCTGAGAATGATAAAACCAAGGCTGTTTACAATCGCAATCACTCGCTCAATCTTAATCTGTTTAGGGTTTTGCTCTTTTGTCAAGAAGCTCAGGAAGTATTTTGTAAAGATTTTTCTCGACGAACAGGAATGCAAAAATCAGACTCCCGCTTTCTGCTGCATTCTATACCTGAAGCTCGATTTTGTTCTGTGCACCACAATCACACTCGCCACTCGATCGATGAATGCTCGAAATTCGAACCTTCTCTGAAGGGTTCTCTGGGTGGTGTCTGCATTTTCAATGGAAATAGGTGTCCAACGCAAAGTTCAGGATTGCGCCCCTTACCGCGTATCAAAATACGGACATTGGAACAATTGGAAGAAACAAACGAGTACGATGTTCTCGTAAGAAGTCACTCAGGAGATGTCTTGACCATTAGTGACGTCGCAGGAAAGCAGGCGTGTCGACACTGTCGGTATATTATTACTAGGGGCACACAAGGGGTGCCTCCAAGTCTTGACTCTTCTTTTCTGGATCACCCTGCAGATCGCTGCCTGGTGGATTGTGTGCTGTTTGCTTTAGATCTCGTGGTCAACGAATCATGTTTTATGCGTTGTCCCGATTTATTGCGCCATGCACAAACTCTACGAGAAAAAATTGTGACTCCTCTATCAACAATGAAGCGGTCACGCTTTCTGCCAGCTTCAGCAGTTTTTGATCTTCGTCGGTCGCTTACACAGAGAAGCAGTGACGGCGATGTATGTTCAGAAACTGTTCAGTCACGATTAAGCCCAGTATTGGCTTCTAAAAATGTGCACCTTTACTCGTTAACTCGCAAGTTTCGCTGCTATGCAATCATGGATTCCGTCAACAGCACTTTACACTGTTACGTTTCTTTGTCGTCAGAAGATGAACTGAAATGTTCACCACGGGTGAGAAGGAGACTTTTAATGGACTTAGGTAATCGGTTCTTTTGAAAGAAACAAGATTACATCGCAGGTAATTGGCGTTTGTCTGAGGAGATTGCGGAAGTTCCTTTGCAGTTGTGGTCTTCATTGATCTTGGATATGGCCTCGCCACGCCAGCTCGCATCTTGGAAAGTTTTCGCTGTTGCCCAAAAGCAACCCATTACAACTGTTTTTCCAGTTTGTAACAGCGCTAATATTCTTCCCAGCGAGGAACTGGATATGATCAATAGAACAGCCGCAAAAGAATCTGCGATACCCAGGAGTGACTTGGTGCTGTGCATTCGTACTCTGAAGGTAATTGAACAGATTGTTTTCTCCCGCAGTAGACTTGCAGTCGGTCCATTAACCACATCGCTGTCTCTTGGAGGGATGCTCGAGTGTAGTGCTTCCTGGACAAGTGTTCTCAGTTCCTTGGGTCTTGTCACTTCTTATGACAGTATTAACAGCTTTTGCAAGAAGGTGAAGGACGACACAGAGCAACACGAGCGTGGTGCTTTCAAGGACGTTAACCTAGAGCAGAGAATAGTAACCGTTCAAATGGATAATTTCGATATGCATCCATATCATTCTGTCATTGCCGGAGGAAAGAGACTTCCCATGATTAACGGGACAGTAACACAAAGCATTGTGCAAACAAGAAAGCGATTGAAGCCCACAGTCTCCAGAACTCCTGCAAACTCATCTCAATTACAATGTGCTGCTGACGGTAATCAATGGCTGGAACCTGGAACGCAGCTCACATCTCGGGAAGCGTTTGTGTCTTCTCAGTGCTCAGAAGACATAGAGTGCATACTAAACGAGTTCAACGACCTTGCCTTCGGCGTCTTGTATAGAAACAGGGATCATGTCTTGGGCACTTCTGAGCGTAGCACAACCTACAAACGAGGGTCAAATGTGAAAGCGTACAAACATCAGGGACGAGACTTTTGAACATTACTGCTTTCTTGCTTTAAACCACATGGTGGAGTCGATCCAAATGAAAGATTCTTATACGACCAAGACGTGGTTTTTGTGGATATTAGTCGCCTCAGTGCGGCCGATACGCTTACAATATATCAGAAAGTGAAGCTCATAGAAGACCTTCTGACTCCGGGGTGTGTTGGATGCCCATCGTTCGTGTTCGTGTGCGGGGACCAGCCTACATACAAAATGCTGGTGACACTTTGGCGCAATTCGTACATGGAAGTGAATCGCAGTGTACGAACTGAGGAACGGCCGAAGGCAAAGCGGATGCACGAGTGGCTGATTCCTTTTCCAGGAATGTTTCATGTCGAGAAACAGAGTTTGTTTCCTCTGTGCAAAGAGCTTCTCTATGGAATGGGGTTAGAAGAATTGGCTTCATGTTCTGGATTATCGAGAAGTCAAATTGCAAACATTGTAAACCACAGCCACTCAAGGAACAACCGTTCTCTGTTGTTTAGCATCTGTGCTTCGATGATAATTCATATTTCTGACATAGTACTAGCCGAGTTTCCTGACGTTCTGGAGGAAATTCAGAGACATGAGTCTAACACAGATAGTCTTACGACCTCTCAAAGCAAGAAGCGCTCGAAATTGTTCAGCTGTATTTCCAACAGCGTCAACCAAGGTACTACAAAAATTGGATCAGTTTTGCGCAGGAAGGTCGTTGAACTCTTTGCCCACGGTCCAAATGGAAAACATTTAGTTCAAACTGTTCTGTTTACCTGCTTGTTGCCCACCGTCGGGTTTCATGTATTGTCTCGGACAGGACACACTGACGTAGTTGATTCATTTTGGCTGGGATTGAATAATCTTCTCCACACCTCCGCTCATTTGCGCTATCAAGAGCTTTATTTATTCTACATGTTCTTCAAATCAATCATGCCGCGTATGACATTGAACGATCTGTACATGGAAAAGCCGGGCGCAATGGTAGCACGAGTACCATGTTTTACGTCAGGAGAGGGAAGTATTTATGACTCGAGAGGGTGGGTGTACGTCCATCTTGACGAAGCACTGGAGATGCTCATTGTAAGAATGGTGAAATCCTTAAATGTGGTG
This sequence comes from Gracilaria domingensis, assembly GCA_022539475.1. Classification (NCBI taxonomy): domain Eukaryota; phylum Rhodophyta; class Florideophyceae; order Gracilariales; family Gracilariaceae; genus Gracilaria; species Gracilaria domingensis. The sequence continues at coordinate 19,671 of VCMS01000149.1, read as the reverse complement.
ATGCTCCCGTACTTAGAAAGCGCAAACGCCTGGCTATTGATTCTTTCACGCGCAAAAATGGTTATCAGGAGTGTTACCGGTGCTGCACGCTCGTACTTTCACCGACGTGGTGAAGAAACGGAGGGTAGAATGCTTCTTACTCGAGAATATGAAAGGAATTTCGTGCAAAGCAGCACAGTTCGGTCAATGGTAGAGTTGATGAAGCAAAAAGGGTTTCTTTCATATGAACATAGAAGTGCGGAAAGATTACGAAACGTATTTCGAGATGGCGGTGAAGATCTGGATGACGACGAAGCACAGAAACGGATTTTAAAAATGGAAAGTTATGGAAAGAAGAGCGCGGAACTCCACGCTTCTGCTTTAATGCCCGAATGGTTTGGACCTTTGAAAGATGAAGATTACGAAAGAGAGTTCAATGGAAAACGATTTAGAGGAACCTGGACAATGTCGCGACGTATACCAATGATAGGCACCGTAATGGCCGCACAAAGAAATTGTACACAAGCACCGAAGTCTCAAGCAAAGAAAGAACCCCGAGCAGCACTACTAGAAAGGCGCAGCAAACTTAATAAGCTCATGACCTCTCTAACCCTTGCTGAACATGCCGCCACGGAGTCTGGGGATCTTAATGGAGCCGAGCTGGCACGTCGTCGATGGAAGACATTACACCGCTCTCGATATCTTTTGTCTCCCTTTGCTGATGCCTATAGAGCATGTACAGGTGCGTCAGACATGGCGTGAAGAGCAAGATCCTCTCTGCTCTGAACTTTGAGTTTATTGACAATCTTAACCAGGAGCATACATCGGTCACTGCAGCAAGGCAAGGACACCGAAACGTCTTCTACTTTTACGACTACATGATGCCACAATATGATGCTGTGATGATTGACGTTATGAATCACGTGTGGACAAGAGGGACTGATGGCCGGCGTGGTAACTCTTTGTTTTCCACCACTGTGCTAAAGATGAAACATGTCCTGAGAACTTGGTGTCTCGGTCGGCGGAGTATAAATTTCAAACAACTTCACTTGCACATTGACGACCCTTCAAATGTCATCCCACAGAAGTCGGGGGAGCAAGGAAGGCGAGATGCCTCCCGAAACCCATCTGTAGAAGAAATTCATTTCGATGATGACGATCTTTTCATGAAAGGATTCATGAATCCATTTACAGCACCATGGTCAAGCGCCTTATCGACACGGAGTACGCGGGACCTCATTTGTTCTCTACATCTGTTTTGTTCGGCTGTTGCAGCAATGGAACTTTGTACGGAGCATGATAGAGATGGGGCTGTTTATCTACATGGCGGATGTTTCTGTTTTCCCGAGAATTGCTTGGGAAAACAAATTAGGACAATAACTCCTGATATCGCAACGCGGAGCGAGTTCTGCGAAAACCCACGAGATGGTGAAGTGATTCTCTGTTCTGGTATAGGAAGCACAAAAAAAAACTGATGACGGGGCTCCCCATACGTGCACTGACCAAGATCTTCACAGTAACAGTTCTCATCATCTTTTGCGGATCCCACGATCCAGACCTTTGCTTATATCTGCACATAATGGCCTCCTAATCGCGGACTCAGAGTTAATACACGGAGAATCGGAAACACGATTTGTGGCAGCATTTGACAAGTTTGTTTTACCCACTCTAGATTGCTCTCATGGCAGGTACTCCAATTTGTTTAACGACAATACAAATATTGACGTGAAACGAAGCGGGTGTGTATTCGTGTCAAAAGACACCGACGTCACTATGATTCTAAGTCTTGGGCGCTGGACAAGGGAAACCAATGCCGTTCATGTTCTTGGCGAAAGTGTGATTGACATAGGAAACCTTGTACTAAGCTTGAGGCGTAATAACATATCCGAGAAGACAATGGTTTACGTGTATGTACTCGCAGGCTGCGATTTCACTCCCGGGACCTACAATGTCAGTCACGAGCACTACCTGAACGCTTCAGTTCGTCATGCTAGTCTAATCGAAAACAGGATGGAGGAACAATTTTTGGACATGTGTGAATTGCTAACCCTATTGGCATACATGGAGAAGAAGAAGTTGACCATTTTTGTTACAAACTCTAGAAGAGAAGTTCTGCGACAGACTTGGGTTAACAGCTCCTTGAATGAGGCGGAAATCAGACGTAGGCTCAGTAGTGTTTTCACCAGTGAAAACAGCGTCGGATCTTCGCAATGGCGATTGGATGTGAGAAGGTACATTGCCGACACTGCAAAGTCGACAGCAGAACTTGCTCCTCCAAAACCGCATATCTACTTGCAAGCAAACAGGGTAGACCTTGTAGTCAACGAGTATTGGGCAAGGGCATCTGGATCTTGTCTTTCTCCAGATGTCGTGCAGGGCTGTGATGATTCTCATGGATTCACAACAGAGGGGGATGTCTTGCTCGAAAAAGAATTTGACGTGAACGCCTTGTTAACCCAGATAAAAGAGTTGACCGCTACATGTGGATGCAAAGGAGAATGTAAAACAAGACGTTGTTCTTGTGTGAAACGTGGTGAAAGATGTATTGGATGTTCTTGCGATCCTCAAAAGTGTTCGAACAAATTGACAGAGACAGCAACATATGTTGCTGATAATGAAATCAGCGTTGCCTTTGATTCGGACGCAGAGCAGTGTGGAGCAGATGAAGGAACCCATCAACTCTCGCTCAATCAAGAAGATATGCTTGCCACTCACGAATTTCGTTTAGAGAACAGTGACGAAATGGATATCTTTCTTGAGGATCTAGATCCAATAGACTTCTCAAGCTACCTTACCACGTAAATGTTTTTGGAAGAAAAATGTTCCCTACTAAATGAATTGCTGAAGTCTAGTCGTTTTGCTTCGCAGTTTGAATGGAAAGGCTTTCTCAAACGCGGAAAGGCATACGTAAACGTTTGCAGGGTTCCGACAGTTTCGCGCAACCCAGTGCATGTACAATAGCTCGACATCTTCTGGTGGGGGATTTGCATCAAGGTATTGCCGATTCCTCCAAATGAATAGACCAAGTTCTTGAAATCCGTGATATCGAGCTCTATCATCTTTCGCAAAGTACCCTTCTTGATGTCTAAAAGGCAAAGACCCTGGAGGAATTGTTACCAAGAGAATCCCTTTGGATGATAATGAACTAATCCTTTCAATGAGGCCATACTTCTTTCCAAGCGGCAATAGTACGCAGCGACAGTACGGCGTATCAGCCAAACAGCCAGCCTCGAAAGCAGAAACAACTTGTTGTAGAAAGCGTGATTCGAAAGGCGGATTTCCAGCGCCACCTTGCACAGTTTGCTCTACATCCTCCCACGACCCAATAGCACCAAACACTTTGTCCATTTTATCTGAACTGCAGTATTCTGCTAGTACCGCACTTTCATTAATGCAATCCGCGAATAGCTCGGTGCTGACATTCGACGTAAGGAACCACAACGAATCAAGATCAGGTGTCACTGTTCTCGATGTCGATTCAAATCTTTTTTCGAACTTTCTGTTGATCATTGCACACAAGTTATTTACAAAGACAGAATCAGTCAAATCGACAGCGGTATCTATGTGAAGTACCTCTTGTGCCGAACTTTCATTTGTTTCTAATTCTGCGGCGGAACCGTTTGCTATACGGTACCGCCATTGAAGTTTTTGAACGAGAGAAACGTGTAGAAGTAGCTTCTTGGCCCTAGATCGTTGTACACCGCTTTCAGTATTGAGATCCATCCAAAGCGCAATATCTTTATGCTTACTGTCGCCGCTTGTCTGCGGTTTCGCTACTCTGATTTCATGCTTCGAGGCAGTTTTGAGATGACGAAAAATAACAACGCTTCTCTCGACACTTATTGACGTTGACGACCAATTTTTGGAGTAACTCCCTTGTGGCCACTGAACCCGTTGTTCTAATCCCTAAAAATAAGTTCCAATCGTCATGTATGCAGACTATTACAGCGTAAGGCTAAAAGAGGAAGATGCGGCACGTTAGCGTAGGAGTTGTCTTCCAGTCTGAGTTTGGATGCGGTATTGGCGCTCGTTATGGTTTTTCAGGCGCGGTTCGCTTTCAGAAAGTGTGCCATGGATATGTTCACAGGTTTCTTCAATGCGAGGATGCAAGAAAAGCGACAAGGCGAGTGACAGGCGCGAGATAATTGGGGTTTGTGAACGGCATGGACCAACGGTACCTGAACGGACATGTCACGAGATGCAGGACGATGCTATCCAAAGTGCCAACGCGTGTGTTTTTGGGCCATACATTTTGATACTGAAAACGGCGATTTCAGTATTTACGTAGGAAGGCGCCAAACCTCACGGACTGAATGGTATATTGGGTATCCTAATGGGTTCATCCGAGAATGTCCACTACAGCTACTTTCCCAAAGGACATTCCCTGGGAAACGTCCGTAGCTTTCGCATAGCTTGCACGAAAGTACAAACTTTGCAAAAGCTACGGAAGATGTCAGTATGACCGAAGTAAAACAACTGCTGTTGTGGCCATCCAACAACGCGGATGCACCAACCGTTACGGTTGCTACATCCGATGAACTTGTTCACCGCGCCGCGTAGTTTCCAACAGTTTTTATCAATACAAAACAATATGAAGCGCACACAAACAGCCGTAGACAAGCTTCAAAGATTTCCGAAGAAGAAGATAAACCGTGAATCAGACACTTTTGAAGACGACGATATCCCTATTATTAAACGTAGTATATTTACACATGCTTCAAAAAAATACAATCTGTACAAAGTCAAATCTACCCGCAACTAGAAACAGCAACCTACCTCCTAACCATGCAAATCAAAGAACCAACACAACTTCTCAGAAGTATCAAAAGAAAGGAAACCAACTTCGTGCAGCAAACTACAGCAAGCAGAATATTGATGAGCTGCTGAACATTGTAGCGGAGCGTGAACTGATTAAGAGAACCATTAGGCTAGAGTAGCAGCGAAATTTAACAAGTACGCGAATGTTAATGAACATCCTCGCCGCACGCAAAAAAGCCTCCATCACAAGTTTGACAAATTATTATACTTCCCGAAGAAGACAATGGATCCTTCATGCTTTGGAGAAGTATTGCGTGCAAAACGAATTCACCAGGAAATCCTTCATCACTACCACTCCGATATTTTTCACAGCAACCTGGAAAACGAGAAAGATTTATGGAAAGATCATTATCTCGCTGATTCTGATAGAAAAGAAAGAAAAGAATGAGGAGATCGACAACGAAGAACCGAGGGCAAAGAAGATAAGAAAAACAGTCGGACTGGTAGAGTTTGCGTCCCGTCATTTCAAGCTGGACTTGTGCGACAGCATTGAAAAGATGTCCACGAGCTTGCGCCAGCTGGCCGAAAAGCAGTTGCGCAACAGCCAGGAAATACATGCTGCTCAGCTCAAACAACTAGAGCAACGCCAGGTACAGAAAGAGAACATAGAAAAGATTGTGGAATGCTGTGGTATAACCGGTCGGTGCGAGCTGTTAGTGGGGAGCCCTGCGTGGGCTCGACCCGGCGGAGGAGTGAAACGCGTGACACCTGATAGGTCGGCAGCACCCGCCGTTTCCTATAGTGCACGGTGACCAAGTGGTAAATACGCCTGCACTGGTGTGCGGCAGGCACGTATAACCCTCGAGGTCAGCAAAACTATTAGAGGACTACTAGAGTTACCAATTGGTGACTGTAGAAACGAACTGGTGAACATTTAGCCTAGTTGGTGCTTGCCTTTACCATTTGGTGTGGGCGGTTGGCGTCTCGGGGGTTTAGTACACCCGAGCGCCCCTCCGGCTCTCACGGACCTAGTGCCACGTGGGCCACCGGGAGGTGCATTTGTGGTGCACCACCCCGGCCACATATCTACACTACCTAGTAAATATTAATTCTAAATTGATGAAAATAAACTAATTAGTCCTTGCCATGCCTTTGCTTGAGCGTCCCACGTGGTACAGTAGACACTCGTACCCAGATGCCCGAAACGTCACCACTGGGTCTTGTAGAGCCCCCGTTGATCCCGCGAACTATACTACAGACCCCCCTCCTACCGACAGGCACGCCCCGTGGCTGCGAAGTTCCCATGGCGCTTGCCGCCTTTTCACCAAACGGTCGTCGGCGCGCATCGCCTAGTGCACGGCGCGTCTCGCGAGGGCGTGAAGACGGCGCGGTGCACGGCGCGGTTCGCCGCCTGCACTGCAGTGCCATTACCCGCGCCGCAGTACCCCCTGCCGTATGTGCGATCGTATCTTGCATCCCTCGTGGTATTGGAACCCGCGACCGCGAGCCGCGACCATTCAGGTTGACCTTGCCACGCGCCTGGTACCACGTGGTTGTCTTCGCCTCTTCGGTTTCTCCCAGAGGAGTCCGCCACTCCATTTTCACTTATCCGTCCTCCCCCTGGGTGGGTTAGTCCCGGCTTACCAGTTGGTCTCGAGCCTCCCGTCGGTGGGGTTCGTAGTTGTCGACCGATCGGCACACCGCCCCCTCGAGGTGTCGCTCCTATTCTTCGTTGGCCACTTGGTCCCGTGCCGTCCTGAGGTGATCCCTCGTTGGTTCCGACACATATTGTGTCTCTGATTGAGTGAGGGCGCCACTGGGATGTCGCTGCCCTGGGCGGCTGCGTCGAGGGCGAGGAGACTCCTGCCCGTAGTTCTTCAGACTCCGTGACCGTACCGGTGCTGACGCCGGTTCTACCTAGTGGTCTGCCTCGTCGTGGTGTTCAGGCCTGATTCAGGTCCAGCCGAGGGGTTTATCGGACTGCGCGGATTTCAGCGCCCCTCCACCTGGTTCCTCGCGGTCTCTTTCCGTCCCTTACGCTCCCTCTGGGGTGGTTGTGACCTCTCGCGTTCACGGAACCCGTCCAGCCGGCGCACCACTCTGGTCATTTTCACGATGTGTCAGCTCGCTCGAGCGTGCTAGTTCTCCATGACCCCTTAGGTCTCATCTAGTCAACCAACTGGTGGTGTCCTCCCTCTCAATTGGTATCCTCCGTGGCGCGCTCTCGCTCCACCCCGCTCCTTTCATACCCCATGGGTGAACGACCAGCTTCCCCAACGGGGTGGTCAATGACGTTCGAACGCCGTGAAGACGGAGCTGAAGAGACTGCCGCTCCCTCTCCTTCCAACATGGTAGACCACGGGGACGAGACAGCGCCGTTTCAGTCGAGTTACCACGCGGTTAAGTCTTCGCAGCTCTGTCTGCCGTGCCAGGCCAGTACACCCGTGTCTATTCCATCGGGCGCTGAGGCCCCTGTAGTAGCCAACCACTTGGTACTGGAGGAGGCGCGCTACGACCCTATAAAGGGATATTCTGCTTCTGAAGTTTCCCCCTCACCGGAGACCACCCGCTCGGTCCGCGAAACCGGTGTCGCCCGGTCGAGGATGTCCGACAAGACCCCTGGGGTACCGCGCGGCCGTAGCGGGGGCATCTTCAAACCCAACACGCGGTCGAGTACACGGGCTCGTCAAAATCGGTACGGTCGCGGTGGGTATGATCCTTATGCGGCCACCGCCGGTCCGAGCAACGTCAACCCTCTTGCGGTCGCCGGTAGGGGGGAAGCTCAACAGTTGAATCCTCATGACCTGAACAGGACGCACGGGCAGCCGCATGCCCACTATGGTGCAAGATTTGCCGATGTCTCTGCCGAATTGGTCGCTCTGGGGAACTGGCCCTTCCACATCAGTTCCTCTTTCTGTCCCTTGCGGTTTCGCCACATGGGTCTCCCGCAGTATACTACGATTTCCCGTTGGGATTGTCGCCGCTTGGAGGCGGTGCCTATGGCACCTCCCCCACCACGCAAGGGCGAGAAGCAGAGCCGGTTCGGTCGACAACAGTGTTTCCACGCGCGGCAGCGGCACACGAAGTTCCTATACTTCGTCCCCGTGGCAATACCGTCGGATTTCCCCTTCATCCGCTGCGATGGGGAGGTCCACTACTTTCGCCGTTTGGTAGATATCCTTCACCGCTTGGACGAGCCTGCTACCCACATTGAGGTCGATCTGGATTACGTCGCGTTTGAGCGCCCTTTAGATACCAACTATTGGACTGACCGTGGGAGGTGGGCGACCGACGCGATGGCCGAGAGCCGTGTTCGTCACCGTGATAACCGTACGCGGACAATGTTCCTGTTCTACAACGTCGAGTATTGGTCACAAAGCGACCAGAACCGCCGGGCATGGTATGTCAATCGACCTTCTTGGTGTGACTACTTTGAAGTATGTCAGTGGCTGGAAGTGCCGACCCCGCCGGTACTTGCGTACTTTGGTAGTAGCATCTCCCTCGATAGGAACAACGCATATGCCGTTTGGTCGGTCGCACGCAGCGAGTGGACCGTTATGGTGGCTATCCTCGCTCTTCAAGCGTCCGTGGAAGGTGTGACTTGGGACACGCGCTGCCCTGACAAGTCTGTTGGGATCAGCGGAACTCAACCAGTTGGTCGCATCTTCCACATTCCCAACGATGTGGTCGGTGACATTCGTGCCATGGGGCTCTCCAAAATCGTGGAGGGCACCAAGTATACGGCGCACCAGTTGGACAGCTACCTTACGGCGGTAAGTAACCACAGTTGGGGGCCTGAACAGGGTTGGGATGTCTACGACTCGGAGGTTCATAGCATCGTGCCTCTCCAACAGCAGCACATGGCTGGCGAAGACCCATTTGGTAACGACGATACCGTTATGGTGGCTGCCGAGAACTATGAGTCCCCCGCGTTGCCTCCTTCGGCGCCGGTACAGGCCACCCCTCCGACCAGCATGGCTGCGCCTGTCCCAAGTGGTCCAGAAGACCCTCAGGCAGCTGCTCATCCTCCCGAACGGGCCGCTCAGGGGCCTGTTCGGGTTGGTTTCCAGTCGCTTCCGGTGAACCCGGTACCCCCTGGTGGTGATAGTGGCGCAGTACGAAGCGCCTTGGCTCGTCTTAACCACGCCTCGATGGTGCACTTCAATCGTCCTGGTCCAAATGAAATTCTCACCGCTGTGGATACTCTTACCAACTTGCTTCCCGTGGTTGCTCACCACGAGCGGCGCACTTCTGAGCTGCGACAGTTCCGCGACTACTTCCAGCGCAATCTCTACCGTGAGGTGACAGCCTATGTTGGTCAGTTGAGCAACCTTGTGGAAGGCCACGCGCCGTTACATCGACCACCTGTGGAAAGTTTCAACCCGTACGCTCCTGCGTCGCTGCATCCTGCGACCCCAATGGTAGGCTTTGGTGGCCTTGGAACGTATCAACCTTCTGGTGGACCTCCTGGTGGTGATCCTTCGGCACCCTTCCATACTCCGCTTGGTCCTCACAACGTTCCCCTTCCTCCAGCAAGTACTGGGGCTGGAGCACCAAGTGGTTTCTCAACTGGTTTCCGTTCGGCTCCGCTTCCGTCGTCGTCCGGTGCTCCTATGCCGCCTACTGGTCCTGGACCTTCGGGAGTTGGAGCACTTCCTGGTCTGATCCCTGGCGCAGGGCCGTCTAGTGGTCTCGCTCCTCCGACCTCTGGTGGTATCCCTCCGACTAGCTTACCGCCTTCCTTCCATTCACCCACTGGTCCTGCGAATACCATGCCGGTGGTTAGCAGCGGTACCCCTGCGGGGCCTGCTGCTTCTGCTTCCCAACGCAGTGGTGGTGCGCCAGCGAGCGCTGCTAGCGGCGGGGGCGGAAGCTCCGCAGGACGTATGTCGGTTTCCTCTGATCGTGGAGGTTCCGCTTCGTCACGCGGAACCTCCCGTGGACGTGATCGCGGTCGTGGAACCAGTCGTGGACGCAGACGTGGCCGTGGGTCTTCCAAGGCCTCCTAGATTACCTCGTGGTTAGCTCTTGTAGATTCTTCTCGACTAATAAAGTTTCTTGCGTTGTGCGTCATGATCTCTCTCCATTTGCTTGTTAGGTTAGTTAGCATTCCATGTAGCGTTTGGCGTTCAACGGCTTAGACAGCCCCCTCCCCTTCCTTAGCGACGCGTACCACGCGAAGCAGTGCCAGTTGGTGGGGGCGTACGCCCTTGTTTGCGCCAGTATCGGATGATGAAGGTGTTATGGATGTGACCAGGTGGTTCCATAGAGTCATGTTCTGGCGACCATCCGTACCATCTTACCCTGTAGCGGATACCCTTTGTGGTGTGTTCGTGACGTACAATGGTGTCAATAGCGCACTCCTGAGTATCTACTCGAGGGTGTGACTCTTCCGTTTGGTCGTGTGGTGCGTGGCTCTGCATGGGTGTTGTGACCCGCTGGTCTTGCCTGGGCTCGATCTCCTGTGCCGCTTGGGTTGTGGGGTCAGCCGTTACGGCTCTGATGGAGGGTTGACCGCTCGGCCGATTTGTTAGAGGAAGGGGTATGGGCGACGTTTGCTCCCTCTCCGCTTCCTGCTGAGTTGGCTCACCTATTGCTTCTGTATTCGATGCCGTCGTTTGTGCGGCCTTGACAATCCTGTCGATGGAGACAGTATTCTCCAAGCCATCCATTATGACCGTAGCGGTATGCTCATCGGAGCGAATTACCTTGTATGGTCCCGTCGACTTGGGTAGCAGTTTGGAATTGATATCCTCCTCAAGGCGGATATCTTCTTCCATTTCCGCTGGGGTTGGTCGCTTACTTTTTGGTGGCACGTCCAGGAAGACCATGTCTCCTGCTACCACTTTGGTCACTCTGCTTACCGTTCGGTCATAGTCTGCTTTGTACCGTTCTTGGGCTGCTGGTATTGGGGCGCGACACCGCGAAACGCGACCATTCCGGTTGACCTTGTCGCGCGCCTGGCACCACGTGGTGGTCTTCGTCTCTTCCGTCCCCCTTAGAGGAGTCTGCCACTCCATCTTCACCCACTCGTCCTTCCCCTGGGCGGGTTAGTCCCGGCTTACCAGTTGGTCTCAAGCCTCCCGTCGGTGGGGTTCGCAGTTGTCGACCGATCGGCACACCGCCCCCTCGTGGTGGTTGTGACCTCTCGTGTTCACGGAACCCGTCCAGCCGGCGCACCAATCTGGTCATTTTCACGGTGTGTCAGCTCGCTCGAGCGTGCTAGTTCTCCATGACCCCTCAGGTCTCATCTAGTCATCCAAGTGGTGGTGTTCCCCTTCTCAATTGGTATCCTCCGTGGCGCGCTCTCGCTCCACCCCGCTCCTTTCATACCCCATGGGTGAACGACCAGCTTCCCCAACGGGGTGGTCAATGACGTTCGAACGCCGTGAAGACAGAGCTGAAGAGACTACCGCTCCCTCTCCTTCCAATATGGTAGACCACGGGGATGAGGCAGCGCCGTTTCAGTCGAGTTACCACGCGGTTAAGTCTTCGCAGCTCTGTCTGCCGTGCCAGGCCGGTACACCCGTGTCCATTCCATCGGGCGCTGAGGCTCCCGTGGTGGCCAACCAATTGGTACTGGAGGAGCCGCACTACGACCCTATAAAGGGATATTCTGCTTCTGAAGTTTCCCCCTCACCGGAGACCACCCGCTCGGTCCGCGAAACCGGTGTCGCCCGGTCGAGGATGTCCGGCAAGACCCCTGGGGTAGCGCGCGGCCGTGGCCGGGGCATCTTCAAACCCAACACGTGGTCGAGTACACGCGCTCGTCAAGATCCGTACGGTCGCGGTGGGTATGATCCTTATGCGGCCGCCGCCGGTCCGAGCAATGTCAACCCTCTTGCGGTCGCCGGTACGGTGGAAGCTCAACAGCTGAATCCTCATGACCTTAACAGGACGCACGGGCAGCCGCATGCCCACTATGGTGCACGATTTGCCGATGTCTCTACCGAATTGGTCTGACATCGTCACCATCATTATGCGAAAGTTTGAGCAAATTTGTATGACGAAAAGCAGTTTTCTTTTTTACTTCACTTTCATTGTCCCAAACAGGGGCACCTGCTGATACCGGTTCCAATAAGGGGCACCGCAGCAAGGTGGTAGAAAGTTCTCTAGCTCTTGGGTACGCAGAGGCATGATTTGGAAACTTGAGGAGCCAAAACTTTGTACGCTAGAAGCTCATTAGAATCTCTATTGGCTGCATGAATTTGAATGAAATTTGTCAACGCAAACATAACTTTTTGGCAGCGTATATTTAAGAGGTACCTAAACCGGTATCCCATAAACGTTTTGGGGGCTATCAGTGCAACGCCCGATGCCAAATCAGTACGAGCATCGAGCTGCACCTGTCCGACACAAACGCCGTCATGTCTGAGACGTTTTTCGAAAGAGATGTCGACATTTTCAGCGATGACGAACGCTGTGCGGTCCGTTTGGCTGCTGCTGTAGTTGAACTGCTGCAACAAGCTTGCACGAGCGCAATCAACCCTGGTACAGCAGCTTAAAGCGCTACAGTCTCAAGAGAACAATGTCGCTGATATGCAGATTATCTTCCACCTCATCCAGTTACTCCCACGTCCAAATTTCGGCAGGTGTTTTACATACTAATCAAAATGTATTGGATTATGTACAATGATTTTCTTAGAGAGAAGCCTTGTTTGCTGCAGAGAAAGAATGGCGCTGGAAGTTTAGGTTACACACCACACCAAAAAGTACTAAGAACACTACGAAGACTTTCAACTGGTTTGTTTTTTGAACAATTATACGACATGGTTCGCATGTCTCTGAAGAGCCAACGCCAATACTTTACCATTGTCTTGCCAACGATACATCGCCGATACGGTAGTATATATCTTAATCGTGAACCAACATTACACGAATTTCAAAACATTGAAGCTGAGTACGTGTTGGCTGGGTTTCCAGGATGCGTTGGTTGCGTTGACTGCATGCTTTTGCATTAGAAGAATTGTCCGAAGTCTCTGAAAGGACAGTTTCACAACCCAAAAGACGTCAAATTAGCTACAATTTCTTGCGAAGCACTGTGTGATAGAACCCTTTATTGTTGGCATATGGTTGCTGGAAGATGTGGCTCCAACAGCGATATCACCCTCGTTGATAACAGTCCTCTTTTTACTGACATAGTATCTGGTAAACCAAGAATGATGCTCCCAGATGGTTACGAAGTGAACGAAGTACACCGCGAAGGTCTTTTATACCTTCTCGTTGACGGCATGTATCCACACTGGGCGATATTTGTGGGCCCGAATCATGCCCCCGTGAACGACAGAGACTATAACATGACAAAGGCACAGGAGTCTACGCGGAAAGATATCGAAAGGTTCTTTGGAGCACTTCAGGGGCGGTTTAAGATACTAAGGCACGAACGGTATGAGTGGAGCGACGAACTTCTCATCTTGATAAGTCAAATCTGTGTTATCATCCACAATATGATCGTCCATATGGACACAAGAGGTGAATTGAAAGACGAGGTTGATACCAACGAGGACACGTTCAGCATTGTAGAAGAGTTTGCGGAGGAAGCGACAACAATGGCGAATGCTTAGCCGTCGCAAAACACAATGTTAGGTTTGACGCGAACAATGAATTCTCCATCCTTTTCTTGCACTATTGGACAGAAACGCAGTTTTCACCAGCGAACAAGAGCATTTAAGCCTTACTGAATCACTCTCCCACCATCTCTGGTTCATGAGAGGTGAAAGTCAATAGAATACTGTCTGTCCTTCTGAGAACATCCGAGAGAGCCTTTAGAGGCCTACAAGACATCAAGCCGCATCCGGCGGCTGCGTCTGTCTCTTGCAGATGCTAGTTTTTGGCGAGGGTCGTCCAGAAATTGGCAAGGGTCGTCCAGTAAATTTTTTGAAAAAATATCGAGATCAATTATTTCAAAATTTGCAGATAATTGCTTGGGTCGTCCAGAATCGCTGTGCAGTAAATACTGGTGGGTTTTCCACTCGTGCTAGTTCTTTAGTCGAGGGCTACCTGAACTGTATTTCGCGAAGTCTAGGTTCAGTTTCCATTAAGGTGCACATTACACGATACCTTCTGCGGAATGATACCCTGCAACGCATGGAATACTAGTGCTAGTACAGATGATGCCCATTATGAAATCATACCGTTTTATTCGTATCTATTCTTCTATCGACCGCTTTTGCTAACCACTACTTCGCTATATTACATGTACCATATCCCCATGATGGAGCGGGTGTAGGCGCAATCTGCGGCAGATGCCGCAGACTGCACTTCCACCATCGGCTGTATCGGTAGAACAAATACGCACTCCGAGAGGATGAGGCGCGAAGCGCCTCATCCTCTCCGTTCCTCATGTAGGGAACCATGCCCAGATGCATGGTTCCCTACTTGAGGAACCTGCACCTGCAACTCGTGAGCTACGTCCGCATCAAAAGTCATTTACCTGTATACGCAAGCAGAAAGTATCCATAAGTTAGTCAATGATCCGTTGGATACATTTGAAATGCGATGGAACGTACCATTGATAAAGCAAAACAGAAACGTTGCGCTAGAAAAGTCGAGGGACCTAGTAACTCGCAAAATGAAAAAGAAGAAGGAAAGGGATCGGTTAGATTACCAGCCCACCATCATCGTAAAGCGCGAAAGGTGTCGAAGCGAGAACTCACAACCAAGGACACCAAGAATGCCCATGCAGCAAACATACCGCAAGATGCGATAAACGAAAGAGCAGCCTATGTCCCAAACAAGTACCAGAATCGCCTATCCCGAACAGCCAGAGATCGATCTTGAGAGACGAAATGAAATTGGTCGTTTACCTGTATACGCAAGCAGAAAGTATCCATAAGTTAGTCAATGCTCCGTTGGATACAGTTGAAATGCGATAGAACGTACCATTGATAAGAGCAAAACAGAAACGTTGCACTAGAAAATTCGAGGGACCTAGTAACTCGCAAACGGAAGAAGAAGCAGGAAAGGGATCGGTTAGATTACCAGCCCACCATCATCGTAAAGCGCGAAAGGTGTCGAAGCGAGAACTCACAAGCAAGGACACCAAGAATGCCCATGCAGCAAACATACCGCAAGATGCGATAAACGAAAGAGCAGCCTATGTCCCAACCAAGCACCAGAATCGCCTATCCCGAACAGTCAGGCATCGATCTTGAGAGACGAAATGAAATTGGTCGTTTACCTGTATACGCAAGCAGAAAGTATCCATAAGTTAGTCAATGCTCCGTTGGATAAATTTGAAATGCGATGGAACGTACCATTGATAAACCAAAACAGAAACGTTGCGCTGGAAAAGTTGAGGGACCTAGTAACTCGCAAAAGTAACCCAAAGCCTTTTTCCTGCCGTTTCCATGTCGCAGAGCGCGAAAAGACGTGGTGAGGATTGGTTAGTTTAGAACAAAGATACGTAGAAGGATATGGAAGCACGTACGAAAAGACTGCACGGAAAGACTGCACGGAATACATCCGTGAGATACGGATGCTGTCCGCTTTATGGAGGCGTCCGACGAGGGCGGAGAAAGAGAATGGGGTACGCTTCATGTCCGCTTAATGGAATCCATCAAGCAGAGATGAAGCGTACTTCATTCTCTTTCTCCGCACGCTACTTCGTAGCGAGTGCGAGGGCGGGAAAAAGTACGACGGAGCGGAGTAGAACGCGAGGATGGCACGGATCACGAAGGTAACAAAAGGTCGGACGTCGGACGGGCGGGGGCGGCGGCGGAGGGAAAAGATTTATTTTTCTGTGCGAGATTGGACAAGTGTACAGCGTACAACGTTGGGAAACCACAGGTTTATAACCAGTGGTAGATAATACGAGAAGTACATTCTTGTGTTGAGGTCGACGTGTACCTACGTTCCTTTTTGAACGAAAGCACGTGATTTAAACTCAAAATATATTCTCCGTTCTGAGCAAGACGTCGATATTGACTGTCGCTCGACCTCCTTCTCCCTTCGGACGCCCTTCCCTTGCAGTCTTTGTCGTCGTTTCTCGTTCATTTCTTCTTCCCATGGTCTACTACTGTACACATAAGAAGCGTGGGTGCCCCTTCGTTACTCGCCGAGGAGTCTTATCTCTTCAACAGCATGTCAACCATTGCCCGTTTCGTCTGAAAGCAGCGCTGGAAGACGACAATAGCCGGCCCATTCGGAGAAGCAAGCGTCTCAAGCTTTCCGCACCCGCGCCCGCATCTTCCGAAACGGTCACTGCCCCTTGTCGCCTTCCCGAGCCTCCGGTGTCCGAGGACATCGTCGACCCCACTCCGTGCGCCCCTCTCATTCCGGACACTTTGCATTGTGTTTCTCCTTCCCCGGGTCACGCGTCATTAGAGCGAGAACACGGAAGCAGTTGCCGCCCAGTGCCTTCTGAGGAGACCCTCGGTGATTTGCATATGGATTATCTCACGGTTTGTCTGGCTTCAGTAGCTTCCAACCTTGGTCATCGTGAGGCTGACGAGCTAATTGGGCTACTTCGGGACCCGCGATTCTCGCAAAAGCGATTCAACGAGACCATAACAAGTTCCAAGCGCTGTACAGAACTGAAGAACGCCATTTTCGAACGATACGCCTCAAAGGACGGTTTCAATCGAAGAACTGTCTCGCCAGAAGGATGTAAGTTCAGCGCCACCGTCTACACGAGAGAACCCTTTCAGACACTTGTGAAACAGCTCCAGTTGGCTAACAACGAAAACACATTCTTCCACCCTATACCTCAGACCCACTCCACGAAAATATCTCACCCCATGTCCGGCTCTCTCGCAAGAGACGCCACCTCAAAACTTAAGGAAATGGTCATGGGCTCTTTGGATAGTAGAATAGTGTGGTACTCCCAAGAAATAAGTTACAGTGAATCTTTCGTAGGTCTTCTGCAGGTATACACCGATAAGTCTTCAACAACTCTAAAGCAAACATCGGTTACCGCCTATCCTCTTCACCTCTCTCAACTTCTCCTACGAGCTTCGCCGTAAGTGTATCCGTGATGACCTCACAGTAGTGGCATACTTCCCTACCACACTGATCGAGGTTTCCGCATCTGAAGCAGACGCAATGCCATTCGTTTCTAGCAAGTCTCTACGCGAGTCCAGGATGCAAATCCTTCAAGAATCTCTTCGTCAAGTCCTGGAGCCCATTCTAAATCTCACGCAGAAAGGTTTTCAGTTCATCGGCGAAGACAAACTAAGTCGAGTGTGTCATCCTCTGCTTGCAAGTTATTGTGCGGATATTCCTGAGGCTAAGGACATTCTGTCCATTCTTTATGAGACCAAAACGGAAAGCCCGTGTCATAGATGCAAAGCCCCTCGCTCATCTTTATGCAGTCCTATTCCCACCTCATTCAACGGACGTTCTCAAAAGCACACGAAAAGCATCCGAAAGACATACACAGCTATCTTGCAACATGCACAAAAAGACGAGGCGGAAAGACGTCCACGTCGTGCGAGGGAGAGGAGATCTCAAGTGGATACTCTGATGCGTTCAAATTCCATATCTCTCATTCCTTCGTTCCTAGAAACTTCCGTAAGCCTTGGAATGATCCCGGGATTGTCTCCATACAGTCTGTTCTCATTCGAACCATTACACAACTTGCATCTCGGCATCTCAAAGTTGATAAAAACGGCCACAATCGAGAGACTGCAGTCAGACACCCTGTGCACCACAATAGGAACATCTGCATCGCGTTCATTTCGAACGATACGCACCCAACTCCTCAACCATGCAAACGCAATTCTAGCTGCCATAGAACGCGATTCTCCTGCCAAAGGTTTACATATCGATTTCTCCACGCAGGAGAAAGGCAAATCTTTGAATGGTATCTTCACGAAAGACGGTCTCCGTGGAATGCTGGAGGCCAAAAACTACAAAGCACTTGACATGGTCTTTCCCTTCATAGGAGCATTCTTCGACATATGCTGTGGAGAACAGGACGTTGCCCCAATCACAACCGTTTTCTCTCAGTACTCGGACTTGCTTTCGACCTTATTCAGATACAATCGTGACCCGTATTGGACTGAAAGCTCTCTCCTGTGTCTTAGTTCGGAGATTGAAGCCTTCAAGCGTTCCGCAACAAAGACTCTGGCGGATTTTAATCCCTCCAGACTGGGAACTCTGAAGTTTCATCTTCTCGATCATCTCGTGGACGATATTCGCCGTCTGCGAAGTATCAAGTACTACGACGCAGGCATATACGAACATGCACACCTGCTATTTAAAAGACACTACAAAAAGACGTCCAGAAGAACAGCAACGGCTGTGGAGGAGACTATTCGCTCCATTGAGCACGGACATGTTAGAAAGCAATGGAATGGCAATACTCCTTACCAGCGTAATCCAGGTTCACCAGGAACTTCCACACAGCTTCCTCGGTTTGCAATGAAAGGGCGTTCTTTCACTTTACGAGCTCTTCAACATTGTGTTTCAAGTATGTCCAGTTCAAAAACATGGACTGCTGTTAGAGAGATGTTCTCAAGTACGGACACAAGGTCGATTCTTGATCAAATTGGTGAGCAGGCCCTTCCTCCTTTCCTCAGTCTCGTGAAAGAAACACTGGATGAGCACTCTATTACATACTTCCCAGAAAAGACAAGGATAACTCTGGTGAATTCGGCCCTCGTGAAAGGCGGTTTCGTTCCGACTCTTGAACACTTCGATTCGTCTTCTAAGGTACTTAGGCTGGGACGACCCAAATACGCCATCATCCAACGTGTCTTCGCTTCTCCAGCATTTGGTCCCAGTAGAAAGCCAAAGTTTTCCACTGTATTGGTAAGCGGAGAAGATTCAGAGACTTGGGTTGCCCAGGTAGTCGCTCTGATTCGAATATCTCTCCTTGATTCTGCACTTACCGCACCAGAGGTGGCATTCGTCCGGTATTTCGAGGTTTTACCCCCCGCAACAAACATCGACCACATATTGAAATGCATATCTTTACGGTGGGCTACAAACGATGAAAAGAACCACACTCTTCCGTTCCCTGGTCATTCCAAAGCGGAGACTATCGTAGAGTTAACTCCTTGGTACGGGATGGTTCCGGCTTCTGCACTACAGGGAACTGTCCATGTTGTTCGATCAAACTACCCTGCTCCACCTTTTTGTCCTCCACTTCAATGGTTTCAACACCGATTATACATCAATCGATTCTATCATGATTCAGATGAAGGACCAACTGAGCACGTTGATCTTGTACAGCCTTAAACATTAAGGGCTCCATCCTCTACATGTTCACCTTGTGGTGCCTTTTCTTGTGATCCTGTGTTACTTCCGAAATCGTTCATGTCCATTTCCTTGAACTCCATATCCCCTTCCTCGCATTCACCAACGAAGCAATCGCTAATAGACCCCAATCTTTGGCTCACACTGTCAATAAAAAATTGTTCTTTCACAGTGAGGTAAAGTCTTCCGTTTGACGGCATTCGATATCCAAATGCAGCCTCTCTCATGTCATTACCAAGAACCTTAGTCCAATCTTCCGTTGTCGTTCCAAATTATGAAACTCGCTGGAATTGGTCCTCAAGACACGTTGCCTAACATCCCCCAGAACATTCTTTAAACACAGAGGTAGCAGTTCGGCAAACTTCTTTGTAAACAGTTTCTGTCTCTGGCCACCCCTTGACACATCCGTACTTAGAAAGCTCACAACCGTCAACACCCAAGCGTCCAAACGTGCGAGCAACAGTATTGTGCCATCTAAAAAGGTGCCCGTATCCTTGTCTTCCACATCATACCCAATAAACTCTTTCATCACTTGTACCCCGACACGGTTTTGGAAGAACAAGTCTTGATCTTCCGTCGGCATATCCTCGACATTGTCCGCATTGGAGTACTTTAGACGAAGAAATGGGGCTTTCTCCACCATGAAGTGTTCGGTACACCATTTTCGTCAAGACGCAGTATGTTCTCCTGCGCTTCCTTCAACTGCATTGTGAGTTCGTCAGCATTCCCTTCTAC